>CM069598.1:49125544-49725544 GCA_035771175.1 Paratinospora sagittata | reverse complement strand
TCCAATAAGGGTGGATCAATTTGGATATAGGTCTAAATCAATCCAACCCATTTCGACCCGACCCGTGCACACCACTACTAACTTGAAAAGGAGAAAGGCAAGTTTAAAATTAAGAAAAGCAATTTCCCCAAAGGCCAAATGATTGAGCAACCATGCGTATAGGACTTACAAGTTGAAGCAAATCTCATCTCACAACCATTTCAGCAACCAAAACATTTTGGGATAACAAAAAAAAGAAAATGGCAAACAATGAGAATATTTGAGCAGTTTGTCCAGCACTAACACATGAAGAGGAAGTAATAACTTTAAAGAAAAGGAATTGCAAATTATCTTCAAGCAATAGGTCTACTCAACCAGTGGCTAGCATGGTCAACATGCATGTCCCCATAAGACAAATATCACACCCGTTAACACAAAGAGATGCCTTCTTTCTTTTTCTTTTTCTTTTTTTTTCCCCTCTCTGTGAGGGGGGATGATCAACACTTTTGTGACAAACAGATGAGTCACGCCTCCACAGCTAAAATGAAATATTAGCATGTTATCGTTCTTTTAGAAGTATAATCAACTTCTAACAAGAACTCGTACTGCATTCCAGCTTATCATCAGAAAGAAAGCATTTCCCATCAATCCCATGCAAAACAAGAAAGGGTATCTATAAGGCCCTGAGCTTACAGAGAGTTATGACCATAACAGTTGGAGAAACCAACCTCAATTTGAATCAAAAGGGCAAACCTAAAGGTACCATTTACAACATAAATCATATCAAACAAGATGCAATACAGTATTTTAACAACTTGAAAGAGTGAGGTCAGAAGTTCATTAAAAACCAAATAAGCACATTCCACTACACTTTCAGCCATTTTTGCCACATCAGCAGCAAAGGAAATGGCACGTCAACATGCAAGATTTTCAATAGAACTTACAGTGGAAATCTCAGCAGAAAAACGATCTTCATTCTGGGCTGCAGTGTCTTTTGATGAGTACAACTCCTTCAAGAAATATATGTGTATCAGTGTGAGGCCTTGCATATACCATGCAATATAAGCCTAAGAACTCCAAAGCAAATAAATCTTACTTCCTGAACAGACATCAATTTCCTTTCCAACTCTTTGACTTTCTCTTCCTTCCACTTTAACGAGCTAGAGCACCCATTCAATTGTTTCTCAACCTGAATTAAGTAAAAAAAAAAAAAAAACGATTGGAAAAGATAAAAACCAAGTGTCAAAGAGAACGTTTAAAGAGGAAAAAAATAAGAAAGTATTACATCTGCAAGCTTAGACGACAAATCTGCCTCAAGTTCAGTGTGTGTTCTACGCAGTTCAATGAGATTTTCTACTTTGGCTGTTAATTCTTCATTAAGCCAAGCATTATGCTTCTCAAGAAGCTCTTTCTCCTGCTCGCAACAAAGTTTAAACAATAAGCATTATCAGATTACAGAAGATCAATACTTGAATAGCAGATGCTTGAAGACGACAGAAAATAGTAGCAGATCACAAAATGATGAATGTGTTCGCCAACTCTTCCACTAAAGCTGAATTAAGCTAGATCCTGTATGCAGATGGCAGCAAGGGCTAGTCGATGAACATCAGTTATGCTCCTGTTAAAATCAATACAATCATTATAATCATACAAGAAAGTACTGATTTCAGATTCTACCTCGGGCTGTTTCCAAGCAACTTAAGATAGTAAAGAGTACTTGGAAGGCTGTTTCAGTAGTTATATACACCAAGTGATCCGCCCTTGGCCCAATTCCCACACACCTTCATTTGGTAAGCTCATGTTCCTTCTAAAGCCAAATTTTTGGAATGGACTATAGCTCATGGTAAGTTGAGTGGACATCCTTCAAAGGTGATTTAAACACTGGGTTATCTCTCCAAATTGGTGCTGCTTATGTAAACAGAATGTTGAATCTAGCCACCATGTTTTTGTTGAATGTGCTTGCACAAAAGGTATTTAGGGAAGATGGAAAGCAATCCATCACTGGGAAACACTTCCAAATGAATCCCAACCAGTGAGACTTTCCAAATGATGGACTAATCCCAAGGCGGGAGGGATTACTGGCAGGTGGTAGTATTTGCAGTTGTTTGGTCAGTTTGGAAGGAGAGGAACACTCGAATATTTAAGAATCGAGAAAACGAGATGGAGGGAGTTTGGGAAAATTCATTTTTCTAGGCCTCACTTTGGGTAAGCGCTAGTAAGTTAGCATGAGGGTTTTCATTTGGGGAATGGCTGAGGGGTTGGAATTCCATTTTGGACAGCTTTAACCTATAGTAAGGACAGATTGTCCTAATGTAAATCCTTGATGTACATCATACTAATTAATATTCAATATACATATTCTCATTTCTTCTCAAAAAAAAAAAATATACACCAAGTGATCTGCATATGCCATATAAAAGGATTAGCAATTAAAAGTGTCTCCCACAGCAACAAATTTCTTTCTTCGGCAAGATGACAATTGACAGGTCTGTCCTGCCTGCTCTATGGAACAATCTAGAATATAAGATACAAAACAACTACTTAGCTAAGACAAGGATGCTACAATAAACGAGTGGAAGTCTATAAGGGAAAAGTATGACATGATATCCCAGTACTTTTTGTTGACAGGAAACAAAATATATTTATATTAAAATAATTGGAAAGGTGTACATCAACATCGTAGCAAGGACGAGGTGTCCCTTGCTGTGAATGAATACAATCCAAAATCAGGCCCCACCCCTTAAGCCAATCACCTAAACTGAACCCCTTAGCAAATTTGCTAGAACTGACCCATAGAGAAGCCAAGAAAAAAGAACTCTCCCACACACTAATCTCCTCCTTTTCTCGGTTCTCAAGATGTGATATCCCAGTACTTAAGACAGGTATTTATTACCTGTATTTATAATTCATAGTTAAATTATTTGCTTTAATTGATAGTTGAAAGCTCAATTAAAAAAAGGATTAAAAATAAATAGAGTCAATAGACAGATAAATAAAATATGCAGCCATGTGTGTCACAAATTCAACTCAGATGACACACTATAGCCGAATTGGGGAGAAAGGTCGAAAGAGCTGACACCACCCATGTGCGGAAAAAAAGAAAAAGCCAAAAAACAAAACAAAACAAAACAAAAGCTGGCTGTCAACAGAGGTCGTGTAAAGAGAAAAGGGAGAAAATAGAGGAGAAAAGAGAGTAAAGAACGAACAGGAAAGAGAAAGAGAGAGAAAGGTTGACATGGATGAAATTACAGACATGAAGAGAGAGATGTTGAAATGGAAAGGAAAGCAAAAATCTGATAAATAAGGAAAGAACGCAGGTTTGCGATTTGGTTTGGGAATTGAGAGAAAAGAGATAGAATAATAGAGAAATTCTAAATCAAAGCAAACCAAAATTGTCAATTAGAGGCCTAAAAATGTATATAAAGCCTTTGCTAACAATTATTAGCAATTATTAAGTGAATGGCTCACATTAAACTTTTAAGTGATACCAATTGAAGCAAGAAACCTTTTTCTTCCAACAACAGAAACCTTGGTTCTTGACCAGCTCAACCCCCCTTGCATTTATGGCATAACACCCATTTTTACACCCGCTATTGAGCCTGGACACTTGTCAATGATGATATCTTACCATTACAAAAAGATTGTAGTTTCTAGAATTTTAACACACTAATAAATACATCCAAGTTACAACACAATGTGTATCCAAATTTCATGCAATTTGACATGGTTTAATGGTAAGGAGCAGAAAAATGTCAGAATAAGCGGAGTTTTGTGAGGATCACCTCCTTTCCATGGCGACCCTACCCACAAGAGATTAGACCAGACTTGTCTACATGTGAACATGAAACCAACCTGAATGACCCTCACAACACATCGAACAACATAGTGTTTATCCTCATATTTATTTCTTATAATCAAGCATTGAAAGGATGCTGGACAGGAAGTGATATCCAACCAATCGACTAGAGCTAATTATTCCAACATTATATTGAAAAGTTTTAACCAGCTATGCCATGAGTTCAATAGAACTTCCGCCATATTAGAAACATTATGCAATGGCCATCATTTCAACCACTGAAACAACAATGTATATAAAGAAACAACAACTCAATGAACACAAACATAAACTGGTCTGCATTGACTAGGAATTATTGGATTAGATATATGAAATATTTTAACTCAAAATTAAATACAACATGTTCGCCATGCAACAGATATTAGCTAGAAAGAAGTATGCGACAAAACCATTTAATCAGCATCTAACCTGGGAAAGACGGGCACAAGCAGCACGAGAATGTGCCATCTCTGATTCAATATCATGCAAGTGAGCTTCTCTATTAGCAGCATTGTCCGTCAAATTGACCTTTACACACAATAAAGATAGGCACATTCATGAAACTCATAGAAAAATACTCATCGTGTGAAAAATACTAGTCATGCTCAGAACTGGAGTAAAGAAAAGGATCAAATAGTTACAATATATATAATTAAGGAAGCCAAAAGATATCTAATCATCTAAATTGAATGGGAAGGAATGGATACAAGGAAAAACAATCCATAAAGAGATTTGTCCATCAAATTACATAATTTCTTATTTAATCCTTATTCCTTACACATTTAATATTTTAATAAACATACAAACTTATTGATGTAGGACATAAACTAGAGTATAGAAGGTTTAAAATCAAACTTTCAAGTTCTTTCTATTCTTTAATTAAGTTTTCATTTATAGAGAAGTTACTATTTTAAAGTTGTAGTTATAGATGGTTTTTAATAAGTTTTCTGTTTTTATTTTCAAGGACTATTAAAATGTGGTTAAAAGTGTCTAAATAGAATTGATGTATTCGGCAAAAGAAAGAAAGCAAATTGCTGAAAATTTGAAAATTTTATTGACTCTGAAAAAAACTGTCTTCCAATCCCCAACGCCATCCTTTAAATAGAAAAACAGAAAGCTACTCCTAATTCCACTAGGACTCTAAGCAAGACTTATCCTAATTCTACTAGGATTCCTTTTAACAACACAAAACAGAATCCTATTCAAACATAACCACAGTATCCTAACAAAACTAAAAAATAGAAACAAATAAAACTAATTACAACTCAACGACAAAAACAAAAATAAATAAAAATAACTAGCACATGCTACATCAAGAATTAACAACATAAGGAAGTTGCTATAGTGTTAGATGGCCTAAGAAACTTATTTTAAGTATTTTAGTAGGTTTCTGGGATATTTTAATGAAGTAATCTATACAAAAATCTCCAAATACAAGTTCTAGAGAAAATTATTATTTTTTAAAAAACAAAATTCCTCTTAGTTTTTTGTTTTTTGTTTTCTTTGATTTATATGTGCTTGCACTATGTATAACAGTACCAGAGCGGCAGAGCCTAAATTGAAAGCCTACTGGTCAAAGATCGTTCAACCTATGCAACCCAGGATCAATTGGATTGTTCAAGAAATTTGAAGACCTTTAACTCAAGAAGATCAAAGGGTTTTTTTTTTTTTTTTTTGAGAGAGAGAGATCAAAGGGATTATTGTAACTATAATGAACAAACTTTAGGCAAGAAGAAGGAAGGAGAAGAATCTATTGAACTAGTAGCAACTATTGTACCAAGTTTTGGCCCTGTAGCACTCATTAAATTGCCTTATGAACCCTCACCTTTCCCGATCTTTACAACACCCTCTCAATACATCTTCTAACATCCACAAGACTTCTACAACCTTCCCAAATCTTCCCCATATATTACTTTCATTCAACTCCTAACCTACGTGTTTCAATTGTTAAGAATTATGAACAATTACAAAACATGCAGCCAATTATCTCTCAACAACCACTTATTTACATGCTCCACCCTCCCATATTAGCATGCTACCAATTGTAGTTCACACTCCCGAAATTTAGTCCCACACCCAACATCCTCCCAAAAGTAAGATTCAACAACATGTTGATTTTTCTTATAAAGTCCATACGTATTCCACACTTCAAACCCCAAAAAATACCACCTATCATGGTCAATCCATTCATTATTGTCTTAATTTTTCACAATTCAACGGACTTTTGAATATTGAAGATTTTTTTCATTGGTTATTTCTGGTAGAGTGATTTTTTCAAAACATTAGCAAACTCAAAGAAAAAACAAGAGAAGCTTCTAAGCATTCAAGTTTATCATAATCCTATTGTTGGTAGGATCACTTGCAAAAGAATAAACTTAACAAGATTTCGCCACTACTTTCAATAAGTTATCTTCCCTTATTATGAAGACAAAAGGAGTTTATTTTACCACAACTGAACTCGATGGTGAGTTCTTCTCTAAAAAGGCCAATTGACATAAGACATAAACTTGATTACAAAAGTCTCAAAATCATTAGTTTATACAAGAGAAGTTAATAATTAAAAGTTACAATTATAGATGATCTTTAATAAGTTCTTCGTTGTTTATTATTCGAGGTACAATAAAAAAGTTTTTATAGTGCAAATAAAGTTTTAACAGCATTAGAAAGTTTCTATTATATTATAGATAAATTTTGAAAATTATTTTAAGTGTTTTAGTAAGCTTCTAAGTTGTTCTATTCTAATTGAGTTATCTCTATAAGAATTCTAATTCGGAGTTTAGGAAAAATTATCATCTTTTTTTAAATTAAAAATCAGTTTCTCTAAGGTCTTTACTTTCTAATTTCTTTTGAACCCATTAAGTTATATACGCTTCCACTCAAGGACTAAAAATTCGCCGAATTTTTTCGGTTTTTTTACCATCAAAGTGCAAAGTGGGATGTAAAATAAAAAATGCAAAAATTCGCTAAATAATTCGATAAACTTCGACGAAATTCGATAAACTTCGACAAAAGTTTAGTTTTTCAATAAAAAAAATGCAAAAATTCGAGCAAAGATTCGATAAAATTCGATGAAATTAGTCAGAGAAGTAAAAAAGATGTTACTTCATCAATAAACAACAAAAAACACTAATAATTATGCATTATTTTCAACTTCATCAACCAACATAGCAATATAAATTTTAAAAAATAATTTAACAAGTTAACAAATTATGTAGTTTATGGGATATGCTTTACCAAAAAAAAAAAAAGCAAAATAAATAAATAGTTAAAGTCGAAATAAGATAAAAACTTAAAAATAAATTAAAAGATTTCCTAAAGTCATCTTTTTTTAGTTAACTCTTATGAAACAAGATTAATAAACAACACATTCAAATAAAAAACTAATAAATTAAGCATGATAGAATTCAAACTAGTAAAGTATATGGTCGAGAAGCAAGCCACCACAAAATTAAATATCAAAATAAAGAAAACAAATTAAGACCAAAAGTCGTCATTCAAATTCATCAACTCACTTAACAAGATTGATTTTGTTAGGTCGCTTATTGATATTTTTATGTATTAAAAGTGTCTATTTATATTAGTTTTTAGCTTATACTAAAATAAATTTAGATATTTAAGCATATATGCAAAAATTCTCTAAACTTCTCTAATTTAGCAAATTTTTACAAAAATTCTCCATGTCGAATTAAACTTCTCCGAATTAATTCTGATTTTTGAAGGTCGAAGTTTAGGGCGAAATCGAAGTTTCGTACCTTGCTTCCACTACATTACTTATCCACTCTTAAAATGGACAAAAGCTTGATGAAACCCCACAACCATATTAATCAAAGAATTACTTAAGATGACAACAAAAACAATTGTCACCATAATTGCTTTTCCATCCTCATGAATGGAGATAACAAATTGAGATGGTGTAATGGTTTGCCAAAAGATGCCATTTCCCTTCTTTTTATTTCTTTTGATAACACTTTAGGTCACCTAATCTAAAGAGGGAAGAATATGATGGTGTATCCAAGGCTTGGCACACTAGAAGTTAGTAGGAAAAAGTTCAAGCATCTTGACTCATCATTTTTTTTTTTACATTAGAAAATGCCCATTCCATATGCCAACAACCACTTACTCTATATGCTTAAGCATGCAACATGTAAACAATAGCACAACTATAATTATAAACCAAATTTAAGCAACCCTCAAAATGAGTACATTGTGTGCCAATTAAAGGCCTTCCACATAAACTAGATTACCAATCAACAATCACAAACTTAACTTCACCCTAAACTTCAATACAATCGACATATAGAGTTTAAAAAGAAAAAGAAAAAAAACATAATCTTGTTTCTGCTCAAAAACAAAAAAAAAAAAGGGGACAAGTTCAAAAATACCAAAAAATTTAGAAAAATCAAGATATGCTAAACCAACATAAGTATCCAATTAGAACTTATTACTTATAGATATAAGATTTATAATCTCAATAATGTTTCTTACTTTTATTGCTTACGGTAACTTATGAAGTAAGACATTATTTCCCGCACATAATTGATTAGCGTGTAGTTTACTCCTAACACTTTTTTTTTCTCTTGTTTTGTCAACATTTGAGTCTTTTACATTTCTTACATCAGTGATCATTGAGTTTTCACACATTCTACATGATATTGAGCTTCAAATTAAAATATTGGCAATTCTTAAGAGCATTGTTTAGTACAAGTAATGCACATTATATTATTTTTTTTCAATTAGCGAAGTAAAACAAATAATTCTAATGTTGGCATTATAATGTTTTTTTAGTTAAGTAAAAAAAAAATTACTTCTAATGAACCATTTTTTGAAAGAAGCTGAATGATTGAATTGATGGAGGATGGAGTGCAGTATTTTTTTTTTCTAAAAGGAAAATAGTAAATATTATAAATAGTAAGATCAAAAAGAACTACAAGAATTGTGCAAAAGAGGACAATATGTCCTCAAATCCCCCTCAAGCGCTTACAAAGTTTGACCACCCTTTCACCCAATCATTGATAGAAATAGAATAACCCTTAGACAGTTTACTTTACTATTTGCAACCTAAAATGAAGCTAAAAAGATGGAAGCTCTCCCAAACTCAGCCCGCCAAACACTCTTCCTTTCAAAGATTCTCCTATTTATCTCCTTCCAAATAGACCATAACACCGCTAAACAAACCACCTTCCAATTCTCACACCATATTGGTAGAATGCTATCCATGTAGGGAAAAATATTAATTCCCTGGGACATCCTCTTTTGAAACCATGACTGGGAAATGAAAACATCATCTATCCCATAAATCTTGGGTGAATGAGCATTAACGACAAATGTGATCAACTTACTCTATAGCCTGTCTACAAAGATAGCACCAATATGAAGAAACATGGTTCAAAAATTTTTCAAAATTTGGTGAACTTCCACAATTTTTTTCCCTATTCTTTACCACCAAAGTGCGAAGTGGATGTAAAATAAAAATGTAAAAATTCAACAAAAAATTCGATAAAATTCAACAAAATTCGATGAAATTCGACAAAGAAGTAAAAAAATGTTATTTCATCAATAGAAAACAAAAAATACCAATAATTATGTAATATTTTCAACTTCATCAACCAACATAGCAATATAAATTTTAAAAAATAATTTAACAAGCTAACAAATTATGTAGTTTATGGGATATGTTTTACCAAAAAGAGAAGAAAAGATACAAAAATAAATAAATAAATAAAGTTAAAATAAGATAAAAACTTAAAAATAAATTAAAAGAGTGCTCAAAGTCATCTTCTTTTAGTTAACTCTTATAAAACAAGATTATATAACAATACATTTAAATAATAAACTAATAAATTAAGCATGGTGAAATTCAAACTAGAAAAATATATGGTCGAGAAGCAAGCCACCACAAAATTAAATATCAAAACAAAGAAAAGGAATTAAGACCAGAAACCACCATTTCTAATTCATCAACCCACTTAACAAGATTGATTTTATTATGGCACTTATTGGTATTTTTATGTATTAAAAGAGGTTATTTATATTAGTTTTTAGCTTATACTACAATAAATTTAGATATCTAAGCATATATGCAAAATTCTCTAAATTTCTCTAATTTAGCGAATTTTTACAAAAATTCTCATGTTGAATTAAACTTTTCCGAATTATAAATTTGGAAGGTCGATAGACAATATAAATTTGGAAAAAGAGTTTGAAAAGTAAAGGTGCCACACCATGCATCCTCCCAAAACAGGATCATCTCCCTAGTCCCAAGTTTAAATCTAAGCCTGGGTAATAAAAATAGGTTAGACTAAGACAATAAACTTCCATGGGCTCCTATAAGCTGCTCTAGCGGCCAGACCAACATCCCTAACATTGCATCGTAAACTGTGTATGCCCCTAATGACTTTCCCCGACAATTGTACTTGCTCCATTGGGAATCGCCATAGCCACATGCCAACCACTACTTGATTCCCTATAACGATATTTTCAATGGCCAAGCCACCTTCCTCCGAACAATGCTCCAAGGAACCAAGAGGACCTCTTGTCCTTCTTCTCCTCCCTCTTTCATAGAAAGTCTCTAATCAATTTTTCTAGCTGAGCCACAACTATCTTAGGTACTCAAAAGAATGATAAAAATACATAGGTAACGCATCCAAAACTAATCTAATTAAACCCAATCGTCCAGCTTTGGATAAGAAACACCTCCTCCACCCATCAAGTCTTCGAGAAACCTTAGATACCACTAGTTCCCAAAAATCTAATTTTTATGGATTGCCTCCCAAATGCATGCCTGTATTATAAAGGCCATGAGGCAGTGGAACATCCGAGTCGATTTGCCATTACCTGCACCCACTCCTGACTTCCATTAATTCCAGCTATTTGACTCTTTGACAAATTGATAACCATGCTTGAAATCCAACATAAAGACTTTACAAGCATTGTAGAGTTGTAGATACTTTCCTCAAACCCCTCCACAAAGATAGCAGTGTCATCCGCAAACTGACTATGGGATATCTCGACTTCCTTCCTATAATGAAACCCCTTTTTAATTCAATTTCCCTATCCTTATCCATCCAAGAACATCGACCACCAATGTAAACAAAAACAAGGATAATGGATCGCCCTGCCATAACCCTCTTTCACCTTTGATTTTCCTTCTCAGCCATCCATTGATGAAAATGGAATAGGAGACCGGCCTCAAGCACCCTGAAATCCACTTCCTCCATCTTGAACCAAATCCTTTTTTCCTTTAGGAAGAAATCTAGAAAGTTCAAGTTCACCAAGTTATAGGCCTTTGCAAAGTCCAATTTAAACACTAATCCCTTCTTCCTTGTGCATCTAGACTCCTCTACTTACTTAGCCGCTAGAACCACATCAATAATTTGTCGACCTTGTACAAAATCCATTTGAGAATCTGCCACTGTTTTGTGCAAAACTTTCTTCAGTCTATTGGCTAGAACCTTAGCGATGATCTTGTACGAACTAGTCGTGAGACTAACGAGTTGATAATCAACAACCTTCCGAGAACAAGTTTCTTTGGGATAAAGCATATGAATGTTTCATTAGTACAACCATTAATGACCCCATCATTGTAAAACTCCTCCATCACCTTCATGATGTCGTCTTTTAATGTATCCCAACACTTCTGAAAGAAACTTAAAGACAACCCATCTAGTCTGGGAGCCTTAGAACCTTCGCATTCAAACACCACTTGGTGAACCTCTTTCAAACTAAACAGTTGTTGTATCTCCTCCCCAATACGACACCACCCCCCACCACACACACACACACAACCAAAGCAACACCACCATTACAAGAAACGATATCTTGGTAATGGTTAATGATTTCCTTCTCAATATCTTCCTCAGCCTCCGCTAAAGCTTCATCTTCCATTTCCAATTTGAAAATAGTGTTAATAGTATGTCATCCACTCATAAGCCTATGGGGGTACTTTGAATTAGCATCTCCTTCCCGCAGCCCTATCCTCATTAATACATAATTGCCAAAACTCCACCTTAGCTATTGATCTACTCTGAGCCATGGACTCATCCAATCCTAAACCCCCTTCTTCCCTATCAATTAGGGGTGTTCATTCTACCGACTAACCCGAACCTTTTACGTTGGGTTTATATGTTAAATTGGGTTGGGTTGGGTCTAGAAATTTGTAACCCGATCTTGTCTGGGTTAGGTCAAGATTTTATAATCTACACGAACTAATAAAAAATAATACTTATTATTCTATTCATTATTTTTGTCATAGACACTTATCATGATTGAATTATCCAAAATTTTATGATGTAAACAATCTGAAAGAAATCATCTTAAAAACTATTATAATGTTCGCATTTGACTTACAAATAATTTTATAAAATATCATTTAGAACTCATAGATTAGTAAGTAGATTATGCAATTATGTAATCAATATATTAGTTTATTAACTCGACCCAAACAAACCCGAAGTCATTGGGTTGGGCTGGGTTGGGTTAGGTTTAAGGGGTCTATTGGGTTAAGTTTTCTTCAACCCGAACTTGATTGGGTTGGGCTGGTATTTCTGTAACCCGACCCAACCCAACCCGTGAACACCCCTACTATCAATATCATGTATGACAACTTCCAATTCCTTTCTTCTCACCAAATCTCGACCCAAGACCTCCTTACCCCCCACTTCCAGAGTTTGTGTTTTATGAAGTTCAATCTTTGCATGCACGTATACCCTTCCCACAATATCAAACTTGAAAAAATAAAGTTGTAGGACATTGACAACAAATATGGAGCAACGGTCAACCAAGCATGTTCACAAGAACATGCATGAGAGCATTCCACTACAAACCAAACGTCCATGTGTTCAAACAAGTAGCACACTCCATCTCAGTGATTCAAACACACGTCTATTCTTTTATTGAGGGTACAGGCAGCACAAAAACAAAACTCATTGCCTCTCTTTTCTCCCTGGGAACTAGGCTCGAATCCCCCTAGAATGACATATGTTTCTACTTGCCTTTTTGATTTAGTGCACTCTTATGTCTGGGTTTTTTTCCTGTACATTAAATCCGAGCATGTGGTGTCAGGTTGGTCGAGGTTTTGAAGTCAACAGGATTGATGCATATCCCTACGCTCAAATACACAATTCCCACTATTTAAAGACTTTAACGAGGTTGTACATTTAAATCATTAAAAGTTGTTTGTTTGCACAATGTGTTCTTATTAATGTGATTGTGATTGTGACCCTAATAGACAAAAAGTTACATATTGACATGGAGTACACCCATACAAGGCACAAGCCCATAAGTGGGTATGATATATCATTTCATACTCAGTCTTGAAAATAAGAAGGTGCATTCTAGTTTAGAACAAGATCCTTTAGTAGATAGAGAAAGAGTCCTATAAATTGAAATCTACATTATTCTCGCATGAGTAAATCAGTGAGCAAGCAAACATCTATCCATTGCTCGGCAGCTCCAGTGTGAATTATCTTTTCAAAACTTACTAGGGCCATCAAAGGTAAGTTAATTAATTCTTGGCTTCTCATATGATCATGGAGTTACTTGAATTCTCCAAATTTTCTTCGAGTTTTATCAATTTTTCAACTATTGAATTACGAATTACATGTAATTGAATTATTACAAAAATTCGATCAAAGTTAAGTAAAATATCAGAATAATTTGTAAAACTCAAAAGAACCTTTAATAGTATTTACTTTTCTAACACAATTAAAAAATCAATGCTAATTTCAACTTTTTTAGAAGATATTCTTAAAAAATAGAAGTGTATGAAATTAAAGTACAATTTCGTATGTAATAGATAAAAACTAAACAATCACTAGAGGAAGAAACTAAATAGAATTCATAAAATCAAATTTAAAACAAAAAATGAGCATGTAAGTTATAAACTATGTGTAACTAATCCATGTACATCCTATTTATGTTAGCATAAAGTCATTAAATAACTTGTTACTCATACAATAAGTTTCAAGAAATATAGAACTTCTAAATCTTACTTTAAACCATTGTATTTCATAAACTCATGATTTCTAAGTATAAAATTATGTTTATTTCACCACATCTAAAAGAAACATAGACATTTAAAAATTTTAAATAGAATTCTTTATAAGTCTCTACAATGTCAAATTTCTCTACAAAAAATTCTCCTTGTCAAATTGGACTTCCCAAATTAATTTTGAATTTTAAGGAACCAGAGTTTAAGGAGAATTCAATTTTTTGATCCTTGCTTCATAATTCTCTCAACTAGCAAGTAGTGACATACTAAGGAGACACGTTAACAATGTCAATATTAAGATTAAAGGAATAGAAGTTTCAAAAGAGTGAGTGGAGCAATTAGAATTTTCTTGTGCTCCAAAGAACCATCAAAAGTCTTAGATGACCAAGGTTACCACCAACCAGTAATAGTAAACGTAATTAAAAAACTGCAACTGAATGAGCTGAAAATTAATACAACTCATTTTAAGATGGGCAAAAACAAAACAAAAAGAAAGACTTACCAAAGTACCACAATGCATCAAAATCCAATGGCTTTTCCCAAATCCCTCTCCATCATTTTAAAATGATCTTCAATAGGCAGCCTTAAAGTTAACTAGAAGTTACCTTAGGCTATAATAAGTTCCCAAAAACTGAACCTCCACCAAAACTCCAAATAGGTCACAATTTACATTACACACTCTTCTATGCTCAACTGTGAAAGCCCAATATTGTAACACATATTACTTCCGCTTATGATTAGTTATAGTGTATTCATATCAATACTTGCTCTGTTGCTGTACTTCGGCATGTGTCCTAAGGCAAAGATATTTTTTCTGAAGTTCTCCCTGCAAAATTTTATCCTCTGTCCTTCTTTTAGTTGAGTTTATCTATTTTTTCCTTTTTCTCACAAAATGTTGAAGCTAAATTATTCATGAATCCAAACGTTGTGGCCATGGACTGAATCTATTATGTTCCAGAGATAATGCATCTGTAATCCCGCTCTCTACAAGCACTATAATCTTTTTTATCATTGGTTAAAGTAGGTCAGCCCAACCTTCCTCTTTGTCAGTTTTATTAAGTACTTTCTAGTTCAGAAATGAGGATGTTCTATAATTGAAAAACTAGAAACCAATCGCCGTTAATATTTATGATTTTCCTCCTTTCATATTTTCACATAAATAGAATAGCCTTATCTGTTTGCATTATCTTCTAATCTCCATCAAACTCAACCTCTACATTTAAGAAAAAGAAATAAATAATCAAACAAATGAAGTAACCTACAATCTTGTCCAGGTAACTCTTGATGGTAGCATTTTTCTCGCTGATCTCTAAATCTTTCTGCTCCAACAACTCAAGCAACTGCCTCTTAGATTTGTGAAGCTCGGATTCCTCAATGGACAATCTCTCGATCTCTCCATCTTTGCTTATCTGAAATCAAAAAGATGAAACGTCAATTCCGTACAATCAAACATCGCAAAAATAAATAAATAAACAAATAAAAACGAGAGCGGGCGATCGAACTACCATGAAGAAGTGATCTAATCTATCAAAAACATACAATCATCAAAAGCAAAATCACTCACATCTTTGAGGTGTAGTTGATGCTTTTCAGCCTGAACCTTGGCGAGCTCAGAGACCTTTTGTTCAATAGTGGCATTAAGCTGCGCATTTTGAGATTCGAGCTTCGCGAAGTCATTGGAGAGCGATATATACTTCTGCTCGAGGACAGCACAGGTTTGCTCTGCAGTGATTGCAGCGGCATCGGATTGAGCTTTTACGGTCTCAATCTGGAGGTAAAGGTCTTCGATGAAGGAATCGGCCTTCTCCGCCAACAAAGATGCGTCATGAGAGCACCGCTCAAATTCCTCGTCCGAGAGGAACAGCGGCATCGCGCTTGGTTCTGCCCTAACCTATCTGAGATCAGATTATACGGCAATAAATTGCAGTAGAACTGTTCGATTTCGAGAGAGAATCGAAAAGAGGGTTTTGTAATGGCGAAAGGGAAAGGACAACGAGGAGGGAACTTGAAAATTCGCTTTGGGAGGGAGAAGCAACTCTGGTTTCCTTTGTATTTTGCGTCTTTGAAGGCGGCGAAGCTACGGTACGGAGCACCAGAGACCGAGGGATGCAGCCAAATGAGCCCATCTGTACTAGGCCCACAAACTTGTCAAAGTGTTTGTCAATTTTGGGCTTGGTTACCTATAAAAAAAATATATTTGGGCTTGGTACTCAAGCTAATTAGCTAACCCTCTCAAATTGGGTTGCAAAAGTACCGGTCAAATTCAACTCATGGGCCTACTAAAAAAAATCTTGATGTAAGATTGCGTTTGGTTGCTGCTCAATGAGGATATAATATAAAAAAAAAATAATAATAATAAACTATTTAACTTTTTCTGAAATATAAGCTATTTTTTAATAAAAGAAATTTGAAAAATTATATATGACAATCATTATTGGGCTAATAGTATAGAGTCACTTTCTACACAATATGTTCAAATAAGCCTCACATACATATTGTATGTCACGTCTGGAATGCACCGCAGCACATTCTACCCAGATGCGGGCACACTCCTACCGCAGCGGGAGCGAACACCAGCCATTATGGATCCATAATATTGTCATATTGTCATGTAGCAACTCAACCGCAGCTGGTCTACATCGAAACGATTATTTGTCCCTACTATTCATGAGGGAATAGTAGGGACAAATAATCGTTTCGATGATCAGTGGTTACTCAAGTTGAGAATTCTAACTCCTTAAGGGAGGTTGCGAGTTCGAACTTGGGGAGGCAATTTACTATTCATGAGGGAATAGTAGGGACAAATAATCGTTTTGATGTAGACCAGCAGCGGTTGGGTTGCTACATGGCGATATGACAATATTATAAATTCATAATGGCTGGCAGTTGCGGTGGGAGTGCGCCCGCGTTTGAATAGAATGTGCTGCGGTGCATTCCAGGCGTGACATTATGCATACACGAGACAAATTCGTGAGAATTGTAAGGCCAAAAACGGATAATTGGTCAATGTTAGATTCTAGTTAGAAATGTGTCATGATAGCATTGGACCTAAAGGTTCTTACAACACCTAGAAGGTAATAATGGTTGTTAGGTTATAAATAGATAAGTTGACTCAAATATGTTAATGCCTATTTTATGAGGACTTAGAGTCACGTGATGTGGGTGAGCCTTGCGGCTTATGCAAGCTACCATGTGACATGCCTCCAGTAGCTCATTATATAGATAGTGTGTTAAGAGGGACCTCACATATGTGGCATGTATATTTGAGGACAAATCAAGAAATACGGTAATTAAGATTTGAAATTGACAATTTATTGCATGGATTGAGTATTAATGTTTTTATTCACTTAGTATCATACATATTTAGCTAGGCCGTCACTTATCAACTATAGTTTCTTGGTCAACTAGTTTTTAACACATTCATCCAACAAACACTTTATAGTGTATTGTTTTTTTTTCAAGTGTGATTTTAATCAAATAATATTTTTTTTTAATTTATGACAATTTAAGAACCTAGATAGAAGTTTAATACATTCTCCCTCACATGCATGATAGATGTGGGCTAAAATTATAATATGAAGGAAACAAGATTAATAATTGAGATAAGTAAGCAAGCAAATGCTTGTAAAGAGGGCATATAGACATTAGCACAGCCAAGGCCCTTTCTAGTGCCTTCAATAATTCTAAAAGTAGTGCAAGTGTCATGATGAGCAACATGGATGAGTAGCCAAGCATATTTGTACGGGCCTTGTATGTCATAATACAAGAAGTCAATGCTTCATATTCTTACATTAATTTTCATGACTTTTGATATGTTAAAAAAATGTTTAATACATGTTTATATGATCAAACATATTAAAAAAGAGATTCAAAAGAAAGTGGAAAGAAGGTGGGCACATGGGCTTGCATAAATTAAAATAAAAGAAAGGAGACACATGAAGAAGATACCTAGCTTTAACTGATTTGCATTTAAAAAAGTATAATTCTGTAAGCCAACAGTACATACCCACATGACAAATTCATAAACCAACACTCAAAGAAAAACTCACACCCAATCCATGATACATGGGATTTGTATTCCCTTTCTATGTTAGAAACACTTAAAAAACACTGAAATGAAAAGGAGATTACAATGAGACCCTAATGAGAGCTGCAGAGAAGATAAATAAGAAGATGGTGGTGGTGGTGGTGGTGGTGAAGGTGGTCCTACACACCTCAGTAGTATCATTCTCAACCTGTTGTTAAAGGAATCAAAATAATGAAGTTGTGGTGGTCACAATTCACATGGAATGAAAGGCCCCTCTCTGACAACCAACACATGCTCTTGCCTCCCTCTTTGCACATGCTGTCTGTCTCCTCCACCACAGCACACACCCATCTCACAACTCACAAATTACCACCTAATATCATATCAAACACCTTATACTATCAACTAAAAATCTCACATCATCTCATCAACATTCCCACAACTCACAAACCATTTACTTCTTCTTCTTTTTTCTCACTTCTTTCTTTCTATCTTTCATATTATACACAACAACCAATATAGTTAGAAAATCAACTAATTTTTTTTTTTTAAAGTATGCATTAGCAAATATCATGTCTTGTGTTACTTTTTCTTTTATTTCTCCTCTAAAATATCCTTCCTTGATCAGCTTCAGCTCAGGTTTTGATATCATAGAGCAGGGGCCACAGAAGGTTGATTAGAGGCCAATGCAATGCACTGAAGGTGTTGTGGGCAAGTGATCAAGTGATCATTGGTGAGACCAGCAGCTTGCATGAAGGAATGCATCACAGTGGGACCAACAAACCTGAACCCTCTTCTCACCATGTCCTTGCTAATGCTTTCTGACTTTGATGTCTTCACTGGAATTTTGTGGCAGGATTTGTATTGTGTTGAGATAGGCTTGTGATTTACAAAACCCCACAAGTACTTGTCCAATGAGCCAAATGCCTTTTTTATCTGCAAATGGGTACATTCAAAAACCATTAATATCATCAACAAATCCCACATTATTCATCACTTCCTTCTAATAATAATATACATAATAGAATGAGGTTATATATACCTTAGGAACACCTAAGCATATCTCAATAATATATTGGGTTGGGTCCCATTTGGTTACAATAAGTAAATGATTGAATTTAAGGTGGGACAAATGATGAGATAAACTCATGAATAAAGGGTTTAGATCCTAATTCCCATCAAAAGAGAGGAATGGAAAGAACATGCTTTTGTCAGTTATTTCTTTAGTCTCTTTTAAGTTTTCTTAATGATACTTTTTCTTTCATTTGCATTGCTTTCAACATAGACAAGTAAAACAGAGGTTGGAAAAGACTGGAGTTCAATATTTAATTTTTTTATTACCTCAAGGATTCTGTTAGCATTGTCGACTGTTCCTCTAACACGGCTTAAATCGATTCCATAATCAGCACTAATCGATGTAATCTGCTTCTCAGTGAATTGGGCAACAATTTCTGGATCAAATCCTGAAAATGCATCCCTGCAAACAGAGAATCCCATCCCACACTCATGAGTAATAGTCTTTCACTTAAAAATTATAAGCAACAACAAAGAACCAAAACTGAAAAATTGCTAGTAGTAATGTAAGAGCCTTGGCTCGGAACAAAAAACCCACTTGAAATCTTGGCGTTTCTTCAGGATTGAAGTCCAATCTGACCCAACTTGTGCACCACTTAGCACCAGCAATTCAAAGAGCAACCTGCAATTTTAACATAGCTAATCAGTCTTCTTCTTTTTTTCATTGAGAGAGATAAAGAGATGAAGGAGAAATACTCACTTGTCATCATGAACAGGAACACCCCATTCTTCGTCATGATAAGCAACATAGAGAGGGTCTGTAAATCAAAGACATGACCAGAAGATTCAGTTTGCAAGAACTTCATATACATAATGCCCGTATGAAAAATAAAAAATAAAAAATTAATGGTTATCTAGATATACCTGAATTGGGTGTAATGAAACTGCATCTCTTCCCTCTACCAGTAGTGCTTGAATTAATGGCAGTAGTACTACTTGAAGAATCAAGGGGAACAATCTTTTCTTCCAGCTTTCCCGACTTAGTTCTTCCATAGTGCGCGATTCGCATCTTTCGTTGTGCTTGTATAAGTGTCACTTGTTCTCTCCTTGCTGCAGCTATGCTTCCCGGAGCCTCAACTATCAATGAAGAATAATTCAGCGTAGAAGCTTCAACAGTACTGGGAGGAGCAGCAGCAACAGCACCATTACTAGTATTATTCTTCGACTTCTTCCTCTCTAAAGTGGCCAATTTGGGCGTGGCCCGAGGGGTCAATATCGTCTTGTCAGCACTAGAATTCAGCCCATTGGGATCATTTCCTCTTTTAATTGCTGGAGGCCTAGGAGACTTTGATTTAGGAGAGATAGGTGGACTCAAGATAGAAGTTTTATTATTTCTAGGAATGCTAGTAGTACTAAGAGAACGAGAAAGAGTTGGTGTTGGTGTTGGTGCCGTAGCAGTAGTAGTATTAGTAGTAGTAGGAGATTTTGGAGAGACTTTCTTCAGCGAATTCCGGCGTTCCAAGCTCGGAACTCGGTTGCCACCGGGTTGAAGCACCGGACGGCCATTGATCTGAGCAATATCAACGGCCGGGCAGGTCTTGCTCTTAGAGCTGCACATTGTTTATGTGCTTGAATTATTGGTGCAAACAAAAACAAAGCAATTAATGTGAAGAAGAAGAAACAAGAGAGTAGAAGGAAAATGAGGATAACAAGAGGCAAATGGATTGATGAAAAGGGTAGAGAAGAGTTGTGAGGGTTGTGGGGTTTATAAAAGGTGAGGAGGAGGGTTGAGGGAGGTTGCAACATACTAACGTGGAGCGGGTTCATGGGGTCCGCAATTACAACCTTTTGTCAAGAGCATCACTTTTGCCGAGGAGGGGGGGGGGGGGGGGGGGGGGGGGGTCATGGGGTCCGCAATTACAACCTTTTGTCAAGAGCATCACTTTTGCCGAGGGGGGGGGGGGGGGGGTGCACGAGGCGATAACATGGAACAAAGAAACTACGTTGTGGGCAACCCTCCCCTATTAAGTCAGTTAAAAAAAAAAAAGTCCTATATGCCTTGGTACAATTACAAACTTCTCTTTATAAGTTGGTTTTCTCAAACATAAGTTAGGCTCGGGGCTTTCTCCATGGTATCAGAGCAGTTGTACATTAAAGATAAATTAGATTCGTATTTTTAGCCCTGCCAAAGAGGGGAGTGCCTAGTGACTTTAGACCTGCTGTGCAATCTATACGTCGTGAGTAAACCCTCTCATTGCAAGTTGACTTTTTATCCCTTTTCTTTTAAAAAATATTTTATATAAATTGAGTGTCAACTTTATTTTTTGAGACCGACACTCAACTCTTTTAAATATTTTAAGAATGTACATATATTACGTAACATCTCAAGTATATAGGCATCTTGAAAATATTAAAGAGAGGCTAAGTACCAATGTCGAAAAATAATGTTAACACTATATATATATATATATATATAGTATTATTCTTTTCAAAAATAGATTATTTTTTTATTTGTATAAAATTCTAAGAAATTGTTGAAATTTAATCAACTAAACACATTTCTTGTGTGGATGAATTTTCAATGCAGATTCACAAAGTAAATAAGGGCCTGAGATGACATCCCTAAAAACTTGTGTTATTTTATACCTTTATTGCTCATTACTGGGATGCCCTCCTAGTCCCCCAAGCTGGAGTGGTGGCCAAGGAAGGTAATATACACTAGAGAAAAAGACCAATCATTGATCACTTCTTCCTAGCTGGCAGGAATCTATTTCTTCTCCCTCTGCTCGCATTTCTTTTCAGAAAGAGAGAGAGAGATGGAAAGATAATAAGACATTATTTTACTATCTACCACTTTTGATCAGTTTGATCTTTAGAACTTTATAATATAATCAAATGAAAGTAATTAAGATTGGGAAAAAAAAAGGGTTTTTAATTCACACCTAATTGAATCTCATTATACCCAAAATATGGACTGATTCCACTTTAAACACATCCTTTTGTCATAAGAATATAGGCTTGTTATATAGTCAAATTAGCAGCTGGGAGAAGGTAGCCTACTCCATATATACTGATCTGATCCAATATGACTAGCTAACACAGAGTAGGTAAAGAATCCAAGAAAGAAAAAGGTTCTAAAAATTGAATTGTAATCTCATTTTAATTTCCATGTAAAGATTATCATCAAGTAGCTAAGATGTATGCAATTGCAAAGTGGATATCAGTGTGGTGAGCTGTTAAGCACCCAAGAATTTTCATGTAAGCTAGCTTGCAAGGAAGCATTCCAGCTAGGAACCTTGGCCTGAAAGCCATTAATTCATGAAAAGTGAAGACTCAGTGCCATAAAGATGGGTGATGTGTGAGGAATAAGGATATAGTTCTCAATATATGTGTAATGATCCTTATCATTTGATCTCTAAGAATACTTTAGTTTCTTTTTCTTTTCTTTTTTGTCATTTTATTTACTAGACAACTATTTGAGTTTCATTAATTCTTTTGTCATCCAAAATGGTAACAAGATATAATGTATGGTTAGGAAGATGGGGTGTGGCTTCACTGTTGTTCCCGCCCGTTTGGTTTGTGTGGTTGGGGATTGCAGCTCTCCTTGGCAATCAAATGTTTATACCATCTTATAGTTTAGTCATTACAAATTTGATGAATAAATATAAATAAACTATCAAATGTGATAAAAAAAATTAAAACTCTATTGTTAATTAGCAAAATTTCTATTAAAAGGTAGTATATATATCTGATATTTAGTGTACAAATTAATATAAATACATCATACAATTCATATTATATATATTTAATCTTTCTTTTTTTGGTTTTTCATGTAGTATCGTCGCACATTTTAAGTATGAGACTAGTCTTAATTTGAGGCAAGAGCGGAATGATAAACTTTTTCTAACAAATGCGCCTTTAAGAATTGAAACCTAAAACTACTATATAAAGACTCTGCATGCTTCCACCAAATTAATTACTCGTTGGTATATTAGATTTATCTTTTATATATTTTAAATGTAAGTACTACTCTTTTATATTTAAACTTATATTTTTAAGAATATTCATTAAAAGGGTACAATTAAATAATTTTCTTAATATATAAAAAATATAGGTAAAGATGGAACATGTGACGTATGACCCCAACCACACACAGTGCTCTGTTGGTAACAGTAGCAAGCTTCCTACCCGGAAGGCCGGAACATGAGGGAAGGACTTCGTTTTGTCTAAACAAGACCGCTTTTAATGACACTTGTTGGCCCGCGCTCCAATTCCCCAACAATAACGTCACAAATCCACATGTTAAAATAAAGCACCAGGTCACCATGGTTTCTTTTCTTATGACTATTGACCCAATAGCAGTCAATTAATATCAGCAATTACTATATACTTTTATTTTTTATTATTCACCAAATTATTATTCTTTGCTTTATTTTATTTTATTTTTTGAATTTTAGATATTCATGTCGATTTGCATATTTGACTAATTTTGAGAGTGTAAGCCTCTGATCTGCAAAAGGGCACTCTTTAAATCTCCGAAGAATTTTTCTATTCGGTCTCATATCATAGAATGACGATAGAAGAATGGATCTCAGAATCTTTATCACGTAAAGATTTGGGTACGTCCGTTCCACACTCTGCCCATCAGTACATAATAATGAAACTTGGATTTTTTTTATAGTCATTATGTAATTTATTATTTTTCATTTAATAAAATTCAATTTTGCATTAATGAAATAATTTATTTTTTTAAAAATAAAGTCTTTTTTGTTAGGAGGAAAACGTCGTATTAGTAATTTTAAAAAGTTATGGGTACAAATATTGGCACCTTCATGCATTCTTTTATCTCAGAAGAAAAAAAAAAAGAAAAAAAAAAGCTGTTGCTCTAGAAAAAGACAATAATACTTTTAAAAAGCTTTTGATAATACTAATGTACACAACATTATATATTCCAGAAAATATCAACAGCCCTAATCCATATATATCATGCACTTTCATTTTATATCTACTTAATTTATGCATAATTGAGAATAATTACGTTTGGTGAGCATAAATTGGATCTTCAATAACAACTATATGTGTTCAAGAATTGAATGCAAAATTAGTTGAAAAATAATAACTTAAATTCATTTGCTTCTTTATCTACCCCAATGATCTTCATATATGTATATATATTTGAATTTATTGTTTGTGTTATATTGGATCATCACGCACACAAATCATTTCAGATTAATCAATTAGAGATAATACAATCTTAATTACTAATTCGAAGAACAAATACTCACGCCAAGGCCTGTTAGAGTCACACCAAGCCCTAAATACGAGCATAACAACTCCTCGTCTCAGATGAAACCAAAGAGATTTAAACTTTTGACTCATATGAAGAAATGTAAGTGACTAATCGGGTGAACTATTGATCATTGACGATGTTCATATGTCTAAGATATCTGCATGTACCTTGAATATACAAATTTTATCTAATTAATGGATTTCAAAAGTGTGTTAACGTAACATTACTAGTTTCACTTGAAGTAATAAATTAAATCATGAATAGCTGCATGTTCTCATAGAGAGGTCTACCAAAACTTCGTGGCAGGTGGGAGTTGAATTAAAAGAGTTTCAAAACTAAGCAAAAAACATCAAAACTAGTAGAAAAGTTCAAATGACAGGTTAACTAACAACTTGGACATGACGCTTTTACAGCCCATGCAAATTTAAGTTGTCTAAATGTCTTGTTAGGGCCCTTAATCTCAAAGATTCATTGTGCCTATCCAACAAACCAAGAATTCATATTCCCAAGTATAGGTATAATGATTTTATGGTGACTGAGCTAAGTTAATTGGTTCAACTCACTTTTATCATATTTTGAGTGATGAAACGAATCAGATCCTTATTCCTGGATATTGGGGGATTGAGGGTCTACTTCAATTGATGCCTGGCAGGCTTATCCAATCCACAAATCTATGATTGTGGCATCTCTTTAGTGCAAAATGATAACTGCATGGAGCATTCATCATCATACAAAGACCCCCCCAAAAAAAAAAAAAAAAAAAAAAATCTCTAGACAATATAAAATCAAGGTTGAATTTATATTTCAATGATTTATCATCTGGGTAATGCAAGTTATAATTATGAAATCACAGTTCCAATCCCACCTTACACATGTATATAAGAAAAATACTGTTAAAATCATTTTTATTTTATTTTTACAACAATAATCTACTCATTGTATTCATGAATCAAGAGGATCTGATGAATCAACAAGATCATTGTGATTGAATTAATGGATTGATTGCAAGATAAGATTTCAAAAGCAATCTAATGGAAGGACATATATCTATTAACTTGAATTTTTATTTTATTTTTTGAGGTAAGCGGGTATCAGGAATATCATAGTTTCTACTAATTTTTCTGGAGCACCACCACAAACACCCTTGGACATCCTTGACCAACATGGTGGTGGGTGACATGGTTTGACTTCGAATCCCCTCCCTTCATGGTGAGTGCATTTGTACTCAACCATTGAGCATACACCGTTGGTTTATTAACTTGATACTTAGCTTCACATAATTGCTAAAGGGGAGGTGGTGATGGGTGATCCCTTTGTACACAACAGTTCCTATTCTTATTGTATGGAGCCTTTTTTTTTTTTTTTTTCATATATTAGGCCTCCCAATTGGTTTGGATCATTAATTGAGGAATTGGGACATCACATGTGCTAAAATTGGAAGCAAAGAAGGAAAATAATGCTTCAGAACTCACTCAAATACAAGTGAGACAAGCCACATGTTTTGTTATCTCACGCTTTGTCATCAATAATAGAAGCAACCAGTAGACAACTTAAAACAAAGCAAAATTAAATAAAAATTAAAAAAGAAAAAAAAAACATGTATATACAAGATTTGATATATGCACAGAGTCAAGCCCCCCCCTTTAGCAATTATGTGGAAATTAATCAATTTGCTACTCATTTTTCTTTAAAAAATGCCTTGATTTCATTCATAATTAATTTAAAATATCTGGTGAGAAAATTAGAAAAAATGGTTATGACCCAAAAAAATCATGGATTGCAAAAAGCAACATGATTCATGGTCTGACCCAACTAGATAGTTTCCTAAATTAATTTCTTTCAAATTTAAGATGCAAATTGATGAGAGAACAGGGTGATATTTAAATAAGCAATTTGATAATCAGCTTCTAATTTTAATCACACCGTCCATCACATGGAACTCTTTAACTCAAAAGTCTCAACTTGATCTGAAGAAGAACCATGTTGATGAGTTTCCTAAGATCTTCTTCATGGAGAAGACAAGAAGCATTATTATTATTGTGCATAGAAATATGAAATATCATTGTTGTCTCGCTACAAGTATACAGCAATTTAAACAACTGGGTCACGGGGAAGAAAGAGCGTGTATTGTACTGGTTTGTACAAATTTCAGAAATAAGGTACTCGTTTGAATATATATGTACCGTACTATATTATTATATATAGGACTGATATATGCATTTCATTTTATCTTTTTGTTCGTTTCACATTCTTCAATCCTTTGCAATGATAATGGAAACCAAACCAATGCACCTGCCTCTCCATTAAGGATTATCTGGTGCAAGAGACAGAAGCATGTTCCTTTCACTTGTGCTATAGTTGCAGAGATCAGATGATAAGGTGGTGGGAGAGAAACATCAATGATTATAATTAATTATCTTTCATGAATCATTTTGTATTGCATAGTTTGAAGAAGATTGACTATGGCTTATATTCATATATTTCTCAAATGATTTGTCAAATTATGTCAATATAACATTAATTCTTCTTTAGAAAGAAAAAAAAAATTGAGGTTATCTACACTTTTTACCAATTAATAATCCATTAAGAACATAAATGGGCATTACTAACTAGTGCAATAAATTCATTTAGAACATGTAAAACTTGTTTGCACGCAAGATAAATAAATAGGGAGCCGGGGACCCCTTATGATATAATTTGTGAAATCAAGTTACTCTCTCATTGATCAGGAGTCAGGACAGGATCATGTAGGTTTTAAAGACGGAGAATGTAATTTGTAAACTTTAGGCATTGGATTATACTACCAAAAGCTATCTAATCCAAGATAAGGAATATGAAAACCATTTCAAGTAGAAGAAAAAAAAATGGTCCAAGGACAAAAAAGAACAAAGAAAGTTATTCCAAGGTTTGGATCTAATTTTTGTCCTGAGGTTACTGATTTATGTTCTGAATATTATTGTAACATTTTCACCCAAAAAGCTGAAAAGATAAAAGGACAAGATTGGTATTATGAAAAAGTCAAAGGATAAAAATTGAAAAATGACATAACTGATATTAATCTAAAGAAGTTTCTCGAGATACGAAAAAGATATAACTGTAATTACTTTAAAATAATCTTCTCCACAAGATACCGAGTAAAGGACGAGACGATAAATAAATAAAAAGTCCAAGAGCATTTTTAAAAGTGACAAAAAATTCAAACTTCTCAAAGGTTGAAGTGTGTTTAGCACTCGTGTGTGTTAGTTTTGGTTTAAATATGTAAAAATTATAGCATATAGAAGAAAATGGCATTTTTGTACTATATGTAAGAAAATAGCATACGTAAGAAAATAAGTCATATAATAAAGTGAAGTTAGTTTGGAGAATACGAAAGTTGTAACCGGAATTTTTCTTGTCGCTATTTACCATCAAATCTCCAATTAAAGGGATTTTAGAATGAGAAAATATTTGGGGTGTGACAATTATACAAAGCCATAAATTATTATGTATGAGGGCCTAATCTTGTGGCCTCAATGTTGAATGGACTAAGTACATGCCAGACAGATATATGGCTCTTTAGCATGTGCAATGGAAGCCAAGAAGAAATTTCCTCTTGAAATGAGTTAAAAAAATAACTAGAATGAATGGTATGAAAACCAATTCAAGATTTAATGATGAAATGGAACCATGAATACTGATATTAATTTCTCTTGAAAGTCTTTTTCTGAAATGAGAAACTGAGAAAAGACTTGATATTTTGCATTAGATTCATAAAATGGATTTAAGAAAAAAGGACAAGAAAAGAAAGCCCAAGAAATTTTCAATTGCATCATACGGATGTTAAAGTGTAGAAGATGACTATTATTCTATCATCAGATGTCTTCAATTAGGATGTTCTATGAACCTTGCACTAAAACCAGTGATGGTATGAAGTAAATTTTAACTAAGGCTTTCTTTGGTGGTCGAACCCTATTCAAATTTTTAGCCATCCAAACCATGTGACAATTCGCCATTAACAACATCATATAAAACTAGGAGACCCTGATTCTTTGATGAGTAAAACATTTCAAAAAACCTTAGGATTGTTAGGTAGTATGATTTAAGGGATCAGCATCAATACTGGGAATCATTTGAGTATTTTTGGAATTTGGTTCATGAAGAAACCCAAAAACTACTTCAAGAGCAGTAGTGAGAGAATCATGAAAGAGGGAGTAAGGAGAGTTCCAAACTTAGTGACAAAGGGAAGTGATCAAAATTAGTTACAATAAGTTTCATCATCCAAGTCAGAATATTTAAATGATTTAGAGATAGACTGTCAAAAAATAAGGAAAAAGTACTTTGAAATGGCTTCATTTCATAATAAAAAAGAAATCAATGACAACTTCGGATTCATCAAAATGAAAACTATCCCCGAACTTGGAAAAGTGTAAACAAGCATCCAACATCTTTACCCTCATCTTTTTGAGACAGAAGATCTTTTCCTTGAATCCATGTATCATTTGGAAATCTAGTAGTGAGAATAAAAAGTTGATCAATGGAAGTGCAGCACAATAATCCTAGAAATTCCTACAGTTGAGTTAACAGGTGGAATGAATCATCTCTCCAAAACCATCTTTCAGGATGAGAATTCTTATTTTGAAAACTTAATAATTTATTTTCTTGTAAGGATAAGAGTTGAAGGAATTTATACTATATAACCTTACACTAGAAGGTACTATTGTGTGTCTTATTGCTTGTTTCTGTGTTTTTTGTAATAATTGGGATGATTCTATTTTTCAGACAGGGTTGCATGGTGTTATCATCAGTACTGGATGGACACATATAAAAGCTACTATTACCTTTTACAGCAAGTTTTATGACCAAGGTAGCATTGCTCAATCTTGAAGAGTTACCACTGTCAACTTAGTGAAAACGAAGACTGAAAAGGGCCCATCATCTTTGCTTCCTCCATGGACTAAGTTACCTCTACCACCTAGTGAAATGAAGAATAAGCAACACTCATCATCTTTGCTTCCTCTGTGAATTCCTTTTCCACAAAGTTGAAAAATCATGTGGAAAAGGAACAGCTTCACCATCTTTAGGCCCCATATAAACCAATTGTTACTGACTCTACATTATTATAGTTTCTCCAATATGTAATCTGAAGGGCATTCATGAATATTTAGAATGGTGAGATCTAATTTAACAATAGCATGTATAATATGTAATCAGAGTCTCCTTTATTGCTGTCAAACTCAGTTTCATTTATTCTCCTTGAACTCAAGATATACAGAGGATGTATGTTTTGAAAGGAGAGACCCAATCCAATGTCATATGTTATCATGATGTACACCCAAAAAAAATTAAATTAGCCAGTGTAAAACAACATATATTTGTATGTTAATCTGGCTTTAGTATACCATTACCAGTTTCCAGTTCCGCTTTCACTAAATTAAATTTAGAGACAGTGACGGTCCTCCATAGCAAGAACCCGTTCAGCAGTACTCCTTTTAAGTGTCAGGATATGCGCGCACAACATCAAGAATTGGAGCTCGACATATTGGACATCTACTGCTACTCCATTGCAACTCACTAGCACAGTTAAAACAAGTGCACATGTGGCCACATCTGAAAAAAGTGAGAAACATATTTTGTTAAAATTGCTCGAGAGAAATTCTTGGAAAACGGTTGCTTTAAAGTGAAAAAGGGTTCTGCTATGTGTACCTGTATAGAAGTGAATCAACTTTCATATCGTAGCAGATACAACAATTGCCTTTCTGCATTGGTCCCTGTTTGAAGAACTCCTTTGCCTCCCCTTGTACTGCAAGCAAGCAAAAAAGGAAAAAAATTCCTGTCATGAGATCTTTGAATTGGGAAGGAGCCTATATTTTAGAAATACTTGGCTTTTATGCCCATATCCAGGGCAATCAATTTAAAGTAGTAGAACTATTGTACAAGATAAGTACATAAGATAAGAAAGTAACAAAATAATCATGGGCAACGATTGGGATTATGAATGTATTGCTCTTTCATCAATCATATATAGTTCAAATTTATGAGGGTCAAGCTGTTATATCCTAATACAACCATAAAGATTGATCATTAACAAGAGATAGATATCATTATATCCTTAAAACTGAGTTTCATTTTATCATATGGTTTCAATTTTGGGCAAAGGGCGGCATCATTAAACTTACTGGAATGGCAAACAGCAGCTGCAACCTCTTGCTTGATGGAGTTCTGCAACATCACCTGCATCCCCATGCAGCTCTCCATTGATTTTCGCAGCTCAACCATCTCTTGATGGAGCTTTGCCAAATGTCCCCTTAAGTCGCATATAAGTTCCATTTCCTGTAACCAAGACATTATTTAATTGATGCTGCATGTAATGCTATTCAAGGAGCATTAAGAGTTGTAGAAATGGGAGGAATCTCACCAGTGAAGAATGATTTGTGAATGAAGGAAATTGCCGGCTATCATGGTAATAAGAGTCGGACTGGGGCCTTTGCAATGGTGTAGATGGAACATGATCAGAATCGTTACTGACCTCATGATCTTGATACTGACTCCATGATCTCAACTGAGATGGTAAAGGAAGTTGCAATGAAGTAGAAGCCACGTGAGCATAGTCTTCTTGTACTTCGTGATATTGGTGCTCAAAGTGGTTCTCTTCTTCAGCACTCTCGACGACTTCCTCATGCCTTTGTCTTCGTAAGTAAGACAAGACCAATCTTTCCATTCTCGCTCGGAACCCACTAGCAAGTAAATTGGATACACTTCTTCTGCATATAGCAAATAAAAAAAAACTGAATGAAACATTTTGAACTCAAACTGCAAAGAGTCACTTGGCTCGGGGCTTATCTAGCCTGAGCTGGATTTTAACTCCAATGGCCATAAGATAACCAATTCATCTATTCAGAATTAATAAAGGATACATCCAGGTTTCATAATTAAGTGAAAACATGGCTGACTAGCCAACTCATTGATAGCAAACCAAGCAAAACTCTAAAATTGCAGTCATTACACTCGGTGTGATGGGTTGATTTTCACTAGTGCTAGGTGAATGCATGTGCTGTTCAAACTTCATAATTTTTTCCCATTAAAGACTCGTAAATCACACAAGAAATATAGGGTAAATGAGAAAAATATATGAGCAAAAATGCATCATTTAGTATGAGAAAGAAAGCAAATTCGGAAGGCTTAAAAAGATTTCACAACAGAAATGGAGAATATTAGATAGTAATGATTGAGGATGAAACTATGTTATTGTAAAATATAACCATCCATCAAAAACATGAACCAGCTTCTAAAACAAATAGTAATACCAATGGAAAAATTGAAAAATGGCGTCCTTTAATTTAGAGGGCACCAGAAACTTAGTCATACACTCAATGTAATCCCCCAACAAATACTATCATTAAAGATTTATGGCATGAAGTAGATTATCCATAGGAATATTGAAGTCAACCTGGCAGAAATAATGCTAATAGATGCAGTTTCATGCACTTAAGTACTTGAGACATATTTCAGGGAAGAAAAGCTCAAAACAGAATTGAAAGTACCTTCCAAGAAGCTCCCTAATTTCCTCATTGTCAGAATTATTTTCGGGCATTTCATAGAACCATGCCGGCCTGTGACCTTCCCAATTTATCTGTGGACCAGAATCATTACTTATCCATGACATGTCAGTAGGTTCTGCAAAGTGAGGTTCTTCTGGTACGATGAGGCCTTCCCAGCTATCAACAGATTCAACCACATGCTGACTGGTGTCAAGATCTGTTTCTTCTATTATTTCATCTCCTCCTTCCCTATCATTCAATGTTAATGCTGTATCCTCATCATGTCCTTCCCTATTATGCGAGGTTTCTGCAATCTCCACGTGCCCTTGCGAATCAAGATCACTAACCCCTGAACTTGTCCCTTGCCATGTAAGATCCGAAATTCCACGGGCTTCCTCTTGCAAATGTTCGCTTGGAGATGCCATTGGGTGGAGTTCCTCGGGGTTATTATTCTGTTCAAATGGAGCTACCTCCTGTTGATGAAAATCTTGACTAGAATTCTCAACAGCATTACTAGAGTTTTCTGAATTGAGAGTTTCTGTTGGTAAATCTGTACAAGTTAAGTTACTTTCTCCACTCAGGACTGCCATAACTTCATCCTGTTGTCTGACACTTTGGTTAAATCTCTCCCTGAAACACGTTAATGCAGAAACACGGATAAGAAGAAGAAAAAAGTGAGAATACTTCTGAAAGTAACAGATATTTTGAAGATCTAAGAAGCATAGGAAAAGAGAATTATCACATTTTCTGAATGCCTTCCATTTAATACACAACCAACCACTTTTATATTTTTCAATCTGATGCTATAGGAATCCATTTCAATATTTTGCAACACAAGAACAAGAGGAGAAAACAATATACATTTCTTTTTTCGAGAGGAAAAACAATATACATTTTATTATGTTTATGACTGATATGGTTTAGGGATCAATATCAATCAGAAGAAGACACTAGAAATGAAGTAAATGCAAAAATTATGTGACTTCCAAGTCTAGCTATGAACGAGGGATCAACTGAGAATAGTCTTACCTTAGGACAAAGATTGTAGTTTGGCGCTGAAGTCGGTCTAATTCGGATGCTGTTGAAACTGGACGATGTTGATCTTGAACTGAATCTCTTTGCCGCAGAAATCTTAGCCTAAGCAGAGACTATTATGAAATCAAAGGAAACAAAAAGTCAGTAGTATATACTCCAAGGAAAGAATCATGATGTTCCTCCCACCCAAAAAGAAGAAGAAGAAGAATTAAAATAAACTCACCTGAATTCGACCACGTTGTGTGAACCTTGATACAGCATGACGATCTCTGAGAATCGCAATTTCCCTGAGCCTCTCTTGTTCCATTTGCTTCATCAAATCTATAATTGCTTGCCGCCCTCTAACTCGTGGCATGTTGCCTATAAACCGGAGATTTCGTTGTCCTCCGTGGTTGGATACTGAGTGGTCTAAAGATGAACTTTCAGTCATCATGGACTCATGATGATCGTGTTCAATTTCATCGCTCCAAGAGACAGGGCTCTGTGTTTGACTCCTCGAAGTCAATTTCCTTATAATATCTGCAACTCTAACTCGCTCACTGATATCCGAAGAATTCGGCCCATTTGAAGATGAGAAATGCTCACTTGGAGCCGTCAGATCGGATTCCCAATCTGTAGATGAGTCCTCTAGAGCACCATATCTTTCATCATTAGACTCGAACAATTCAGAGTCAACAGAAGCATTGCTCAATGTGGAATTAATTCGAAAATTTACGCTGCCACCCGATTGGTTTGCTGTTGCTGTTGGTGATTTCACGTCTGCCTCAAATTCCTTCCACATCTGAACAAGAGAAGAAGCCCGCAAATTAGCAAGATCAACAGAAGAATCCGGTGGAGCCGGCATAGAATCCCTCTGAAAACTCGATGCTCTTGTCGAAACTGTTTGAGAATTCGAAAGCTGCGTGAGCTCGTCTTCACGAGCCTGCCTCTCAAGTGTTGTTATCATTTCCCGAGCTTGACGAGCAGCCCAGCGATCAAGAATCTGCGAATTCCTCCTCGCCATTGCTGGAGACTCCACACCGGTATCCCCCCGATTACTCCCTGACCCAAAATTGTCACTGTTCCGGTCATCATCGCGGACCCAACAATCTCGATTCTCAAATTCTTGTTGATGATAATTCTCATCAGACCCAGCATATGGGTCTCTTGGAAAAGCTAGGACATTGCAGGGTTGGAAATGATCTCTAACCAAGTCCTTAAAGTTCTTCTTGAACGCTGGCAGCGAACGCGAATTGATATCTACTTCTCTATCTCTTACTCTCCTATTGTAATCTCTCAAAACATGTTCATATGGAGAAGAAGCCATTTCAACTTGGGAAGAAGCCATTTTCTTCTTGTCTATAGATTTCTTCCTGAATTCAACCTCCTCTTGAAAAAATCAATCAATATGAAATGAACCCATTCTATGCAAATAGATGAAAAACCATAAAAACCAAAAAACCCAAAAAACAAAAAACAGAGAGAAGAATAAATCACGGGCAACAATAGGGAAATTTCTACCCAAAAATAGGGAATTTTCTAAAATTCAGAGAAACCATTAAAAAAAAAAAGAGCAACAATCTGCAAGCACACAAAAAACAAAAGAAATCGTTTCAGAAACTAAATATAAACCACGCATTACCTCATCCTTAAAAACTAAATATGAACCACGCATTTGCCTCATTCTAATTTCTCTATTTTTATCAATTGTAACCGAAATCACAGCTTAATTGAAGAACAGAGAAAGCGTTATAGAACAAAAGATGGGATTTTCGGATCTAAAAAGGGAAGAAAAATCAAAAAGGAAAAAAAAATTACTAATAATAAATCAAACCTTAGATAAGACGAAATCTTAAGAGAATGTTTTTCTTATGCAGACAGTTCGGTGAGAAAACGAAAGAGAGAACGAAAGATAGAGACGTTGGTTTATAGCCGTTGGTGACGAAGCCCACATGAGGAAAAGGTTAGCGCGCAAGGGAGCGAAAAAGGTGTCGTGGCTAGACGTGGCGCGTTCTAAGATCTTTACTTTTTATTTTCTATATTTTTTATTAAAAATATGAAATGTCCGTTGAGACATCATGAAGTGACGGAGGTATATTATTTTTCTCACGATACACCTGTCTATTATTTAATGTTTTTAATGGCTTCTTGGAGATCGTTTAATATGGTTTGGAGGAGAATTTAAAGAGATAATAAACCAGCCTTAGTGAGTTACGGAACGTTCACATGGTGGTGTTGAAGATAAATAGGTAGCATTTTAATGACTGGCTTTTAAAGACAACTAAAGTGCGTTATATATGTTATTAATTATCATTATTTGTCAGTTAGTACTTATTTGTGTAATTCATAACAAAAGTTAGAGTGAGGCCTTTAGAAAATAAGTTTACTAATAGTTTCTAAAAATATTTTTATAAAAAATATTTTATGTACGTTTGATGTCAACGCCATTTTTTTATGCTGACACCCAACTTTTATTAGATGTTTTAGAGATATACATGTATTTAAGAATGTTACGTAATACATGCTCATTCCCAAAACATCCAAAAAAGTTAGGTGTCAATGTTGAAAAATGAGCCCCAATTTTTTATTCGTAACAAGGAAGAGATAGAATGGAGCTCGTAATGAGCAAATTATATCTAGTCTTGTTTCCACTTTTCCAGTCGTTCTAGCGCGTCATGTAGATTTGAAGCACCTCCACGACTTTTTAGGTGTGAAGCAATGTTAAACCAAAATACCCAACAAACATTAGCTCTTCCAGAAAAGGAGGTGATCCAGCTGCACCTTCTAGTGGCAGCCAACGTATATAAAACATTTATCTTATTATAATTGATAGTTAATTTATTAACAATTAGAACTTAAATTGAAAACCAAAGAGACCAAACATATGTGAAGTGATCAGTACCTGATCAGTCTATGAATATACAAAAAAGCTAAGATATGATTATTAGTTGAGAGTTGGTTTAATTTAATAAAATTTTGACCCAGTTTTGGATAGAGTTTAATTAATCATGTTATTATATATACTTATAATCCATGTAATAATGAGGTCATTCATCATGCTGATCTGACTAGCAGTTGTAAAACTTGGAGTTAATTATTGTTTTACCATGATTCATACAAAAGTCTTATAAATTATTATCCTTTGAATGTGATGGTAGCTTTATAACATTCTTCTATATCTATGTTATCAGTTCATTTGTCTATTGCCCAAAACACTGAAAAACATCTTCTCATATTCCTCAATGATTTTCCATTTTCTTATTCCTTTTTGTTTTTCTTAACATTTGGCTGAAATTAATCCTTATATCTGATATGAGTTTTTCAGGGCACCCATCATGTTATAATTACTTTTAACCTGACTCATAACATGACTTGCATCACATGATGATCAAGCGATTCACTTACAAAAGAATACCTACATAACAGGAACACCCTTGTAAAAGTATCAAGTGATGAAAAACATCTTAAAGAGTCAATGTAAATAACATTTTTTCTTCAAATTTTAATTGGTCCTCCTTTTATAAAAAAAGAAAGAAAAAAGATGAACACATGTTATAGTGGATAACTGAGACTTGAAGATGGAAGATTTAGAGGGTCATGAAGTACTGCATTTACAGCGCTAACCATCGCCTCTCGAGAACTGAATCCATCACTACTCATGTAAAACAGATGAGACACTCGAACTGTCTTCCAAAACAGGTCCTTGCAAACACTTGGAAGTACACTTCCTTTTGTTTGTAAAACCAATCTCAGCACTTCTCTTTTACTTCTCTCAATCAAGCACTTCATCTGATCTACAGCCTCGTCCTCAGAGATATCACCATGACTTTGAATCATGCGCAATAACACACTATTCAATTTCCCTTGTTCAGCTTCTCTCTGCAACATAACTCATAAAATTTAGATAAATTAATCCAAGAAAGAGTTAAATCACTATTGATGTATCAGTATATATTCTTGTTGTTATTAAAACAATCTCACCTTGAAGCTTTGGATATCGTTTAGAAGGCGACCACATATGTTCATATGCTTGAACAGATGATTGTACTCTAAACTTCCAATAATCTCTTCAGAAAGCTTAGGCCCAAGAAAATAGAGAGTTATTAGCACAACAGGTCCCAAAGCAAATGAAGTACATGCATTTGACATATATTCATCAAACATGGGAATTGATTTATCTCTTGCCCAAACAGCCTCTTTCATCATAGATTTGAGCAAAGAAATCCACTGCCAAGAAAAAAGATTGAACTATTATAATTCAGTAATGAAACATATAAGTTCAATTAGTATAATTAAAGACTGATGATGATGATGTTTAATCTTACTAAATCAATGAGATGGCTTGTGATGTTTCGGTCTTGATAAGCAAACGCTTTGATTCCAAGTTCGTTTATTGTCTCGTGTAGAGCAGAAAATATGATCTCAACTTGTTCAGAGCAATAATGAATGTCTGAATTGCCATTCCATCTGTAGAAAGTATTTGAGTTTTTTTTATGTACATTTGTTAGCAAAAAAGTTAAATCAACAAAAACATAACATGAAAAACGGCACCCACTTCTCAACCAAACTAATAAGGTTTGATAGTTCTTCTGTACATCCTCCAAAATCAAAGAAATCGTCAATAACAGTTGTGAGCACTGCATTTTGCGTCCATGATATGCGGGCATCTGATAGTTCAGGGGGAAAAAGAGTGCAAGCAATCGAAAAATATAAATAGCTTAGCTTCTGCCGAGCAAATTCTAGCCGATCCAATCTTTTTTCATCAAACCACCTGCTTTTATAGACAAAATGATTAGCAAATATCTCTTCACAACTTTCTTCTGAATTATAGTATAGATCTACCGACAGACAAACCTTTCAAGAAGCTTAAGTTCTTTCTTGTGTGTAGCTTGACAAAGATTGTACTCTTCCACTGCTTGTTGTAGGAAATATCGGTTGTCAATATTAGAACACCTGGTGAAATGAAGAAAATGGGATCACTTACTAAACAAAGACTAATATATATATATATATATATATATATATATATATATATATAGCACTGAGTTCTTCAGTAATTCTAGGAGAATACCTATACGATGTTTTTAGGGTATGAATTCTATGCACATCATAGGACTCGATATTTCTCCTATGGTCGAGGCGTTCTACAGTGGTGTCATTGGTAAATTTGAGGGCATTGGCAACCTAGAATTGGCAAAATAAACATTTTAGCATTTTTAATCCAGACTAGATTTTGCAAATAGAAAAAAGCTTGAATTTTGTAGTAACACCTTGTTGCCTACCTCTTTGTGGTGGTAGTATTGTTGTGTTGCACCATTTAACAACTCTTGTTTCAGAAAATTACTTGTCCAGGTATATATATTCTCCAAAATCGGTTCATTTGGTAATAACATGATCTGTGATGCTCTGTATAATTCCAGTACAGCTCCAACAACACTGAAACCTCCTACTGAATTGAAGAATTTCTCTCGCTCATCGAATTCCGATAGTACATCTACACCACACAAGATCAATCTACAGATCCTCAACAATTACCAAAGAAGATCAATTATATCTCATTACCTGAAGAGACTTCATATCTATTCATTCGTAAGAGCCGAAATGCCAAGGCGTAAGACTGTATATTCGAGAAAATCTCTTCATCCCTTTGCAGCCAGAATCTGTTTATTGACAAAGACCATGTTTCTAAACAACTATGAATTTTTACTCTCTTATACCATATGAACTACTGCAAAAACAATAGTACATTTAGGTGCAAATATCTTCTTAAGATACTGGAGAGATAACTGCCAACCTAAATAACTATGGAATTACCTAAATGTTTCATCCAGCACACAGCTTATTTCTTTCCTAAATTGCCAGTCGATTCCCAACTTCTGAAGATGATCAATCATTTGGAGACGAGCATAGATATCAATAGGATAAATTGTGGGAACTGAAACACACAGAAGCAATGGAAGGACCTTTAGAATTTATAGAAACTAAGTGCACCAACTGTAACACTATAGAAAATAGAGGAAGCGTTACCTCCATCATCGAATTTCTCTAAAAGTGAATGTAAGTACTCAAAGCACTTAGTGTCCTGAACATGAATCAGGGCAGCAGCAGTTGTGGATGGTGAATTGAACAAAGATCCGTTCTTCCTTTGAAATTTCATGACATCCTTCCAATCTTGTACTTTACTTAATCCTTCTGCTGAATATGCAAGGTAGGATTTCATTCCCTCTGAGTTTCTCCTAGAGACACTACAAGATTTATTTTCTATGGACAGAGGATAGATAGAAAACATGGATAAATAAACGTTCTACCTTTCAAATTCCAAATCTCGTTCACGAAGCATTGTGTCTAGAGCAGTTGGGCTCAAAGAAAGGCTCAAACCGATATCTTTTGCATACTCAATCATACCAGGGAATATGATATTGAATCCAATGGGAGATTGATGCTTCTCATCAGTTGCTGCTTCAATATTCGAATCAACAAAGCCCAGTCCTATGACAAAAAGAACTTATAAAGTTAGACCTATTGATTTTGTTAGAAACCACTCAGCCGAAAAGCTAAAGGTGATAGTTGGTTTCATAAGAGGTGTTAAATTCAAGTCTCCTTGTTGGCCTATCTATCTTTTGCTTATCTACATGCAGGGTAAGGTTGTACTGAAGGGGGAATTTTCATCATACCTTGACATGCTTTGTTGGGCCTAAATAGCTTTAGGTCAAGTGGTTTCTAACATGGTATTAGAGTGTTGGTTTTGTAAGAGGTTTTGGGTTCAAGTTTCGTTGTTGGCATTTACATGCTCTCTATTTGTATAGTTGGTATTTGTTTATTCTTATAACTCTCTTCTATATTTCCATGTGCAAGCCTTCACTTAATTAGCTATAGCTTTTGAGTTCTGTGGTTTCTAACACATTTTCAAATAGATCGTACAAAAAGCAAAATAAACTAACATGACATATAAATATAAATACCCTTTCTCACATGTTCTTCACCTACGCCCCACCGATGGAGTGCAAGAATACATGCTAATGTGGATGAGAGATAGTCTTTAATCAGAAAAGGTTGATGAGAAGGAAGGCCCCATGAGCCATTGGGTTGCTGATTCTTTAACAACCAGTTTAAGCATTCAGGAAAACAGGGTTGTTGTGGGGAATCCTGAGATGGGACCATTGCAACCCATGCCGTGTCGAATGCTGAAACCGAAAGCTCAATCTTTGTAAACATCTCTCTAATTCTTTCCTCATGAACTTGAGCACACTGAGATATCAATGTAATTAACTCTAAATTACACCAAGTTCATTGATTTGAGAACTTACAAAAAAAAAAAAAAAAAGCAGGAAAACCAAGGATTAATTAGCTTACCAATACAACATTTCTAGGTTGTCTTCTAATAATCATTCGTCCATGATTTACACTACCTGTTGAAGTGCATCAAAGCCCATATATAATCAGAAGAATATTAGTGCTCATAAAATGTGATGATACCATACTATATTGCCAAGAATTCAACTAAGCTGTATAATTAAATCAATGAAAAACCAATACAAATTGTGAATTGCATCATAGCTAGCTTGCTGCTTCTCAAGACAAAGATCGCTCATAACATAAAATTCATAATACATATATCAAGAAAATATATATATAACTAACAGGTGATGATGATAACACTTGAACCCAGAAAAGAAAATCAGCAAGACAAGAAGCTTCTTTAAATTAAAGAAAACCAACAGCATCTACTGAATTCTATGTATGTCCCAAGCAAAGAAACCCAACCAGAACAATATTAATGCTGAGAGTGAAAAAAAACCAAAGATCATGATGTGACGATTATATAATTTGTAACACACCTGGTAAAGATGTAGAAGGGAGGATGGTGGGCAAGGATTTGGGTCTTGAGAGAAGCATGATTTTGTTGATTGCACAGTAAAATCAGATAGTTACAAGTGAAAAGATTATATAAATAGAGAAAGGCCTTGGAATATCAGTAGTACTGATGCTTGCTGCATCTTATATATGCATGTTTGTCAATAAGTTTTCAATAAGATGGTAACCCCACAATTTCTTAAGGACAAAATTAAAACAAGAACCGTTTTAGTAAAGCTCATTTGCTTGTTCCAATTAACATTAAAGAAGTTATTCTTTTTGTTTTTTTTAAGAAGTTATTCTTAGCAGTGCATGTAGTGCTGATGCCACTAGTACTAGAAGTTCAGAAAGCCGGCCTTCCACATTGGTCATCCTTTAATAGTATATGTACACTAATGTTTATATTAGTTTTTTTTTTTTTTTTTTGTCTATACATCAATAATGAAATTGAAATTGCTTCAAAAAACAAACAATGAAATTAAAATTCATCCGTACTGATATAAAATTGATTTCTACATATAAAAATATTAAATTGATTAGATAGATTAAATATTAAATCATATACTAAAGTGAGATATTTTCAAAGATTGATTAATAAATATTAAGACTACAATATTTTTATTAATTGATTTCATATATAGTTTAATAGGAATCAAATTCAATTTCATTGCTAATGGTATGAATTGAAAAAAAAAAAAAACTAATAATCAGTAAAATCTTAAGTAATTTCATGAGTTGGATTAGCATTCCCTTTGAAAAAAAAAACCACCTGTAGTTTAATTATCACTTCAGAGCGGTGTTATTTCGTGTTACAAGTGTTAATTTTGCATTGACCTCGTGTTCAATGAAGCGCTGACAAGTGGGTTTTACGTTCCTCTGGGAGCACAGGATCGAGCGTAGTAAAACATAGTATCAATCTAGTACCGCCAACTTCAAAACGGTGGCTTTTCCATTTCCAAGTAATCAGAGAGTATAATCATCCAATCTGAGGAACGAGAAATCAGGTATCAGTTTAGCTTGATTGTTTGTATTCACTTAATGGAGAAATCACTAAAAACAGTAAAAAAATAAATACTAAGAAGAAGCTGATAATGCATATCACCTGTTTGACAATGTTCCTCTTACACAACGAGCTTTAATCTTTCATATCAGTAGGAATTCTTGAAAATCAACGTGATGGGTCCTTATGCATTTCAATTATATGCGAATTTACGTTTAACTTTGTTCATATATTCATTCATACACGGTTCCTCTGTAAAGGGTAGCTGATAAGTGGATCTTTCCATTAAATAGTTACAAGGACTAAAATGGATGTGGAAAACATGAATTCTAGTCCAAACTACCAAGTTATCAAATGGGTAAAGATTATGTAATTTTGTTTTGCTTTACAATGACATGCCTAGAAGATGAGGTTACTGTTTTTTACCTGTTTGCATTGCAGTTTCTTTATAGAACTTGCTTTAGGAGCTTGTGCTGAAGTTATAAGGCATAGATAATTTATATTGATTTTCTTCCTGGCTGTCTCTGCTTGTGCGAGCTGCAACTGAGGCTTTGAGGAAGTTGGGCAATTACTCAAGAATGAAGACAAAATTTTATATTACCTTCTGTGCCATATGAATACTAAAAATTGTCACTGTTTGAGTAGATCATTTTCATGTCAAAATGTTGAAAAACCAGGTGAGATTTACACTACCTGCTTTCTGTTTGTCATGGGTAAAATTCAGGAACAGTTTTTACAAAAGAATGGGGAACAAAGCAGAACTTGGGGACCTGCTAAACACTCTTCCTCCTGTAGAATTCTGTTGTGCTTATGGCTCGGCTCTTCTTCCCAAGAACACTGACAAGGTTTTACTTTATTTCTTATTAATTATCTATTCCTTCTTTTCTCTATAATCTTTAGTATTTTTATTTTTAGTCTTGTTAGTTTCTAAACTTGAGTTTCTCAGGAAACAATGATAGATTACATTCTAGGTGTATCAGATCCCATGCAGTGGCATTCTGAGGTAACTTTTGGACAGTGACGATTTATGCTCTCATTTTAGCTCTAATGGATTCTAATTTTATTGTTTGCAAAATCTAGAATCTGAAAATGAACAAGGATCACTATGTCTCATTGATAGCGCGTTATGGCGGGGCAAAGCTGGTACTGATTTGTGCTTTCTATTTCTCTTTGTCTTTCTAATGGAATTCACATTTTTGTTTATGTTCTTTCTGTAACTTTTTATATGGTTGGATTTGTTAGATTACTGAAGTCGCGGATCAAATTGGGGTAGGAGTGCACTTCAACCCATTTGTGAAATGGAATGATAGGGTAATAATTAACCTCTCAATCCATCTAACCTATGTCATCTTTTAATTACTTCAGCATAGCTCTTTCTATATTTTAGTGTGCTATGCATTTTTAAGTCACATGAAAAGCTTTTCTCTGTATCTCATAATGTTGGCAGATGATCAAGTATGGGGTTGTCAGAATGCATGATTTAGTTCAAGATATATTGAACTGGGACCATTTCTACTTGAGTGGCAGGTTACAAAAACCTGTACGTTTCCTTGCTTCTTTTGAAACTTTCTCTTTCAATACATTGAATTAAATTCATTCATTCCTTACATGGAAGCTTAATCAAAGATGTTTTGGTCAGGCTGTGTGCTAGGGTTATGTTCCATTCAAAACCGTAATATCATTCATTGGGATGATTTTACTTATACTCTAACCAATATTTTTCAGTTTTGTCTCCACGACATGCCATGTAATTATTCTTTTCTTCATTTCAAGCATCTAGATATCTGATTCTCTGGAATTATTATCAAAATCCTAATTTGAACATATGAATCTTAGAACTCTGAATTTGATTCAAAGCAAAACCATTTGAATCCTTAGCCATGAATCCCAATATTTCTAAATCTGATAATGAATTTTAACATATTATAAAAAGAAATTAAAGAATTATAAAAAGAAGAAAGAAAATAAGGTTCAAAGCTCCAATTAAAGATAGTTATGCACCATAGACTAGTTTGTATTGTTATTTTGCTTTGTCAAAGCCACTTGTTGTATCTTAAATGATATTGAATTTGGATGAAATTTGTGCAGGTTCATATGATTGCTGATAACTTGGACATAGAAAATGTGAACTCAGTTAATTTAAAGGCTGCAATGTCTGCTGCACTTCTCCTTTTGCCAACTGACTTCACTGAGGTTTGCTCATATCTCTAAGCATTCAGTTGAAATGTAAAACGATGTTTCTCAAACTTTTCTTTACTTTTGCAGAAAGAGTTGTATGCTAAAATTTGCAGCCTCTCATACATGGGTGACCTGCGAATGCTATTTGCGGAGGACAAGAATAAGGTAAGCTCAATGATAACTTAACTTTTTAAAGGAAAATAGTGGACTTAATATAATAGTATCGAGTAACTCACTATTTTATGTATTCTCCCTTTTGGGGGTGGAGGAGGTGTTGTTTTCGATTAGAAGTAAAGAGGAAGAGAAAGAGAAAGTAAATAAGGAAATTTTATCAGAAGTAACAATAGCCTATTGAATTTGTTTGCCTGGTAATTTTGACGGTTTCATGAAGTAGTGAGGTAACAGCTACATCCACATTGGCTTTGTTTTGTTGGTATCCTCTTAGTAGTAGAGGTTTTACAAAGTTTAGATCTCACTTTGTCTCTGTTGTATGCATTTCCAAATATTATTATTGCATTTTCAACTCAACTCATCTTGGCACAGCCTTTTTCTTATTGCAGGATTAGTTCTACTAGTTCTAATTTTAATTGTTTCTTAAAGTGACCTTTCGGAATATGGTGGATTTTATGTATTCTCGTTGGCAACAGGTTAAAACAATTGCCCAAGGACAGCTTGATTCGTTCCAGACAATGTATAAGCCATTTCTTGAAGAGTATGCCTCCAAAGAGTTGCTAAAACTTCCAGTATCTGGTAACAGCCACGACAATATAACACAGGTTTCAATCAAATCAAATATTCTGGTGCATTTTCACGAAGGATGGTGTTGGATATGGTTTATTTCCAAACTTAAATTAGTAGCTTGTAATCTGTTTTAATTGCTTATTCCAGGCACATGGTTTAACTGCAACTCGGTCCCTGGTTTCTTTCCTTCCATCAGCAATCAGAAGCCACATGGGAATGAAATTAGGAGAAAAACAAAAACTGAGCAAATCCGGTATCACTCCTTGTTTCTCATTTGTTTTAAATATCATGCAAAGATCTCTTTAGGTAGCCAAAAGTTAAATTCACTCTGGATCTGTTCATTTGTATCTTGAAGTGCCTTTCTAGAAGTCATAGAAGACTAAAATTTTCTTACGTTAAAATGCACATTTAAACTCATTGATATTGTTTTGAGATCATGCAATGTGATATTTTTGCCTTCATCTCTCTCTTGTAGTGTTTAATTATTAAAACAAAAGCATATCTTATGAATCATCACATTAAATGGTTGGACTTGCAAGAAACTGTTATTTTCAGGTCGAGTTATTCGTGAGGTAGTGATTGGTTCACGGGAAGAAGCTGCAGAGTGCATGAGGAAAACACTAAGACGTACGGTTATGGTTTCAAGTGCAAGGCAAGCTGTTTCTGGACTACTCACAACTGGTGGTATTAATGCAACTAGATATCTCACAAAGAAAATGATTAAAGCATGGAAATCATGGAGGTGATCAGTCTGTTTCTCTTATTGTTATCGTTTATGTAGTTCCAAGGTCAATCAAACAAAGGGAGGCAAAGCCTCAGATTCAAACCTTTTGAGGTTCATAGGCAAAGCATTTTTTATGTTTCTCTGTTTGGACAATTGAGGGAGAAATTCCATTTATTTTTATTTTTTTAATGGGATTTTGTACTAACTTATTAAGAGATAATGAATCAGATAATTGTTGTGCAACAAACATTTTAAAATGTCTAAATACTTTTATTAAACACAGCTGTCTGCTCTCACAAGTCATTTATGTATTTTATCCTTATCTTTAAAAATATCATTAACTCTTAATCAACATTTTCTCTCTCTCCCTTGGAATATTCTTGGTGGGGTTGGTAGGACGGTCTGTCTTCTTCTTAAAAGAAAAAATAAATAAATAAATTGAGTTCCTCATTTCATAATCCTTGGGACTTGCTATCATTATTTCCTTCAACACTATCAATCTAATCCTGGTAATCTTATCAATCTTTTCTACTATCTTAATCTATTTCAGTATGGATCTTCCATTCCAACCCTTATAGTTATCTTGCTATAGCTTGTCATTGCAAGTCATTTTTGAAATGTCTGTCTAAGACAAATGTAATTAAATCAAGAGGGGCTGAAATTGTTAATCTGCATCAACTCTGCATTATTTTTGAGCCATAATTTCTCTGATCAGGCATAGGAAGTCAAGTAACTTGATAATATTGGCCATATTCAGTGAAAGTGCTGTTTTTGTGTTGAAAGTAGTCATATGGATGATTTTTCAAAGATATGGACTGACACTAAGCAAAGCAAAGCATGTTCATGGTCCTCCATAACTGAAAAATACTTGCTTTGTCCTCATCCAGGTATATATCCCATTCATTATTTTCCTTGATGTGACCCAAATGACTTTGCAGGTTGCTTAACAGGATGTTATTACTATTAGTAGTCAGTGAATCAAGTGGGCACGTAAAATAGCTCAGGAACTGTCCTTTTGTGTTAGGTGATGAGGCCATGTTTGGTGCACATATCTCTTTCACTGCATTTAAACTAAGCCATCCTTGAGAAGTTATTCAGTTATCTATCACAGCAAACCTTGGACCACATGTAGATGATAGATCTGACACATCGAATGGTTCTGATTAGTTGGGAATCTCTATTAGAGAAGTGAGTCTTGAGATCCATGCAAACCAATTATCCTAATTCTGAATTCTCCAAAACTACTAGATTATTTACTGCTGCAGTATCTAATCTAACTTATTGCCTTGAGATCAGTATATGAATTATGTTTTAGAAGAGTTCAACCAGCTGGTTCTGCTCTGCCTGATTGGTGGTGCTGAATACAATACAGTTCTTGGGAATCTTTACCTCCACTTGCTTGTAGATAATAAAAATGAAACACTTTTTAATGTTGTTATGGGCACACCCCCAAGAAAAATTAACAAAGTTAAAAAATTGTTAATGCTATCTCATCTATTTGTCAGAAATATCCTAGACGGTGATCCACTACCTCACCCTTTGGTTTTTCTAATTCTCTCTCCAAGGAAAAAAGAGCTTCCCAGTTACGGACAAATAATTCCCCAGAAAAGGGGGAGGAGATACTCTTCATATACTGGTTTGAACAAGAAAAATCAACACTAGAATAATCTCCATGGAAGAATTGAATGGTGAAGCTCAACCAAGGAGCTACTGGAGATGGAGCAAACAAGATTTCTTTCCTGAACAATCCTTCCAAAACTGGGGCACTTACACATCAGCTCTTTCTCAGACCTGGTTCCGGTTCAAAGACCGACTTCTCAGCCGCTCCGACGATGGCCATGAGCTTGGCGAGCTTCGGAAACAAAGTGAGAATCCAATGAAAAAGTGTCTGAATTGGTGGGATCTTATCTGGTTTGGATTTGGCTCAGTTATTGGAGCTGGCATCTTTGTGCTCACAGGCCAAGAAGCACATAAACATGCTGGTCCTGCTATAGTTTTATCCTACGTTGCTTCGGGTCTTTCCGCAATGCTTTCTGTCTTCTGTTACACTGAATTTGCAGTAGAAATTCCAGTAGCTGGTGGGTCTTTTGCCTACTTGAGAGTAGAATTAGGAGACTTTGCTGCATTCATCGCTGCAGGAAATATACTACTTGAGAGCATTGTTGGTAGTGCAGCAGTTGCCAGAGCTTGGACTTCTTACTTTGCCACACTTTTGAACCGTCCAGCCAACTCTTTACGGATACACGCGCATGGACTAGCCAAAGGCTTCAATCTCTTGGACCCAATTGCCGTCGTAGTTCTGGCAATTGCTTCGACGTTAGCCATGATCAGCACCCGAAAAACATCATACTTCAACTGGATTGCTTCTGCTATAAATAATGTAGTGATCTTGTTTGTGATAGTTGCTGGGTTTGCTCATGCCAATCCTTCTAATTTAAAACCCTTCTTGCCTCATGGAGCTGAAGGAGTCTTCCAAGCCGCTGCAATTGTTTACTTCGCCTACGGAGGATTCGATAACATTGCAACAATGGCAGAAGAAACGAAAAATCCTTCAAGAGATATTCCATTGGGTCTGCTTGGATCAATGTCCATAATCACAGTGGTGTATTGCCTTATGGCACTGTCCCTTACAATGATGCAAAAGTACACTGATATAGATCCTAATGCAGCTTATTCCGTGGCGTTTCAGAGTGTCGGGATGAACTGGGCAAAGTATCTTGTTGCTGTTGGTGCTCTTAAGGGCATGACCACCGTTCTACTGGTTGGTGCACTCGGGCAACCGCGCTATACTACTCATATAGCAAGGGCTCATATGATTCCACCATGGTTTGCTCTTGTGCACCCGAAAACTGGGACGCCGATTAACGCCACACTCTTGATCACTATTTCCAGTGCCGTGATTGCCTTCTTCTCGAGTTTGGATGTTTTATCGAGCTTGGTATCCGTAAGCACGCTCTTTATCTTCATGATGATGTCTGTGGCATTGCTTGTGAGGAGATACTATGTGAGAGGAGTGACTACTAAGAGAGATCTATTGAAACTTGTGATTTTCTTGTTGATTATCATAGGTTCTTCAATGGGGATTTCAGCTTTTTGGGGTTTGAGGCCTCATGGTTGGGTTGGATATGTAGTAACAGTTCCTGCATGGATTGGAGGAACATTGGGGCTCTCTATATTTTTGCCTCAGCAAAGGAAGCCAAAAGTTTGGGGTGTTCCATTGGTGCCGTGGTTGCCTTCTTTGTCAATTGCAACAAATCTGTTCCTTATGGGGTCTCTAGGAGTTGAGGCTTTTGAAAGGTTTGGAATCTGCACCGTGTTAATGCTGCTTTACTATGTTTTCTTTGGTGTTCATGCAACTTATGATATGGCCCATCAACAGCAGCAACACAAACCAGATTCAGGGGGAGCTTTGGAAAATGACAAGTTGGGAAATGCAGGGCCATAGTAACTTAGAAATTTCCAATCTTTTACTATCTTTATTATCTATCTCTTAAATTCCTTTCTTGGAGGTAGTCTTATTAATAGCTTTAATTGCTGTAATGGGTAAATATAAATATGAAGTGATTGATTATTCAGTCTTTTTAAGTTTAAACATTGTTTCTCATGCTTACAAGTTACAAGATTGCACCAAGAAAAGTAACTAATCTGAAACCAAATTTAGAATTTGTCTGTGGTTTATTGGAGAAGCAAGAAAGTTTCGAGTATGAAATCCTGATAATCAGAAAGCATTAGAAAAACTCTAATGGTGGTAAAAGGTTTTAGGTCCAGAAGTCCTGTAAACTCCTGTAAATTAGAGCGATGTGTTAATTTAAATAGTTAACAGAATCATATAAAATGTTTAGAAAGCAAAAATGACAAAATCTTGTCTCTTGCAGATAGTTGCATGTATAGGGGTCAGAAGGGCGGACAAAAAAAGAAACCAAACCATCAAAAATATAAAATAAATAATACAAAAAATCATGTAACAGCAAGCAGATAGGACATGGAGCTCAGAACAAGCTATTACACACCAAAGACAAACGTGCCCAGTAGCCTACGATGAGGCAAACTATCTAATAAATTATCAATAAATAAAGATCTATTCCAGTTTTGAGGAAATCATTCTTTTGGTTCCAATTATGAACATAAACAATGCTAAAATGTATATAAAAAAAAATATCATATTATAACCATTAATGACAGAATACTTTCAATTTTTGCTTAGGTGTATCATTAATTATCATCAGATAACTGCACAAAGTTGATCTAAATGAAGCTATGTATATAATTTGAAGATTTGGGTATGAAAAAATGAAGCTATGTATATAAATTCCAGAAAATTATACATGCATCCTATTTATATTTTACTAGCACAAAAATTCTAATTTTTCAAAAGACTGGGAATGCTCAGGGGCCCAAGAGCATTCCAAGGATTCTTGTCGTGTCACTTGTATAATCTCAATACACATAATAATACATCCACCGATGTGAAACAAAGAAAGTCATTCACAAGAGTTTCTTCAGTTTGTCTAATGCCCTGAAGGATTTCTGTTCCATGATAAGTATGATGGATCCCCAAGCTTCCTGCAAACATATGAGTAATTTCAGTATCAAATTTCAATGAAGATCACGTATTAGGAGAAGGAATGTGAAGGACAATTATCGTTTCATAGAACTTTTACCTTGGCTTGAACAGATATACGATGGTGAAAGCCAAGGCAAGGAAGAAGCACAATGCGCCAACTGTGAGATAAGCAACCCCAAGAAAGTCGTTTTTTCCACCGAGCCAGCTTGTCGTAGAAAGAACGAGCTTCTTCTTCCCACCGAAACTGTATGTGTTGTAATTGTTCTCCAATGTAACCTGTATAACATCATTTGGCTGAAGATCCACCTCAATCCTCCCATATAGCTTCCTGAAGGTTGGGAGAGCCGCCGTTCTCATCCAAACAATGAGGTCCTCTTGCTCACTTAGCTGCAGAAGAAAACATATTAAATCAATATCAAAGTTTGCTTCATAGCACGCAAAACACAAAAGATGAAACGATTCCAGCTTTGGGAATTACCGGTTTAGTTTCGTTGAGTTTACCGCCACCTATAACTTCACCCTTCTGGAAGTTTTTTGGGAACACTTTATCACCAAACTTGCCATCCCTGTCACTCTTCCAGGAAATGTCCTTCTTGTTCACTGCCAACTGCTGGTTGTTGCGAGAAAAGCTGTAAGTATCATTGAACAAACTCCAAGCTATGAGACCACATGGCACAATTGGATTGTTGTTTGAGGCATCTTCGGGGTCGCATGTGCTTGTGTCATTCTCCTTCCTTGGATCTCTCAACTGTGCATCACTTCGACTCTTAACATACCTGAATTACAAAGTGCCAAACAATGTTTTGGATAAGAATTACATGAAAACGATTTCTGTGAATGTAAAAATGTTTTAATTCTCCCAGCATGCAACAATGAAGTTTTACCAGAAGCAGAGTTGGAAACACCTAAACATCAAGTTATTGAAGGCCCTGTTTGGCATCAAATTTAAACACTGTTCTCTGTTTGTCAAAATCAAGATTACTCCAATATTTGTTTGGTTGGGGTGCTTTAAGGAAATTTAAAAACTATTTTTAAATTCAACTTTAAAATTTGTGAAGAAAACAAGAAAACAACTTTTGTTATTTTCCTTTTTTTAATATCAAACTCTAAAAACATTTTTTTTAAAGAATATAATTTTGAAAACAGTTTTAAATATGCTGCCAAATGGGTCCTAAACGTCTATAGCTAAACCAGCTGGTAAATTCTACTGCCAATCTCATGCCAAATATGTAATTCATCCACTTTTCAAAACCATTATGCCTTTTGAGAAGTATTCGTTATCTAAACATGTCATGTACATGGAATCATTTTGGTCCCAGTCTACTTAAAAAATAATATAGAAAAACACCTGCGATGGTTCTGGTAGAAATTATCCAATTGATAATATACATAAATCGGATGCTTCATACGCTTTGTCACCTGCAATAAATGGTCGCTATAAATTACTTAGTTTTCCTTCAAAATTGTTCTTGTAAACGTAGAAACAATCTCCAAAATGACACAACAAGAGCTAAGTTATCCTTTAAATAGGCAAATCTGGTCATAAAATGGACAACACGGCTCCAAAGGAAGCTTACTCTAATTGTTCTGTTGCACATTTTATTTTCTGCACTCTGAATGAATTTGACCTTATCACCTCTGAATGTTGGAGGTATGCACTCTGTCTCATATCGATCAACTATTTCTACAACCTGCCGAAGAGAAGAACGACTTGTGTTAAGATAATAATGAAAAGATGATGAAAGAGTAACCACAGGATTTTCAAAAGTCTTGGATGAACATACATCTCGAGATGCAAGCAGGGAAGCAACACCAATAGGGATGAAGACGAAGCTCACAAGCATGAATGCTGAAATCACCTGCAAGAAACATGAAACATGAAAGGTGAGGTTACTTCGTTCATTTCACGGTCAATGAAGCATGAACATAATAAATCAATTAGCCATGATAAAATTGTAGCATGAGGTTACTTCATTCATTTCAATAGGGGTACCTATGTCGTTAGTCTAAAGAGGGGCTTTGGAAGAATTTCCGTATTCCGTACTCTAGGAAGCCGATCTGAACTTTCATCATAGCCTCCGCTTAAACCGAAAAGAGCGATGCGAACAGTTCAGAAGGTCGTAGATAAAAGCCTTAGTTCAGTGCCGGGCTTCATAAGTACCCTCGGACAAGAAAATGGAAGATGTATTTTGGATACCGAGAGGAAAGGTAAAATTGTTTTTCTAATGCATAAAGCGTATAATAATGCTGTGTCATATTGCTGTATATTATATCGAATTAGAACAATAAAGTTCATGATGAATAGCAGAAACAAGAAAAAGATTCCCTATCAAATGAAACATAAAAATAAAACTGGAACTATTTGGCAGCAGAACCAGTAGTGTCAGAATATGAAATCTTAAGAGTCAACTGTTACATTGCCTGTTTTGATGTTCAATTTTCCATGACAAAAATCATAAATTGCTTAGGTTTTTTGCTTACCCATTGAGGTGTGAGAATCGGTTTGCAAGCTGGAAGCTCCTGTTGTGTAAACCTTGAATCTGAAAGATGTAAAAAAAAAAAAAAACAATTATTAGGGATTGTAGAGAGTTGAGTTAAAACACACACACACATATATATAAAGTTTTTTTTTTTAAATACAATTAAATAAATGGAAGAAGGGAATTACTGATCGGCTTTTTGCTGCATTATTTCTTCGCATCCATTTAAATTACCCAAAAACTTAAAGCTAAAGTGGATCAATAAAGCATATGGAACATGATTGGTTTCCCCCACCCACAAAAAAAAAAAAAAAAAAAAAGAGGTTCATAAAGCACAGTAGAATCAGATATTGATTCCACATAGACCTGAAAAGCATAGGTTAATTAAGGCCATAACTATACGTTTTAATGGTTTACCGTAATACTTAATTGGCATGGGTTTCAAATCAAAATTAAGAGAAAAACATGTCACGTTTTCAAAATTATTATCAAGATCTGACTCAAACCCCCGAAGAATTCGGCCAAATTCAGTTAATTTACATGGAAACAACAAACATAGAAGAATTAATGACACAGTAAAAAAAATGGAAACAAAGGAGAGATTCGCAGAATTCTAAGCCAACATGGATCTAGATAATCGATACGCATACGAAATAACCAAATAAATCAGAACGGGAAAATAAATATAAATATACATATGGGAAGATCATAAAATCGAGCACTCGCAGATTAAACGAGTTCCCAAATAAATTACCAAAAAAATAAAATAAAATTTTGAGAAAGATTCTCACACTTGGGTCGCTTCGAATTTCTTCTAGGCGCTGCAGCATCGGCCGATCCAGCGCCTCCGGAGCTAGACGCAACGTTCGAATTCATCGAAACACAAAACTAACTATGAAAACAAAACGATCAGAAAAAATAAAATAGAGAGCGAGAGAAGGATTGGATCTGTGGCGTGTGCAATTTCGAATTTCAATAGAGATTGAGAGAGAGAGAGAGAGAGAGAGATAAAAGATGAAGAAGGATTTGATTGAAACTTAAACGGCGGAGAATTGTTCTTGTTTGACTTCCATTGGATGAGGACGAGGAAGAAGTAACAAGGAAATTACAAAGGCTTCTACTTCTTCTCTCTCTGAGTGTAGGGCCGGCCGGCGACCATCTAGAGAGAGAAAACCAACGAAGACTGGAAGAAGAAAGGTCAAACAAAGGATCGAAGAACAACGCGGTTGTTTGGTTGGTTGATTGGCTCATTACTTCATTTGATTGATTAGTTTTAATTGCACGATAAATCATGCCACCCGCCCAATTCTCCACACCGTCCGATCATATTTTCAATATCTGTAAGATGGTCTGATTCTCGTTGAATCATTAATTTATGATGCTTCAAACTCACTCCGGGCTAAGCCTTAAGTAATGCAATTTATGTGTTTTTTTTTTTTTTTTTTTTTTTCAGTGTTAAAATATGTACATAAAAATAAATTTAAGCTTACATAATAATACGTCAAAACGTGATGCCAGAGTTTTAATTTTAATAAACACGTGTTTAATACTCCATTAATAAGAAATGATAAGATGTATACTAGCTTTTATGGATGTATACACTCAAGACTATATATATAATAATGAGTAAGAATAGGAACGTGTATAAATTTCAAAATAAACACATTCTAAATATATATGAGGTGTTTATGTATCAGGTTGATTTGAGTTCTGTTAAAATATTAATTCAACTCAATTAAGTCAAATTAAAAAAACCTCCTTAACATGCAATCTTTTATTTTATTTTATTATTATTATTACTTTTTTTATTTTTTTTAGAGAAAGCAACTCAGTCATTGATGGATAGGTTGACGGCCTTTAATATATTCTTAACTCAACTTAATTAAATTACTTCTTAATTGCATAAGATCAATGATATGAATATGTTTCCACCATTCCCTATATCAAGTTAATTGTAAACATTTAACTTGAAATTTCTTGGCCAACTTAATCTATGGTATCTAAAGTATTACCTTATACATTTTCTTTTTTCAAGTTAAATGTAAACATTACAATAATTTGATAAGATATTTTTGTTTTATATTATTTTTATTATGAAATTATAAATAATTTAATTACAGTGAGTTCACTATATGACAAGTAACGTAAACCTTTATTAAGCAATTATGGGTAGGTCTGCTGACACGGAGAGCGGACCCCGAGATAGATTGAGGGACCCGATTATGAGTTTGAGCTTTGTCTCGGACAAATTCTGGGTGGAAGAGACGCCTATAAACCCCTGTAGAACTTTAAACTCTATGAGAACTAGTCTCGACTCAAAAGATAGAAAAAAAATTCTAAGGGGTCGGAAAATTGGTAAACAAAAAAAAAAACGTAAACCTTTATTAGATGAACTATGACACGAACTTACCAAATAAATTAAGTAGACTTGTGTGACTGTATAGTGAAAACAGACAAATAGAGTAATAACTCATATTTTAAATTAGTTAGGTTGGTTTGATTTTATCCAATTTTTTGGTAAAGATCATAACTCCATCTAAACTAATTACTTTACAAATTCTCGCCAACTTTACCTAATTTAACAATATGACATGTGTTGCTAGAATTAATTAGGTTAATTGGTAGGTTGAATCGCCAACGAGCAGTTGACATAGTGATCGTAGCTTCAGACGTGAGAATTTTTGTTGTGGTGTGCATAGACTTTAACGTCAGACAATAAGGCTTAGTTGGGTAACGTGATTAATTGTAGACTTGAAACTGTATATTATATTATTATAATTAATCATTTATTTGAGAATTAATCTGTCCCTACAAAAATGGAGTCCGGTATTAGATACGTCATATTCGTATCTGTGTTAAAAAAATCAAAATAAAAAAATTGGTAGGTTGAGTCCTCCTATTGTGTGGCCGAACATGTGCAATTTCGGACCGTTGTCGCACAACGGATAGTTTTTTAGGTCTCCTTAAAATAGCATAATTGCCCACAAACGTTGATTTGTCCTTTCTCCATAACCAAACGAACGTCAAATTTATGAATCTCACGTGTCCCACCCAAAGGCTCCTCTGCCACTGCCACTGCCACTGCCACCCCCATCTTTTTCCTTGTATTGTTACTCTTTCTCTCAGATTTAACTTTTCCAGCCTTCATAGATTTCAGTACGTTACCCTTCGTCACGCAATTGTCAACATTTAAAGTTTCACACCACCAAACGCGTCACATTAAAATGTACATGCAACATTAAATCATCTATCCAAAAAATATATATATATATTTCCCATATTTTATAACATGTGCAATACAACGCAAGAATCACAATAACTGTAAAGGCCCATTTCCCACTCATTTTATATCTTTACAATATATATACCATAAAACAATAACAAATACCAAATAAAAATATTCCTTTCCTTCCACCTTTAACAGTATACATATATTTAATTATTTATATATAAATAATGGATTCACGGATCACCCATTTATTATTGACCCATTTTTGAGCCCCGGGCACTGGTAAACCGGTCTGAACGGTCGAGGCCCCGAACTAACCGGGCAAGCCGAAAGTCCAATATTCGGAACCATACAGTTGTAAGACAAGCACAAGGACACCGAACCGGGCAAGTGCGAAGCGGGTCCAAGAGGAAAACCGGAGAGATAATTATGCTGCAAATATAGTGTTTTCATGCTCCCGCGGTACAAACTATTAACGTACTCCGCGGGTACTATTCCAATCAGACGGTTATTATTCAAGAACAGCATCTCCACCCCTGCCAACACAGTCGACAATTCACCTGACAACATGTTATGACTCAAGTCCACTATCGATCCCTCACCGTACGATGATCCATCAAGGGCTTCTCCTGATCTCGGGACTCCACCCGTCAAATTATTCCTCTGGAGCAGCATTGATGAAACCCCGTAACGAAACAGTGACTCCGGGATCGAGCCATTGAATTGGTTCATGCTTAAGTCGAGGTACACTAAACCGGATAGCGACTCGACCCGGTCTAACGAGCCGAACAACCGGTTCGCTGAAACAGATACGTAACGGAGCGAGACCGGTAATAACGGCAGCGGTCCGGAAAACCGGTTCAGTTTTAAATCAAGGTGGAGGAGCTGAGTTGACACGTCAGGTAACTCGCCAGTGAATCGGTTCGACGCGAGAATCAGTACTTTGAGATCTGGCAAGCGAGTGAGACTCGGTGGGATTGAGCCGGTGAGTTCGTTGTAACTGAGATCGAGAGTATGGAGATTGGGAAGAGTGGTTAAAGCGAGTGGAATCGGACCGGTGAGGCGGTTCTTGGTTAAGGAGATGACTCGGAGGTTTTTCAAGGATCCGAGTTGAGGCGGGATTGGACCGGAGACAATACCAGGGTAGAGAATGAGCTGAGTTAAACCGGAGAGGTTGGATATGGAGGAAGAGAGCGAACCGGTTAGACCGAACGAGTTAGTGAGTCCAGTTCCTAGTGCGAGGGTGGTGACTCGGAGGAGAGGAGGCTGCGTTGAGTCGTCGAGTGAGCAGGTGACGCCGGAGAAAGTGGAGCAAGGATTGGGTGATGTACTGAAGGTCCATGAGGAGAAGAAATGTGAACGGGGGAGATCGGATAACAGAGTCTTGATTGCGAGGAGTGAGGAGAGATCGACGTTGCTGATGCGTTGTTGGTGGGAAGGCGTAGCAATGTGGAAGAAGAGAAGGAGTAGCAGAACGAGATTAATGGAAGTTTTGGCCATTGAAACAGAGAAGTAGTAACGAAGAAGAAGAAGAAACTGAGAAAATAGAGTTTTTGAATATTGGTGATTTTGATTGGGTTGAGAGAGACTGAGAGACGGGGCCACAAGGGGTGGTCGGGGGATGGAAGACAGTGACGCTGGTGGAGTGAGAGGAGAGATGGGTCTTCTTCTAATTTTAAATGGATATTAAAATGATAGTTTAATAGAGGCTCAGCTGTTTTATTCTTCTACGGAAGTGGAAGGAAGCAGTGGTTAGTTAGTTTGCGAAAGGTCGCTGTTAAAAACTTTTGGGTCCAAGGTGAGGTAATTTTGTAGGCACGCGCAGGCGTGGCCACTTCCCAACATAACTTAGCTTGTATTTTGCTCATCTCTGTCATTTTTTTCGCTTCAGAAATAAGAAATGAATGAAGTTCTTCTTTATTTTCATTTGTGATTTTATGTGTTTTGAGATCATCATCGAATGTATTTGATAGAGGTGAAATTTTTGGTATTTTTCACTTAAAAGATGAATTGTCACACCGCGTTGTATTCATAATTATAAATGCTTTTCGTCCAAGAGTTATATATTCACCTACTTATGCATGCACAAGACTTTATTGAATTAAATTGACTTCATGAATCGTTTGAATGCCTTATGCTGCTGCTTGCTAGGTGTACAAGATGTTTTTCTTTTTTTAATTATTAGGTTTTTAACCCATTATACATACTTAGCTCGACCAATGCAGTGGCTAGAAAAGACTTGAAAAATGTTAATCTAATTATAAAAAATATATTTTTAAGTGTAACTACATATGTACAATTATTTAATTATTAATTACACACTTTAAGATGTGTATAACACATATTCATTCAATTAAGACAGTTCTGAAGCAGTGCCCATAAGGCGACCGACAGTTCTGAAGCAGTGCCCATAAGGCGACCGCCTATTTCGGGCCATATATATATATAATATATGTTACTGTGCATGTTAATATGCCACAGTTAATTTAATCACATACTAAGGTAAATTTGGGAGGCCAAGTATATATATAATATAATATAATATATATGACCCTATGCGACTGCAGGCACAGTTTTTTTTTTTTTTTTCCATTGCACTATTAAATATGTTGTTACTGCTTTTTTTTTTTTTTTTTTTTTAAATCAGCTGCTTGATATTAGAAAAATTTTAGTTTATTTTTTTAGCTTTAAAAATCAGCAATAGTGTTTGGTAAATCTATTTTTTTAGTTTTAAAAAAATTAGTTTTATTTTAATAAGAGCTTATTTTAAACATATTATTTGGTTACTAATACAACCTCTTAGTTTTATTTTAAAGATACAATGTTTTTAATTTAAAATCTCAATTTCTTATTATAAAAATAATTCAACTTAAAAATAATATTTATATATAATAATTATATTGAATGTTGACCATCCTTTACAATAATAAATACAATTATTTATTATAACATAAATTTATTTAAAATTTATTTAATTATTTATTTATATCATAATATTTATTTATTTATTTATTATGTTATAATTTTTATTGAAATATTTATTTATTAATTATAAAATATTTAAAGTTTTAAAAATATTAAAAACTTTTATTTCTTATCTTTATAAAAAAATAAAAAATATGGCAACAACAATTCCGTGACCAGCGACGAAATCAGACAACGATGATTCCTTAAAACTTATCACAATCAAAACCCTAAAGTGTTAAAGAGAACTGTAATTTCAAATAAAAAATTTGGAGGGGTTAAAAAATTGAATTTCGAAGGGGGGGTTAAAAAATTGAATAGGGCATGGGAACGGGGTTCGTCGCCTCCGGAGAATTGTGGGAGGGTATTGAGACACGCTCAAAGTGGTTCGATAAATAAAAAACTCATTGGTTTGGCTTTGGTGAGGCCGAATAGTTTATGAAAACGTTCGATTTTTCATAATAACTTGAATTCTAGGGGAAAGAGGGGGGTGTAAAAAATTAAACCAGACATAGGAACGGGGTTCCATCACATTCGGGGGTTCGTGGGAGGGTATTGGAACATGCTCAATGTGATCCGGTGAAAAAAAATTCAGTGGTTGATCCTAGGTGAGGCCGAACAATTTACTAAAATTTTTAGTTTTTCATAATAACTTAAATTTCGGAGGGTGATTCAAAAATTCAATCGAGGATGACAAACGGGGTTTCGTCGCCTCTGAAGGTTTGTGGGAGGGTATTGGGACGCTCTCAAAGTGATTTGATAAAAAGAAAACCTGTGGTTTTGTCTCGGTGAGGCCGAACAGTTTAGTAAAAGATTTAATTTTTTATAATAACTTGAATATTGAAAGGGGGTTTAAAAACTCAATCGGGCACGAGAATGAATAAAAAACTCAATCGCTCTCAAAGTTACGTCACATCCGGGGTTCATGGGAGTATATTGGAATACACGCAAAGTGATCGAATAAAAAAAATTCGATGGTCCCACTCGAATGAATCACACAAGTAAATAAAAAAAGAAATAAATTGTATGGAAGGTTTAAAAGACGCATTTTCTATAAATAAAATTGTGTGAAAAATGTCTTTTTAAAAGATTTCTCCGTTACTTTGAATTGTGGCAAAGGGATATTATTTTAAATTTAATAGTATTTGTGAAATATATATATATATATATATTTATTTATTATTTTATTTAGTGAAAATCAATTCAAAAGCCCCGTCTGTCCAGAGAAACCCTTTTAGTAGTTATATCAGCATTGTCCAACCGAGTCGAGACGTTCTTTATAAGGTGATTCCGGGGCTAAATTCCTCAAAGAATTAATTTCAACTCAATGAAAGCTGTGCGGTTTTTCAAATTTCGCGCCCAGGCGAAGAAGAGAGCTCTCTACCTCATAACAGCTACAGGCCTCGCCGGTCTCACAATCCAAGCGGCAACAACGAAATCTCATCTCATTCCTTTCTCCGACGACTCCATCGATAAAATTATGGCAGGATTCGATGGCGTTGTTCGATCGTCTCGCGCAATCTACACTGTCTGATTCCTCGTCTTTCTCTGTCTGATTTTCTTCTTCGTTTCTTCTGGTGTTAGATCTGATATCGCTTTCTTCGGTTGTTTGCAGGTCGCGGTTAACATTGTTGACTACAAGTACTCCTTGCATGGTATACAGTTGGATTCCGATGAGTATCTCCGGAAACTATCTAAGGTGCTTGTTTTCTCTTTTTCTTTGTTTGTTTCTTTATAGTGCTAGAAAATTATTCAAATTGATCATGTTCTGTTATACTGAAAGATTTTCCATAGAAATACATAGCTGGTAATGTTTATTGGAGAACTGCACATAACTGGACTATAGAATGACAGATTATTATTAGCACTATTAGCCTTAGGTCTGAAAACAATGTAAAAGTTGATTAGAGATTCAGAATTATCAAATCCTGTGATGGCTTTTGGTTAGAGATTCGAATGTGTGTGAGAGTCAGGGGCATTGACATTGTAGCTACTCGAGGACTTGTTTAGTTGTAATGACAAACTATAAGTCTATATTGGTGAATGTGGTTTTGAGATCTACAACTATACTGAATTTCAGGTGCATCTACGTTCGGCCAAAAGGATTTTGAAACTATGTGAGGTCAACAAAGGCTTCTATGTGAAGGCTGGCCAATTTGTTGCAGCCATAAGACAAGTTCCAAAGGAATACTCGTCCATTCTTTCGTCTTTGCAAGATCAGGTTTGTGTTAGCTTTATGATGCTTACATTGAAATCTTGGTTCATAATTGTTTGCCTAATAATAACTTTGAAATGCTCTTGAATATTTTATAATTTTTCTCGGTTTGTTTGGTTTGTTCGGGAGGGTAAGGTTGAATAGGTTAACCAAATGTTATGATTCCTTCATTCTAACATTCTTTTTCTTGTGTCTTTTCTTTAGGCAGCTCCTTGTCATTTCAACGCTATTAAACAAGTATTAGCAAACAATTTGAGCCATGATTGGTTAGACTTGTAAGTTGATGTTTCCTTAACATATATGTTCATATTGTTGTATTTTTTTTTTGAAGGAAACAAAAGGGAATATATTATATTAAAATATGCACATATATACAAGGAGAGCAATATTATATGCATATTGTTACAATTGTTGCATACTATAATTGTCTATATCTGTGTATGTGTATGTTTTATGTGCAAATTGAGTATTGGGGAACTTGATATGTGGAGTTCCTATTTGTTGACTAACCAGATGCGTTGTCTCCAAAACCAAAGAAGAATTTGTAATCCTAATTCCTAATCATTTATGGAAAATCTCATCATTTTTCCATTTTAATTAATTTGACTTAGTGTTTTGAATTGTCTTATGGTAGTGTATTTTAAAAGAAAGGCATGTATGTGTATTTGGCTCTTGCCAATGTAAGGTCTTGGGAGAGGGTTGATGTATGCAGCCTTGCCTTTACATTGCAAAGAGGCTTTTATTTGGATTGGAACTCGTGATTTCTAGGTTGTTACGAACAACCTTTACCTTTGTGTTAAGGCCTTCCCTTCTATTCAATGGATCATGAATATTCTAAATATCCTTCTCTCTTGCTTGATTCTCTTGACATTCATCTAGTTGTGCCATATATCATTAAGGTTTGGGAGATGGTGAATGTCATCATGAAGTGACAAGCTATATTGTTTTTCATGGGTTTGTGTTAGAAAAGTACCGATATCGTCTCTACTTAACCACATCTAGGCCCACCTTTAGGCCTAGGTGTGGGGTTTTACTCCAAAAAACCTTGGTACTTATGAAAGAGAGATCTACACTTATATTCCATATGATAAAGTCTTTTGTTTTTAATGTAGGACTGTTGTTTCGGTCCATGCACATCCAATAATCTCCACCTTGGCCTGAAATTCAAGGGTCATTCATCACCGTGAGCAGTTGGGCTCCAATGAGCCCATAGATACCGCACTCTAACACACCACGAATAGTTGAACTCCAACGAGCCCATACTAGCTCCGCACGACATGTGTGCCACGTTCCTCCTGAACTGTCAACTTTGAGATTAAAGGCCCTTAAAAAAATTGGCATGATTGAATTACTTGCAGAGACTAAAAGTTGCTTTAGAACATAGTGAAGAGAATCAAACATATTTCCATATACCTTAGTTAAGAAGATGGTTGCGCCAACAAATTGAAGATGGTAAATGATTGATTTGGCCCATGTCTCCAACAACTTCAAATGCTTTGACATCTTTTATGTGCTTCCCTTGCCGACCTAAAGCTTTAACTCTAAATTGGATAAGATATGACATATTAATTTTAAGCAACAAATTTCTTCTTCGCTAATATTTAGTCCTTTGTGATGATGGCTTGGTTGTTTCCTTGGTTTAATTGAGCTTCTACTTGTTTTATTACTCATTTTACCATTTTTAGCATCAGGATCTATTTTTACATTCTAGATTCTTGTCATTTGATGAAAAGCCAATTGCTGCTGCATCCATTGCTCAAGTACATCATGCCGTGTTGAAAGATCATAAGGAGGTAGCAATTAAGGTAAGTCTTGAATATGTGTTATCCACTTGTGTGTCTTTGTCTCATAGTATCAATTTTTATCATGAAATATCACTTGAGTTTCCATCTATATCTATTTTAAAAGTAATTGTTCCATTTAGAATTGATTTTGGTCTATGAATATTGACCTCTTATATGTTTATTCGATAAAAGAAGCTGTTTTTGATTTCTGAGATGGAATTTTCTTCATATCTTTTCTCTCAAATGTTTGGTTGTTCTTGCAACTATGGATATTGTACCAATCCACTTCTTTTGTAAGTTCACCAATTTTAATTGGCATACACATGAGCTTCATTGTATATGCTCATGAGCATATTAATCAACTTCCCCCTTTTTTTTTCCCTCTTTATGTTAAATATAACCCAATTCTTTGGAAATAGTAAAGAACACTCATTAATCTATGGAATTTCCACCATGATTTGTCATTTTAAATGGATAGGTTGTAAATGAAATCCTTAATATTATAACTCATTCTTTTATGTGATTTGTTTTTAAAATTTTATTTTTGATGTTAATTTGATAAATATTTATATAGTCGACCCTATATGGTGAGGAATAGACCTTTTTTTTGTTGTTTTTTTGAGGTCAGGAGGTATCAGGCCCTTTGCCCCCTAGTCCCCTTGGGCACAGCCATAAACCCAAGGACACTATTATTAGAATCAATCTTGTGAATTGGGAGGCTCGAACCCACGAAGCTCCCCTGGACATTGTGTTTGGTGATTTTCTTTCCAATCACTCGACCAACCTAATGTTGGTTATTAGGAATAAACTTTGTTGAGTTGAGAATTGTGATAAATAGTGCTTGCTATATAGAAGCAAGTTTTCATGTATTTTTTTAATACTTTTTTAATTTTTTTTTTCTTTTATCTATTTCAAGTTTTCATTGAAATATGTGGATCTCTTGATATGGTTATAGTGTCAGTGTGTCACCATTATTCAAGCTATGAGTTGGATATTAGGTTTCATAGTGGCATTTTTGCCATTCATATTCTTCATAGGTGCTAATTTCTAGAACACCAATTTTTGGTTTGCATGTTTAAGCCTTCACGAGATTGGTTCCTAAAATATCTCTTGTTTTCAGTGTGGATATAATATTCCGTTGGAAGTCAAAATAGCTCATTAACTCTACTAATATCTTGTCACATAATATAGTTAAGTCGAAATAAAATGTAAGTGGGATCAACAATGATGTTTACTTTCAATTTTAATATGCTAGCTCAGATTCCAATTCTTTTAGAGTAAATTTATGTTCAATGGTTTAGGTAATTATGAGTGGATTAATACTTTATTCATTTATTTAGTTTTGGAATTAGGTACAATACCCTGGGTTGGAGTATCGGATGAAGATAGATATTATTACCATGGCTTTACTCTCAAATTCTATTTCTTGGGTAAGTTTCTTGCCATCAGATGAATTTCTTTGATTTGCAAATGATTCTCTCTTCCAATGCAACATATATTTTGATTTATCTGCTAGTTGAGGGAAACAATTAGTGGTAATGGATAGAGGCAGAGGAAAACCTAACACAACATGGATAGAGATAATAATCAAGAAAAATATAATTTACTTGTGATATAATTGTCCACTCAGTTCTTGATAGAGCGGAGTAGAAGAAGTGGATTGAGGTATTTGATCCAATGTAGTTGGGAAAAGGCTTTATAGAGTTGAGTTTTACATATGTAGTCTGCTAGGAGTATAAATTTGAGGATTTTATTGTTTTCTGATACTTATTTTATTCATGTCATTGTAAGAGCAGTGTTTTTGTGTGTTTCCTCTTTCCCTTGAAGAGCCTTTTACTGGAGAAATTTTCCCAACCAACATGCAATAGTATGGATTTTATCATGGTGGTGGCGGTGATGATAATTAGTTTATCCATGTCTACAGATATTTCCTGAATACAGGTTTGAATGGATGGTATCAGAATTTGAGAAGGCAATTTCTTTGGAGCTTGGTGAGTCATTGAATATCTAAAATGGGACTTGCATAGCTCTCTGCTAGAGTAATTTTAGAAGCCTTTTTTTTTTAGTTAAAGAATGGTTCATTGTTCACTCCGTCTACTATTCTTGTTTTGAGCTAATTTATCTTTTAAATCCTGGATGTCAGGAATTTAGCTTATATTCCTATTGTGAGCTTAGTTTATCTACTTGTGGGAACCCACCCGCTTTTCACTCTCAATGTATCTATCTATGAATCAAAATAAAAGCCTGGAGCTATTTTATGTTGGTTGGTGGTGATCCTGACTCGGCATACTGATTCACTATATCGTAAATGGCGACTTCACAGTTTTTTGTTTAAGAGGCAACGAAAGCAGTTTTGTGCGAGCAGTCATACATTTGTGTGTGAAGGGCCTGAAACTACTTTATGTTGGTTTTCAACCTTATCCAACTATCCTTTATCTGGGTTCTGGGGCTATCAATATAAAGTTGATTACTTAACACTAACAGGCTGATTTGATTGATTATCATGATCTTATTATACTACTTACTATGTTATAAATCATGACCATGCAGATTTCGTTCAAGAGGCAAAGAATTCTGAGAGAACAGCTGAAAACTTTAAGAATAACAGCATGGTCCATGTTCCTTTTGTATTCTGGGTACGATCTCGAGTAGACTGACTCCTCTAAATCTATATGGGCCGGAAAACCTTTTTGGTGTACTTAAAGATGCATTAAGTGCTAAAGAAGAATTAGTGCTTTGAAAGATCAGCAGATGCAGTACTTGTTGGCCCACATGCTCACACAGTGAAACCACTAGTGTAGCCTATATCTTAGAATCTGCATATATGACCATACTGCTTCTGATTTACTTTCTCCACTTGCGATTGGAAGCCCAATGTGCAGGATCTGCCATTTGTGAATTCTTACATATTTTTTCAGTAGAATGATCTAAGGGATGAAAATTGTTTTCAGGATTTGACAAGAAGTAAAGTATTGACAATGGAATATTGTAGTGGGTTCAAGGTATGTCCATCAACGTCACCTCACATGGTTTGTAAGGATTTATTACTGATGATGCTGTCAATGTCTGGAAGTCCCCTTACCATTGCATTAGGACACAGATGATTCTCATAAAATTGCTAATAACAACTGCTAATAGAATTGCTCAAATTTCAGGTTGATGACTTGGAATCTTTGAAGAAATTCAAAATTGATCCAATGAAGGTTGGTAAACATGGTTGATGTACATTGAGAAATCGCTATATTTGCCGAATACCTTTGGATCGAATTCTACACTCCCAGCCCTAAGCCTACTGAATTTAAGTTTTTAGAATGTAGGCCTCAAAATGGATGTTCATGAAGCATTCTTTGTTAAGCGATTTCGTTGTGATTTGCTCGAGGGATTAGTAATATATGCATGAATAACAAACTCCAATGCTTTCTTCTTCTCTTCACAATCCTTTTGTTTCTTTGTTTTTAATATCGTATTAGAGTAGCATTGAGCTCATTATCCTGTGAGTAAGCTTGTACCTTGTGCATAAGGCTCCCGCATACATAGGGTTGGGGAGAATTGGATGTCAAGTTATCAACAAGCTTACTCCCATGTTCCGAACCCGTGACTTATTACTTTTTGGGGCAATGGCATTGGCCATCATTATCCTGTGAGTAAGCTTGTACCTTGTGCATAAGGCTCCCGCATACATAGGGTCGGGGAGAATTGGATGTCAAGTTATCAACAAGCTTACTCCCATTTTTAGAGAGGCCTATCCCATGTTCCGAACCCGTGACTTATTGCTTTTTGGGGCAATGGCACTGGCCATCACACCATGGTGCAACTTCTAAACATAAAATATAAAATAATTGCAATTCTAATTTAAAAGGTATCTTGTTAAGAAAGAAAAGTGTTTCAAGGGTTCAAATACAAAACCGGCTTCTCAATGTGGGAGGAAGGTTGTGTAAATTGTCCCTTCCCCGAGCCTTGCGATGGCAGGAGGCTTATGCATTGGGTACACCATTTTTTTTATTTGTTACCTTGGGTCTATACTCCTTGTCATACCCCTGTTGACTTGGTCTGTGGTGCAGCCTTCTCAATTGCTTTCATTATATGTGGTATTGCCAGATATTAACTGTTCACAGTCCTCTCTTTGGCTATCTAATGATTGATCAGTGTTGTAGGTTGCCAAAGCATTAGTAGAAGTATTCGCTGAAATGATATTTGTCCATGGTTTTTTACATGGAGACCCTCATCCAGGAAACATTTTAGTTTCTCCTAAAGGTCAAAATGGCTACACTTTAGGTATGTGCTTTTACCAGAGTTTATCCAGATTGAACTCTAATTTGTTTGTTTTGCACAAAAAAAAATCATGATCAGCTTTTATCTATAGATGCTCAAGACAATTTCTTAGAATGGTGTATGCAGTTCTTTTGGATCATGGGGTCTATATAGAGCTAGATGAAGGATTCAGATTGGAATATTGTCAGCTGTGGAAGGCATTGATTCTTCAAGACGCCCAACAAATTGAGCTTCTAGGAGAAAAATTTGGTGTTGGGAAGTACTCTAGATACTTTCCTGTTATTTTCACTGGGAGAACTATTGATAGGTATCAATACTTTTGCTCTGGAACCTTTCTGTTCATTTGGATCACTTTCTTTGATGAAGCTTATTTTTTATTAGTCCTTTTGGTTGACTTTAGGGTTTCTGGTTAAGATTAGTGCTCTCTTCCAATTACAAATTTATCATGGGGATATAACATGTTTACTTTGAATTATTTGCAGCAACTTCTGCAGAATTAATTAAGAGCTAATATTCTTAGGCTCTTACTCATATATCACAAATAGTTAAGTTTTCCTTTAAGTAATTAAAAAAAAGAAAAAGAAAGCAATTGATTAGAAATAGTGCTATAGATTGTAAATCTCTCATAAAGACAATTCATTTGTTCATCAATCTAAACCTTGGAATGAAAGGGAGTTTGTGTTGCATCTTCTCTCAATAAACCATGCCATTTGAAAGATATTGACCTCCTTCCTTGGTATACTCCTATAAACTCGGCCCATGTTGAGTATATTTGTATATTTTAAACACAGCCGGTCCCCAGCCTGGATAAAGCAGGAGGGTTGCGTTAGTTGCTAATAGGCAATGTAAAACTTTGTTTGATCAACTATGACATGAATTTACTAAGAGTTCCGTTGAGGGGTGATGGGGAATCTCAATGGTTTGGGGTTGTAAGCTTACAGCAGTGAATACTTGACCTTATGTTGGTAGTGCTCAATAGGAGTGACGCTCATTTGCATTGGTAAGCTCATGACTAATTTGAGCAGCTTCCGGCTCAAAATGTACTGGAAGACTTCAGAGGATATCAATGTAAGGGATTCTTACTGCTGCATCCATTCTAATGAAACGTGGGTTATAGAGTAGGTGTGTAGACCCATATCTGTTGATGATTATGAAAGCTTTCTGCTCTGATATTTTCTGAAAAAGAATATTAGTGCTTATGCTGTGTTGCACTGCATACGATGTAAACTTAGATTCTCTAAAACAGAACAGAATGGAAGAGGCTTGCAGTTCAATTGAAGAAATTGTTAATACCCTTACTAAAATCCTTCAAGTTATTTCCAGAAACCATATCTGCAATGAGACTCGGGAGTTTGAATGAGGCTAGTGCCCAGGGTAAGTTCATGGCGGAACTGATGGCAGACTGAAATTTTTTTTTATGAACCTCAGAAAATTTGAATACTATCTGATGATTAAAGACAGAATGTGTCAGAACCATGTTGAATTTAGTATATTCAAGTTCCGTTTCCACTTTGTGTTGTTAAACTGAATTTATATCTGGTCCAATCTTGATTTCAAGACCCTCTCCATCCAAATCACTTCTTTTCCTTCCTTGTATTCAATTTCTTTGTCATTTGAAGCAATATCAGCAATTTGTAAGTTTCTGTGATTTTCATTCTGCTGAGGATTAGATAATTTACATATTTATTATTGTACATGGTTAGACACTTTTACGATTGGTTTTAAATTGTGGTTATAGTAAAGCAGCTCTTGGGAGAGGCATGTCAGCTGAAGAGAAGAGAAATCTAAAACTTGAATTGAAGACACTAAAAATGGAGGACATTTCCTCATTTATGGAATCTTTGCCTTCTGACTTTCTGACCATACTTCGAACAGAGTAAGAAATCATCTTTTTCGGAGTATACACATACTGAATTCTGAAATAGCTTACTGGCTCTTATTCATTTTTTCTTGCTCGTCTCAGTGGACTACTAAGATCCATAGTTAGCAAACTTGGTGCATCACAGAGGGTCCGTCTGCTAGCCTATGCTAAGTATTCAGCATATGGTCTCTCAACGAAGATGGAACATAGATCTGGTAACTTCATCTCGGGACACATTCCTACTTATGACAATTCAGTTGTGTTGGTTCATTATATGGGTCACAAAACACTAGGTGCAAATAGAACGTGAGTAGCTACATCTTGTATGTATCCAACCTGAGTTACAATCTGAACCCCACCACACCTGAGTTGCAAATTAAAGGTTTGGATGAATACCTAATTGCCCATTTATCTATATTTGTGCCAGACCTGGTTTTAGATTCAAACACTTCGGTCTTTGTCCATACACATCTTGGTTTATGAAATATTGATGCATGTACCATTTTTAAACCAAGGTGGACAAAACTTTACTCACAGGTGTGGTCTAATTTTTCAACTCTTAGTTCATGTTGTGTCTTGAGAACTGCATCAAGCATATTAAGTATTTTTGTAATGGAAAATGCATAATTTGACTTTTAAATTTATATTGTCTTGGCAGTACTTAAAATTATCTTATTTTGAATTCAGATCTGGCATTTAAATCTGTGATCTCAAGGTTCAAGGCAATTCTTAGTTACCTACAGTTGAGGCTTTTTGTTGGTAAGCTTCTGTACTTGTCCTTGTTTTTCTTGATAGTTTTTGAAAAGAAAGCAGTGCTTAACTATGTATCTTACACTTGTCAGTGTCTCTGGAGCTACTCTACAGTGTAGGAGATTTTCACCATTCACTTGTGAGGAAATTGAAAATGATGTTTGCTTAGGCTTTTCATTCCCTAATAGGGGTCTACTCATACTATTGTATACCATAATTTGAATCTTTACTATATGTAGGAAAATAAACATCTAACTACAAAAAATGCAATTATAAGTAAACTACGTGCTCATATTCATAGGATATGAGTCTTATAAATAATTCAATGAATGTAAAGATGTAACCGTATTTGTAGTTGTATTTTTTGTAGTTAGATTAATATTTTTTATAATGCAAATATTTGAAAAAGTTCATCGTGTTGCTATTGTTGCCTAATTTCCAAAACTACCTTCTTAAACTTATTGTTATCATTTAATTTTTAAAATAGTTATAGGGCCAAAATTGTAAGTAGTTAAATGATTTTTCCATTTTACTCTTTTCAAACTTAGAAATATAACTCTTTTTTACCATTAATTTATTTCTAAACAGAATTTTTTTGCAAGGCATGTGTCCACGTACTACTAACTATGAATAGAGCAATACATCTGGAAGAGTTTGAATTCAATTCTATAACAGATTGATTGGCTATCTAAATTTCAATATGATAAGCAATAAAATTAGTAACAATTAGCAAAATTGAAAGTAAATTTAACCAATCGTGGGTTGGTCAGCTTGCATGGGGAGCGAACCCCGAGGTAGGTTGAGGGATTCGATCACAGGTTTGAATTCAGCCTCAGCCAAATTTTGGGTGGGAGAGGCGTTTATAAACTCTTGCGGAACCTCGAACTTTAAGAAGATTAGTTTTGATCCAAAGGGTAGGAGGGCACCAATCGAAAAAAAAAAAAAAGTAAATTTAAAATAAGTCTTATATTTACTAATAATTTACAATTCTCTAAGAAATTGATTGGGCTGAAGATGACATTCTTATATTTACTAACAATTAACAAAATCGAAAGTAAATGTTTAGCGCTTATTATCAAATTATTTATAAATATATTATTTTATAAGTTTTATATTATAAATTAATGAATAATTTAAGAATTATTGAGAAAAGTTAAAAATATTTGTGTACATATAAACTATCACGTTACCCGTGAGAAGATTAAATTAATTTAATATAGCAGTTAAAGAATATGGTTGTGTTTATAATGTTAGACTCGTAACCATAAAAAAAAATTAAATTATATTAATAATATCAATAAATTTAATGATTACAAAAAATAATTTCATACGTTATTACAAAATCCTGAATTTGAGGTTACATGATATTCAAATCCATTTATAACACTTTCCAGTTTTTTTGCCAAAAATCTAAAATAAAAACGAAACATTTTTATCTAATAAAAGGTCGTCTAGCCGAAGATTTTAAGACGTCTTTAAAATCGGAATGGTGCCAAGCAGTGCTTCTCCTACATCGAAGAGTTTTTCTTACACATTTTTCGAATAATAATCTGATTCGCAGTTTCGCACCGTCTCGGAATTTGGGGTTTTGGAGAGTTCGCAGTGGAGAAAGACTCGACAAGCGATAGTCAGGTTGAGGAATTGAACTTGTCATGTCTATGGCACGGATCACTCTGCGCAGCAGCTGCAAGCTGCTCATTCGGCAACCGCGCATCTCTTGCATTCATTCTCATCGTTTTCTCCACCAGGTTTTCATCTCTCTCTCTCTCTCTCTCTCTCTCTCTGTCAATTTCACTGTTGCATCGGGAAGTGGTTGGCGATCTCAACGTTGGTTAGGATTTTGGTTTTAGTTTTGTTCTGATCATTTGGTTGTTTTTTGAATTGTGGTCGATAGAAAATCTAACTGTCTCGCTCGGTTACCTGATTGAGATTTGAATGCTAAATGATTATTGGTTTGATTTGAATATGCTACTTTCTCTTGTTGCTGATTTGCATTTGTGATTTGTGTGTTTCAGATCGTTTCAGTGTATTTGGTACGGTTAATGTACGGCGTGGTTAGCTGATTTTAATTTTTCGTTTGATTCTTTTTTTTTTTTTTGTATCGCAGTAGTGATAATCAAATAAAGTGTGCAGCAGTTTTTTCCTCTTTAAACTTCTCAATGAGGCATCAGTTTTCTTGGAAGAATGAAAATTAAAATTTTCATGTGATATTATATTGTAATGAAATCATCTGCAAAATCCTATTTTTCCTCTGTTTTTTTGGTTTTTGTTTTTGTTTCACTTCTTAATTAGATACGCCATGAAGATGCACATCACATCATATTATTAAGATTTCTTTTAGAAGGTCAGGTATGGCTTGGAAGATCCTTGTTTTCTAGTCTAAAATTATGCAGATATTACAGATGTGAAAATGTAGATTTTTGGAGTAAAATTTAATAGGAGCTGCTAGTAACAAATATATGCATCATAGCTGGAATACTAATATCTATATGATACTCGATTAATACATTATCCAATTATAGTTGTCTTTGCTTTAGGCATTTCTTGAAAGTTTAGCCATCGTTGTAGTATATCTTGAGTTTCCACTTTATTTATTATGAAAGTTGTTTTCCTCCCTGTACGAATGATTTGCATTTTTCATTTCCTACCTTGATTCAGTGAAATTTTCATGTTTTTATTGTTTCTGATCAGAGGGTTTGTATCAATAGATAAACACGGATACAGAAAGTGTTGCTGCTCAGCTGCGTTCTTCTGGTCTCTTGCAAACTCAGGGCCTTATAGGAGGCAAATGGACCGGAGCATATGATGGAAAGACCATAGAGGTTTAGCAAAATCACAATTTCATCATCTTATCTTGTTCATGACTCTCTAGATGGACCATCTAGAGAGTGTTGGCATTTGGTTATTTTTTGTGCTTGATTCTAATCTCAGTTTCTTAGTTAATGTAACAATCTCTGAAAAGTAGAACAGATTGACTAATACATTCATAGTGCATGTTAGTTATCTCTGCTTTATTGTTCAAGCATTATTGGTTGTCTTTCTAGATAGTTCATAATGTTAAAATGTGTCCCTCAGCGCTACGTGTTAACTTCGCTTACTTGGCTATATAGTTCTGTTCATGATTATTGTGATTAATAATCCTTAGCTAATAGAGTTTCTAGCTCAAAACCAAACAATCCTTCTTAATCCTTCTTACTTTTTGGGGGATAAGCAACTTGCTTCATTTTTCCCCTTCGCATAAATGAAATTTCTGAAATATTGGTATATGAGGTACTTGATTCTCCATATTTAAGAAGCATTAGTCCAATACAAGGGTCCTACAAAATCCCCAATTTAGTTATATCCTTAACCATTAGATGTCATTTGGGTGATTTTTTTTTTTTCATTTCCTTTCTTGCTCTACTATATTCTTAGTTTTACGAGATACTTTCACTTTTAGTTTTGCTAGAAAGGTTAGAAACTGAAGAATTCATGTTATGGTAGGTACGCAACCCTGCGACTGGTGATGTGATTGCAAATATTCCGTGCATGGGTAGGAGAGAGACTGCTGATGCAATATCTTCAGCACAAGATGCTTTCAAATGTATGGGTCATGTCATTATATTTTAATTTGATGTGGCATATATTGGTGTAATTTTTTGAGCTAATTCTTGAAGGCAGCTTGTGTTAGGATTTTTTGTGATCCAAAATGATGTTTCATTAATAAATCTCCTTGGTCCTTTCTTATTAAAAAATCTACATGGTCCTTTAAATGTTGAACCGTTAGCCTTTTTTTTTTTTTTCAAATTTTTAAGTAAGAGTAAGTTGGTAAAAGGCTTTGTTTAGTTTAGTTGGATTTGAGTGTCAATAAGATTAAGATTGTGAAGGCATACATGCATTGGATGCTCATGCTTTATGGTGGAACCTGTTGTTACCTTGGTGATTTGGCACCTTTAAATCTTTGATTGCAGTGGGGAAGCCTTCACCAATTCACTGAAATTCTTATAATCTTAATTTCCTGTGTTTGATTATGATTTAGCTGCATAGTGGAAAAAGAAGGAAACCAATATCTTTTTGATCATTGAGGATTTGTTCTAGTAAGGAACAAGGACTACAAAGGGTAATAGGTTTGAACACAATAAAAAAAAAAATTGGTGCATGGTTTGATTAGCTATACAAATCATTTTTACTATTCATTCATTTGAAGCCTGTTTTTTTTAATTGAAGAAGACATCTTTTAATCATTTATCACTTATCACAATGACTAGAAGACATGTTTATTGCCACCTTCACCAGAGTAATTTGTATGACATGTGAGTTTATATATGTGAGGATATATATTCTTACATTTAGTACATGTGCTATATACATTTCATCTTTTTGTTTAATAAACTTCTACAATAAAGATGTTAATATGCCTCTGTTGGTGAGCTTAAATTAGTTAGGTTAAAGTTTTTAAATAATAGTTGATTGCTTAGTTTGATAGTCTCTATAATGCTTGATGCATGTTTTGTGGGAAGCATACTATTTATGACTTATATTCTTAACACATATGAGACTTAAGGTTTGATTACATAAAATTTATAAATTACTCTTCTTTTATTTTTTAAAGTCATTATTATAAGTTTATAAGAAAGGGAGCCTTGGCACAATGGTAGAGTTGCTGCCATGTGACCATTTGGTCACAAGTTCGAGTCATGGAAACAACCTCTTGCGATGCAAGGTAAGGTTGTGTACAATAAACTTAAAAGTGGTTTGACCCTTCCCCTGGACCCCGCGCATAGGCAATAACTTTGTCCATTGGGCCACCCCTTTTATTGTAAGTTTGTAAATCTTATTACTCTTTTTCTTCGATGATTTTATAGTTTTTGTTCAGAACATATGTGCTTTAGCTTCAATCATATATATTTTTATTCTTTACGAACATCTTACAAAATGGAAGTTAGCATTTGTTTTTTTTTTTTTCATAAATTTGCATTCAAAAAGAAATAAATTAAGGATTTCTTTTTCTTTTTTTTGAATTTGACAAATTATTTTGAAATGTAGCATTAGTAGTATTTTGGGTATGTTTTGTTTACATATAATTCATAACTTGATGATTAAGAAAATAGATGAAAACTTGAAGTTATGGAGATTTTTCATTACTTGCCCTACACACTTCTCTAGAAGGGGTTTTCTTGGTGCAACGTTAAGGTTTCTCTATTTTGATTTGGAGGTTTGAATTAAGAATGTAAAAATGACATTTATGCAATGGTGGTGGTGGTAAAGCTTTGCGCATTGAACCTTCCCTTTAGCCCCATCGATGGCTGGTGTTTCATGTATTAACTATGCTCAATAAGATAGAAAATGGAGGAACCTTGAAATGTGCCTACTTCAGGAGGCAATACTTGGGGTTTCCCACCATTTGGCAAATGTAAGGCCATGCCATGGACCACTCAAAACTAGTTTGGACTGTTGAGGTATCATGCGACAGCTTCCTCTTTAAGCTATTGAAGGAGTAGTGATTACAAAGGTGAATGAGTTAATGACATTCTACAACATAATCCTAGACGGATTATCCTCTTCCTACACGAAAGATCAAAATTGGGAATTGGGATTGCATACCAAATGGGAGACAACTTTGAATGGAAGCTTTGATTTCCAAAAAAGCATAATTAGAAGAGGAAGGAGCCAAGTGGTTGAATAGAAGTGACCAAGGGTATGGTGAAAGGTCGATTTGGACTAATTGCATTTGTTGCCCAACTTGGTCTTTCCAATGCCAAACAAGATGATAGATTTTGTTAGTCTTCGTCAGTGGTTAAAAGATTTTAGAATTGAAGTCATTATGTTATTTGCTTCCATGATCTTTTACCTTTTTGAACATATTTAGATGGGTTGCATATTCATATCTATTTCAAGCTCGTTTCTTCTTATGTTTAATGTTCCATTCTCCATTTTCAAAATTGCACATGCATCGGTGTGATATTAAATTTGTTACTTTCACACCACTGATTTGGTAATTCAACATAAATTGAAAAAGTTAATTTTGATTTTTGATATATATCTCTACATTTGTGCTGTGCAGCTTGGAGCAAATTCACTGCAACTGAAAGGAGCAAATCTCTACGTAAATGGTAGTAGAAATTTAATAGTAATTTGTTAGTCATTATTTCTATCTAATGTTTGATTAATTTTGGTTGAATTATTTAAATGTTAGTATGATTTATAACAAAAAAACATTTCATGAAGGGGGCTAGGCTACAACTATAGTAAATTGCTTTGTGGATATAATTTTTTGACTTTTTTTTCATGGCTAGTAGTGGGATCAGGCTAATGGGTTTACCTAGCTGTGCATTTTTTTTTTTTAAATTTTAAATTTTAAATTTTAAAATTTTTAACTTTATGTTCCATGATCGAATGCAAAAAAGCATTATCTCTTATGTCTTCGTGTCTTTTGGGAGAGGTGAGAATTCCTCTTGGAATTTACATTTTGCCAAAATTTCACTGACTGAGAGGAAGCCGAAGTAGGAACCTTATTCTCAATCTTAGTAGGTGTGTAGTTGGGAGGCAATTGATAGGTGCATTTGGTTTTTAGGGTCTTCAAGTTCTTTCACCACCAAATCTTTCTCTAACGGGTTGATCGAGTGTCCTAATTGTTTATCTTCCCCTCCCACAATTTCATTTAGAAAGCTCATGTGCCTTCTAAAGTTAAGATTCTAGGATGACTCATTGCCCTTGGTAAGCTTAACACCACAAACTTGCTCTAGAAGAAAATCCCCAATAGGTGCATCTCCCTACATTGACGTTATTTGTGTCATGGAATGAGAATTCAACATAATTTTCCGAATTTTCAATGAGTTTTATCGATTTTTCAAACATCGAATTACTACAAAAAATCCATCAAAGTTGAGCTAAATATCGAAATGATTTTTTTAAATAAAACTCTAATAACATTTTTTTAAAAACTTTTCAAGCACAAAGTTAAAAAAAAAATTCAATTCTAACTCCAACTTTTGTTAGAAGATATTCCCAAAGAATAAAACTACATGAAAATGAAGTACAATTTCATCATATGTAACAAATGGAAACTAAAGAATCACTAAGAAGCAAAATGAAATTTCTAAAACTCTAATTTAACAAAAAATGAACATGAAATTTATAAACTATGTGTAATTAATCTATTTATCTCCTATATTTAAGCATAAAAGTCACAAAATAGTTTTAGCTCATGCAATATGTGTCAAGTAATACAGAGATATTAAATCTTACCTTATATCATTGTATTTCATTATTTAATGAGTTTTAAGTATATAATTTTGTTAGTTTCAACACATTAATCATCGATCTTTCCAACATTTAAACAAAACTCTTTCTACCTCTGTACGTCGTCATGGGATGAAAATTTGACATAATTCTCCAATTTTTAATAGGATTTATTGGTTTTTGAATCATCAAATTATGAATTAATTCTAATTGAATTATTACAAAAATCTCATCGAAGTTAGGTACAATATCGAAATAATTTGTAAAACTTTAAAATTCTTAGTATTTTTTCAAACACATTGAGAAAAATGCATTAACTTCAGCTTTTGTTAGAAGATATTCCTAAAGAATAAATTATATTATAAGGAAGTATAATTTTATATGTAATAGGTAGAAACTGAAGTATCACTAAAGGAAGAAGGAAAATAAGGTTTACAAAAGCTTAATTTAAAAAAAAAATGAACGTGTGATTTATAAATAGTACGTCGTTAATCCATATGTCTGCTATATATGTTAAGCATAAAAGTCATAAAATAGCTCGTTACTCATGCAATGTGCACCAAGTAATATAGATATTATAAATCTTCCTTTAGACCGTTATATTTCGTAATCTAATGAGTTCTAAGTATAGAATTATGTTTGTTTCAACATATCTAAACAAAATATGGATCTTTACAATGTATAAATTTATTTTTTTATTCTTCTCTACAATATTGAATTTTTACAAATATTCTTCATGTCACATTGGACTTTCCCAAATTCCAAATTTTAGGGACTGAACTTTAGGGCGCTTGGTCCTTGATTTGTGTTAGCAAGAGGTGAAACTTCCAATTGTATCTTTCCCCATTGCTTGTTTACTCTCAAGGTGTGGGATAGGTGGAGCTCTCAATTCCCCTTTTTGAGAAGTAGTAGTTTTCAATTGGCACCAATTTCCTTCTTTTTCCTTTGGATTGCAGCATCCCTCCATGGTTAAATGATTATTGGAGAGTGGCCTTATTTGCAGTTTTGTGGTGCATATGGCTTTGGAGGAATGACAGAATTTTTAAGCGAGAAGTTTAGGATGTCGATTATGTAGGGAAAAGTCTTATTTTTTGGCTTCTTCTTGGATTAACATTTGTAATCTTTCAAAACTCTCTAGTTTCATTGAGTGGTAAGGGGTTGGGGGGATATTGTAAATTTAGCTTAAAGCTTATCCTTGGTGGATCCCTTGTTCCTTGAGGGTGGATTCTTTTGACCTTGCTCGTTGTTCCCTTTTTAGTATTTTTACATTTCTAGTTTCTCCTTAAGAAAAAATAATAACTCTTAATGACAAAAAGTTGAATGACAGTATAAATACATCTCATATGCTAAAGCTGAAGAAAAAAATGGTAAGGATCTGCTCTCAAAAAAGTGCTTTTATCCTATTTTTTAACCAGAAGCTGTAATTGCCTACTGCCAAATGAGTGTAAGAACAACTTCTGCTCAAAAAATAAGCCAAAAGTACTTCTTTTCCTCGGTCTACATGGGCTGAGGACTTCTTGTCCTCCTTGATGTACTTCTTTATTCCTCTTTAATCAAAGCTTGTTTCAGTTTCTTATTAAAAGAGAAAATACTGTTGCATCATCATTATACTTTTTCATGGATTCCTTTGCGAGAAGGCCATCATTCTTCAACATTTTGTGGTAAAGTAATGCTCAAGAAGGTGCGGTCAAGTTAAATCGTGAAAGCATTTGACGTAGTAAACTCCTAGTTATTTGATCAAAACAAAGTTACTATATTATCTTTAAACATGAAAAGAGTTATTTGACTATGCCGTGCCTGTGGAAATCTGTCTGATTGTTTCATGTTATGCTTTTAAAGGTATGATTTGCTGATTGCCCACAAAGAAGAGCTTGGGAAACTTATAACATTAGAGCAAGGGAAACCTTTGAAAGAGGCTCTTGGGGAGGTATCCTGTTTGCATCAACCTTGAAATAAATTCTGAATAACAGCTATAATGTTACATTTTACATTTCTTGATTATGAAGCTCCAGTTTGCAAAATCAGATATTCATTTGACAGGTTAGCTATGGGGCCAGCTTTATTGAGTTCTATGCTGAGGAAGCAAAACGTTTATATGGCGATATAATTCCATCCACATTAGCTGATCGTCGTTTATTTGTTTTAAAACAGGTAATCATGAATCAGCTTTATATTTCTAGTATAAAGCTTATGCTTGTTTTTTGTTCCCATTGGAAAGTAAAGATCCTTGTTATTATTAGTTCTTAGATAATCTCTGAAGAACTTAGAAGGTCTATCATTTGTAAATAGTGAATAATAACTTTTTAATTTCCACGTTTGTTCAACTGCCTACATATTTGTTCTTAATGCTGCAGCTAATTCAAAATATAATTCCATTATAGTTTGCTAACCTTCTCCCTTTTTTTCCTAAGTAAATATATTTAAGTAATAAGTATGTTGACTTAATAAATGGTACGTTGATTTAATAAAGGACATATGTGATGGAACGATAACCATAGTTAAAAAAAATAATAGGAGAAATTGGAACACAAGTTACCTTTAATGTTTTATGATTTACATTGTGTATTATGTATATAAAATACTCGAAGAAGCGAGAAAAAAATAATAATATAATACTTATTTCACGATTAAATATATATATTTTTTGAAAAATGAGGAGTGGGATAGTGAGGCGCACGCTTGTGGCGCACTAAGGTGCACCTAAGGCTCACTAAGGTGCACGTGAGGTGCACACTTAAGTTAATGTTCCCTGCTTGTTGAGTATTGAGGTGCAACTGGTGTGTTTGGTGTGCCTAAGGCACACTCCTTGACAACACATCTTATGTTTAACATAATATAATTACGCTAATCATTCACCCAAGTGTTGACACGTGTCATCTTCTACTAACCTATGTTACCTAGACTCTTTACTTTAGCCCAATGTACTCGTGGTGACACTTCATGATCTGGGCATGGGTGTGGGATATGTGTTCCATACCTCTGATTTTGTTTTGTAGTTTCTCCAAAAAAAGAAAACGAAAATAAAAAAGAAGATAATGACTAATAGGCAAAAAATCACTTAAGTGCAGAAAAAAAGGATAATAATGATTGAAAATAAGAAAAAAAATAAAGAAGAAGCTAGTATGTAGGCTTAGTAATAAACAAAACCTTGTCCAAGTACCCAAATTAAAATTTTTAGACACTTTTAGCCGAGTTCCTTTATCCCATAATTTGAAAATGAACAAACTCGTCCCGCTAGATATTTACCTACACTCGGGCTCTAGTCCAGGTAACATAGCTAATAACCCTCTGATCCTCTCTCTGCCTGATCCTCTCTTTGCCTCTTTAAGATTCCTATATCTATACTCAACGTCCTGTTTTACTTCCATCTCTTCCCTCATCTTTTTGGTACCCAAAATTCTTAACGGCCTTAACCCTTATAGTTTTATATTTGTGATGAAAACTTTAAATTTTATTATAAAATTAAAAAAATTTATTGCTGAATTATAACTGTCTTATATATATATATTATTCTTATGATTATACATGTAAAATAATCCAACTTAAATAAACATTGTAGCATTGTTCAGATTTGTTTAATTTTATCTTTTTTTTTAATAAAATTCCTTGCACATTGCGTGAGGCTGCAAATTTGTTCTTACATAATTTTTAAAGCAAAATTGAGAATGGTTTTCGTTGGCACATTTTCTTTTATTTTTTTATTTTTTAAAATTGTTTGAGGATATGGAGTGATGCATATCTGGCCTTAACGCCATATTGTATGTTCTTGAAAATGCTCTTGGAATATTATTTGACAAATGACAAATAAATGAGGATAGTTGCCTTAAGAGAAAGGGAAAATATCACTATTCGATCTTTTTAGCTGTCATTCTTTGTTATACTATTCAAGTTGTATCATATTCATAGGTCTTACTTATATCCTTGTTTCTTATTGATGTATTCCTTTAGTGCCCTTGCATCTCTTAGAACCTATGGAAAGAGCTAAAGGTTACTGATTTGATTTCCTCTTTGAGCATTGTTATCTTTAAGTTCCTAAGTTTGGGCCATGCTACTGCTAGGTTCAAGTTGATAAAGAACACAATTGCCTTTGCTGTCATCTAGTTAGTATGGCTTTAGAGCAACAATAGGAAATTTGATGAGACTCATTCTGGAGCTGCTGCTGACTCAGTCTGGGGTCTTATTAAATTAAGATTAATATTATGGATTTTCACTGGGACCTACATTTGGGCTTTAGCTTGAATGATTGCATAAGAAATTGGTAGTCAATGCTGTTGGCATTCTCTTGTATTAACTCCCATTTGAGAACTTTTTATTCTCACTATTTTTCTTCCTTCCATTTGACTAATTTTTTGTTTTCTATTAAAAAAATGTATATTTCTTCCATTCAACTCATTTTTTTGTTGCTTTTCTTTTGTGTTTTTTCTTGAGAACTTCGTATTAAGTTCCTTAAGTTGGTTTCTCTTATTACTGCTAATGGTATTCTTAATGTATATTTTCATTCTTATTTGTAGCCTGTTGGTGTTGTTGGAGCAATCACACCATGGAACTTTCCTCTAGCTATGATCACTCGGAAGGTATGGTGTGGAAAATTATATATCAATTACATGAGGTGCACATTAAGAGAATCTGATTGTTTCATGTCTGTTCTATTCTAGATCATAAGGTTCATCCTTTATCTTGTATCAGGTTGGACCTGCTCTTGCTTGTGGTTGTACAGTGGTTATTAAACCTTCTGAGCTTACACCCTTGACAGCCTTAGCAGCAGCTGAGCTCTCTCTTCAAGCAGGAATTCCTCCGGTAATTTTAAGTCATGTATTAATTTTTAGAAATAACTTATTTAAAGCTGCATTAGAATTTGTATTTTTTTCCCCTAGATATTGCTCTTCCTTTCTCATATTATTTCATTTGATCAAATAAAATTTTTTATGGGGTTTGAATGACCAAAAATTGACTCTTAAATCTGGTTCAATAATTTGATTAGTTCTTTTTGTTTTGATGCATTCAAGAGTTCGAATTTCATCTACTTCAACCAATAGTACTAGCCTGGCAAAATGTTAACTAGGTTCCACAAACCAACTTTAATAGTTAGTAGAGGTATAGTTTCTCATTTTGGTGTGTAAGCAATATGTACATGGGAATTTTATCCACTTACCACAGATAGAGTTGAATAGTGTAATGACCCCTTGACCATTCTCGTTATGGGGTATGGATGCAATAGGAAAAGTAAACCCAACAAAGCTTAAATAGGCACGGTTCCACATGGAACTGAAATTCGGAACTTAGTCTCATGTAGTTCCGTCAAGGTCTATCACTACAAGCCGGAATTGGAAAGCTAAGGCCGGAACCACACCAAAAATCTTGGAAGCGCGTCAGGTTGATTCTTTATGGTGTAGTGCAGTCAAGCGACGACAAGCTCAAGTGAATTATGGGCCAACAACCCTTGATAAAGAGTTGTATAACAAGCTTCATCACCATACCGCACTCTCGGGGAGGTATCAGGCCCATTCTTGACCCATTAATGCCCCTCACCCCCTAAGGTGAGGTAGTGGCAAAAGTTGAACCTGAAACCTTTGGGTTCCAAAGCCACCTCTTTACCAACTGCACATTGAACAAGCCTCATCCTAATTGAAAAGATTTTTTTTTTTTTGAGAAGAAACGATTATATATATATATATATATATATATATATATATATTAATAAAAAGTAAAGTGTTTGTACATGAATGCACCAAGGGTGCAACCACTGACTCCATGAACCACTAACTCCTAATTGAAAGGCTTTATTACTTTATCACAACCAAAATCCAAAATGCCTTTTGCCTTCCACTAAACATAGTGCGATTTGAACGATTTGCCTCTGTCAAAAGCAATCGTTTAAAAAGTTTTTTCATGTAAGCAACATGCGCTAGAAAATGGAGCATGGCTATACCTAGTTGATGCGTGGAGGTGACTTTTGTCCAACATCACTTGATTGATGCTATAATTTTGCATCATTATCGTTGTTTTGAAATGCAAAACATTTTAAAAAGCAAGTTTTCCTTTTGAGGCCTTTACCATATGGAAATAATGATTTTGACCATGGAATCGAATGGAAATAATGATTTTGACCATGGAATCGAATGGCAATTGATTGATGGTGATTGTGTGAGCGAGAACAAGGGAACTCAACAATCGAGCAAGCGACTCTTGTCAAAGAAACTTGAAGATTAATGGAACTAGGGGATAATTGGAGATGTCCGACTACTTGATGAGCACTCACGGTCACAAGGACACATGTTTTTTGCTTGTGACGTTGCAAGACCCATCCCGAGCACTTTGAGGTTCTCCCAAAGCTTTCTCACATCATTGAAATGGTTCTAACAAGCGATGGAGGAGGTATGATTACGATAGAGGGACTCATGAGAACCAAGCATTCTCATTCCCCACCAATTTAGAGACAACAAGTTGGATACTCAACATGATGCCACAAGCAAGAAGAGAGAAAAGAGATGGAGGATTTAGAAGTATGCAGTAATAGAGGAACCATGTCAGGCTCCTACAAACTTACTTAAACAAAAGGGGTGCTTTATGAGGATCACAAATATCAAATGAGGCATTATGTTCCATAGGATGAGTCACATGACTAGGATAATATCGGTTTTGTAAAATTTATTGGGATGCGTCAATCATTTGATATCGTCAAAGCATTTCTTGATTTAGCCCAATTTGCTTTAATTCTATATATATACATATATATATATATATATTTTTTTTTTTTTGACAAGAAATAGTCGATATATTGATTAAAGAGGTGGTAACAATGTAGTCCCACAAGAAGGACATGAAGTCTATTTGGGGATATTTACTAGCAGTCCAAAATAGCCCCCACCCTCTTAGCTACTCCCTCAAGTCATATCCTCTTCATAGCTTAGATACACTAATCCACGAAGAGGCCAAAAAAGGGGACGTATCCCATACTCTTAATCTTGGTTATCAAAATCGTGAATTGGAATCGAATCATTTTGAGGCTTGATTAATCGAATCGGGATTCGGATTGGTGAATCGTAAGATTTACAATACATATGTGAATTGTATATTTGTATGAATTTAAGTACCCATAGAGTTATAAAGATATAAGGGTTTTTTAAGCTAATTAACGATTTGGACCGATTCACAAGTATAATGATTCACAAATCCTATTTGAATCGTTTGGGGTGAATCGAATCATGAATCGTATGATTCAGCGATATTAATTGTGATTATAACTACAATGCTCTTAACTCACCCACCCTTCCCCTTTACTTGCTTTAATTCTATGGCCAACATTATTTTTTATTTCTCCCTTCGAATGCATAATGAATATTCATGGAAGGGCTGACCTTGGTGTAGCGGTTGAGGTTGCTTCATCATGACCGAAAGGTGCATGTTTGAATACGAAACCACCTCTTTAAGTGGAGTTAAGTTGCTTCAGTTATCTAACGCGACCCTTGTCATTTACTTTGGCTTGGAATTGGTGGTGAATAAAGTTAATGCAAATAGAGCTTGACACAAGATAAATATCGTCATGCAGCATTTACCTTTGTTCTTACAAAGCACTTTATTGAGAGCTCCAATGACAATAAATTTTTCTGTTTTAAATGTTTATTTTGGTTGTGAACAAATTCACTACATTTATGTGTTCTATCTTTCATGAACCTTCAAATTTTCTACAGTGTTCTCACATTTTTAGTCCATTGTGAATCATTTCTTGGCTTCATTCGCAGATTATTGATATTTCTTATGATTGTAGAGTTTCAAGAACTTAGTGCGTTATTAGCCCCAAATTGTTTGGTTAAGTTTTGATATTAATGGTGATGATGTGACAATAGTGTTTCCATTAGTGGTGATGTGATTGAGTCAATATTTATTGTTATTTAGGACTTTTTGTTTTGTTAGAAAATCTGCAAGTAGCTTTATTTTAGTAGTTGTTAGTAGTTGAGTCTGATTACATATTGGAAATTAGCAAGTTGCTTACTTTCTTTATTTTAGGAGTTGTTCTATATTAGTAGTTGTTGAGTCCGATTACATAGGGATGTAGTTGTATTACAATTGGAGGCGTGAATGTAGTTATATTACAATTACAATTGTTATAAAAGAGGATACATGCAGAAACAGTCATTCTATGATCATTGTTCTTAATTTTCAGTTTAATGAATAGAAATTATTTCTAGTTTTGTGGTGTTTTGTGTGCTATTCTTCCTTTGAGATTACTCTGCATCAATTAGTATCATTATATGTTTTCAATTTTGACTTAATGATTTAATTACTTTTAGAAATTTATAAAGTTACTTACTTTATGCATGTAATGTAATTGGCTTTGACTCTTATAATTCAGGGTGCCGTGAATGTGGTCATGGGACTAGCTTCTGACATTGGAGACACTCTCCTAGAAAGTCCACAGGTTTTCTACCTTAATAACTTGTAGACTTGTTCAATTACCCTCAATTTTTTTTCTAATATTAGATGCATGGGTATGTCCCATGCATTGTATGAACTGATAACCTATTCTCCTTGCTACTTCTATATATGGACCCCTTTTTGTTTATAGATGGCTTACAGTTCCACTTCCACATATATATATATATATAGGGGAATGCTAAATTGACTGCAGCAGTCACAATTTAGTGTGACTGCTGCTGAGGTGGCGTGATATGAGGGGATGGTTGTTTGACCCTCTCATTTAGTTGTCTTTTGTGATATGAGGGGCAGCCTCTCATATTACGCCACCTCAGCAGCAGTCACACTAAATTGTGACTGCTGCAGTCAATTTAGCATTCTCCATATATATATATATATAAGGCCTTCCTTTTTCAAGGCCCGACACTTCAGTCAGATGGCCCAAAGTTCAGTAGATTGTATAATCACATATTGGCAACTTATAATTTCTTGTCTTTTTTTTCCATCTTAGGTAAGGAAGATTACATTCACTGGTTCCACAGCTGTTGGAAAGAAATTGATGGCAGGTGCAGCTGGGACTGTTAAGAAGGTACTTCTAAAATATTTTAGAAAGATCTCTATTTTTACCTTCTGAAAAAGCCACAACCATTCATTTGATTCCATAAGATTGGCTCATCATTCATTTAAAATCTTAAGATAGATTTATCTGCTTCATGGTTTGCTTCACTATTTGTTTCCATTGCTTTTGTAATCATCCTTGAAATTTATGGTGCTCTGTCCAAAATATTGGGTTGGCAATATGAATTCTGTTTCATTATCTGCCCATCTTTTCTGCATAGGCTTTCATTATCTTGAACAGTGGGTGTCCACAAGTGATTTTCTTGTGAAGAAGCCCACATGCAGGAAACATTTAACCATTTGATATACATATCTGCGCCATTCTCGAAAAGTAAAGCTTTTAGAATGAGTGAATGTCAACATGTTTTCTGTTAAATACTTGTATTTCTAAGTGCTGAAAATCTGTGTTATTCAGGTATCTTTGGAACTTGGGGGGAATGCGCCCTGCATAGTATTTGATGATGCAGATTTGGATGTGGCTGTAAAAGGAACTGTGAGTTATATCTGCTTCTGTGACTGTAGCTGCAGTGGTTGAAATCATGCTGTCTTTTCTTGCATTTAGCTATTGACAATGTTGAGAAGTCATGTAAACTCTTTAGTTGTTGTTGTTTTTAGACCTCTGAATCTATTTCTTTGGTCATTTTATGCTGCTTGCACGCAAAAAGTGATTCCTTGCGTGAAGCATAACTGTTAAATTCTATACCATCAAGCTTTTGTTTTTTTTTTGACAAGAGACAAAAGAATTGTATTAACTATTAAAAACTGTACAAAAAGAATACATCCAGAACAACATCCGGAATTAAATGACAAGACTAGCCAAAATAGGTTTCTATCCTCTCAACCAGTCCCCTAAGGAAAAGCCCTTAGACAATTTGCTAGCACTAACCCACAAAGAAGCAAGAAAGAAGGAACTATCCCAAACAGTCCCCACACCCTTGTCTTGGTCGTCGAAGATACGTGAGTTCCGTTCTTTCCAAATTGACCAAAAAACTGTGAAAACTACAACGTGCTAATAATCCCTAAGGTATCTCGGAAGGACGGACTCATTTGGAAGACCTCATAAGGCAAGACCATTGGAAAACCCTTCCCATTGAAGGAAAGCTTCCCATCTCCTCCACACACTTTTAGAGAAATTGCACTCAACGAAAATGTGGTGACTAGACTCCACACTATCCTTACACAGACAACACCAGTTTGGAGAAAGAGACCAATTCTTGAAACGCCTTTGGAGAACATCCGCACAATTCAACCTGTCATGAGCAATAGTCCATCCCAAAAATTTGGCTTTTGAAATAACATGCGCTTTCCAAATGAAATCATGAGGGAAGTTAGATGAATTCGAACTAGGAGCATTACTCAAACAAAGATGGTGAAGAAAGGATTTTGAGGAAAATTCCCCCGAGGATTCTAAGGGCCACGACACTTTATCACCCTCATTCGAAAGGTGAACCTCTTCAAGAATATCAAGGAGGGAGGAAGTGTCACGACGCCTCTGACGTAGGCTGACGTCATGACCGGCACAGCATATTATACACTGTACATATCCATATACTGTATATAATACACTGTCAGCCTTCACGTACTCTCACAAACCTTCCCAAAATGTACAGTAATTTTTTTTTTTTTTAAAATATACCACAAATCAAATCCCATAACCATTCCATTCATTCACACATCAAATTATCATTTCCTCATCCAATATAAATATATGCCCACACATCCCATCTAGATGATAATACATATATCTATAATGTGATAATTATACATATCAAAATAACAAAAGCTATTTCCTCCAAGCAGACATACACATACCAGACTCACTCACGGAGTTTCCTTTTCCCTTCGACTCAATACCTGAAATATTGGAGGAAATGGGGTGAGCAAACAACAGCTCAGTGAATATAGTTCTTGAGATGACAATTATATACACTTAGAGAAAAAAGACATTTAAAATCATTTCAAATACTTATTCAACACATGCATCATTCAACGAATATATTATACATGTCAACAACATAAATTGCATGATTTTCAATACCACAATGCACAATCTCCCTCCTCCGCAAGGCAAGAGAGCGGGTCTAACCCTTGTATGGCCGTTACAAGGTAGCCACAACCTCTCATTACCCAATTCACAGTCATTTCAAGGATCCCAACCCTTGTTAGGACAGACCCACTAACAATGAGGACTCGCAAAACCTCATTCGGGTCTAGTGCCTAACGAAATGACGATGAGGACTCGCAAAACCTCATCAATACAAACTCCAATTGCTAAAATCAGTTTGCATGATTCATAAAACTCAATGCATTATCTATAAATCTATCATGCATACAATCAAACATTTTATATAAGTATAATGTCATACAAGAACCAAATCAAGAAAACTATACTCACAGTGGTTACACGGGGTTTCTCTAAAATCAAGCAACAATGTTGCTTCCTCAAGAGCGTTTATCCATGCCCTTAAGCTCTCAATTTAAACACTGAAATGACCATAGATTATCATGAGAATCACCATTTATCATATCGTTAGCTACTAAAAATATCAAATCATATCCAAAAATCACAATCTTAGCATCGAAACGTCCGGAATTCAGTCCTCTACGATTCTATGATCTCAAACCGGAGTTTCATTGGATGCATAACACTGTTCACAACACTATTCATTTTTACTATTCACTTTCACTATTCATTTTTACTATTCATTTTTACTATTCACTATTTACTACTATTCATTATTCACTATTCACTATTCACCATTTACCATTCACTATTCACTATTCACTATTTACTATTTACTATTCACTATTTACTATTTATCATTCACTATTTACTATTTACTATTTACTATTTACTATTCACTATTTATCACTATTCATCCGAAAGATGTAAATTGTATTAAAATTGTCAAACGGTCTCCAAAACGCATGAAATATAATCTAACCACAGATTCGGAGTCCCGACAATCCAGGGAGTGTTTTTCTACCTTCCTAGCGGGTTTTCATTCACGTTGGGGTCAAAACCCCAATTTGTTAAAACGCCGTAAAACGGCTCCCACAGTCAAAATTAATCCGCTAGAATCGTTACGTCTAGCTTAGATATCAATTTTACAAAGAAACAGAGGGAAAATCACTAACCGCGAGGCTCGATTGGACGCGAATTCCGCGTCTCCCATTTTTCTTCTTCTCCTTCTTCTCTCTGCTTCTTCTTCCGTTCGCTCCACTCTCCAGCAACCCCTTTCATCTTTTCTTTTCTTTTATTTTCTATTATTTCTTTTTTTTTATTTCTCTTGTGACCACGTTGGAAAGAGATAAGCCACTCCGCTTTATCTTCTTTTATTTTGGTTTATTCATTTTGTTTGGACGTTGGTGAGAGCATGAATTCTTTTATTTTTTATTTTATCTTCTTTCCTTTTTCAACGTTAGTGGGTGGAAAGAGATTGAAATGAGAGAGTATCCCATACTCCTCCTCTAACTTAATAAAACAACTTTTCCCCATTTTAATATTTAACTTTCATTCATTAAATCATTTAATAATTCAATTTCAATCTACATCATTCAATAATTCACTTATTTCACATGTATTCATATATCATACTATGCCTTAAGTCTTTAAATCATACACCAATCCACATGTTTAATTAACCAACCCCATAAATTAATCAATTTAATTCAACTCAATTCAACTAATACAACTCATATTCTTTATTTAATAATTTTATTTATTTACTCACATTCCGTAATTATAGCATGTATTTCATACACGCGTATATTTAGCTACATACGTGTATTCTCAAGCGTATATTTAGCTCATACGTATAAAATACGTATAGTATACATCTCGATATACGCGTACTTCAACGTATATATTTAATTCAAATTGCGGGGTGTTACAGGAAGCATCTAGACATTCTCTATTAGAAGGTTCCCGACGAAGATGGTGACACCAAGGAAGTCTACCGTTATCACTATTATCCAAGGTGGTCAAGAAATCACATATAGAATGGTTGGCTTTGGTTGAGAGTCTATAGATTTGTGGGTAGAGGTCACAAAAACTGGAGGTTCCACACCAAATGTCCTCCCAAAATTTAAGAATGGCACCATTACCCACTTTAAGGTGGGCGACTGCGGAAAAACTCGGATAAAGAGAATGAATGAACTTCCAAGGGCTTCGGTAGGTGGCTTTGGAGGACACACTAGCATCTCTAGAATTTTGATGAAGCCCATGGTAGCTAACAATCACTTTTGCCCACAAAGAACCTTTTTCGTTGGTGAATCTCCATAACCATTTCCCCACCAGAGCCTTGCTTCTTAACTCCAAATTTCCAATACCCAAAACCCCCTGATCAATCCTTTTGCAAACCAAACACCATCTCACCAGATGACCACCTCTTTCTTTATCCTCACCTTTCCAAAGAAATTTACTCATCAACCTCTCAATCCGCCACGCCATCAACTTTGGAATTTTAAACATGGACAGGAGGTAAGTAGGAATGGCTTTCAACACACTTTTGATAAGAGCTAACCGCCCCCCTTTTGAAAGAAAACTTCTTCTCCACCCATCAAGACGTTTTGAGATAGTAGCGATTCATTGAATGACTGTCTTTTTGTTTCATTTATGTTGCATCTCCCAAGAAAGTAAGGTTTAATCTTTTGTAGGAAATGTTTTTTCTGGTTAGACCAAATTGGTGAAAAGACAAAGCTTAGTGTTTTTCTACTCAAGTTAGTTGCATATTGTTTATTAGATACTTTGTATGTTTTTACAAATAGTGCAGATACAAACACATGATGTATTTGATAAATGCTTTCGTTTTGAATTATGCCAAATATTATTAAATAAAGAAGTCATTGCTATGGAATAACTTGCAAATCATGGTAGTGGCGCATGATATTTATTCTGTGGTGCCTATAAATTGTTCAGTTAGAATCGACCTCAGAAAATAAAACTATTGATAAAACTTGGGTATCATTTTTCATGTCTTGTTGAGATTGATGGACAACTAATTTATGCATCAAAATGTCCATTCAAAGACAGGAGGTAGAAACTTGGAGAAAATAAATCACAAACATGATTAACTTAGACAAATTGCTATGTCTAGTTACCTCTATTACAATTTGTGTTGCAACATGTGAAGGAGTCATATATATATCATTGCAATTTAAGATAGTGACTTGTCTCTTGAGAGGATGCAAAGAGAGAAAAAGCTAGGTTTATGTTAGTTTTATGATTGACCTTCAAGTCTCCTTAAGAAGATATTATCTTTGCAATGTGGTGCACTGTATGTTTTAAAATAGCCGTCAAACATGTGACTTTTATTGTCCATTAGCGAAGTTGAATGTGACCGAAACTTAATGTGGTCAATGCAATGCGAAATTTAGTAATATGCTTTCTTCCAGTTGAATGTGGGGTAATTCATATTTTAGAGTAACTATTTCTTCACTTCAATATCTCTTCAATATGAATCTCAGTTTACCATATTGGCAACCAAAATATGATGAAATACATCTTTGTGTTTACAGCTGGCAGCTAAATTCCGTAATAGTGGGCAAACGTGTGTTTGTGCCAATAGAATCATCGTGCAAGAAGGTAATAACAATAGAGCTACCATTCAACAATGTCTTTGTATTTCTGATGTCTTATTATCCATTGTGTGTCTGTGCCAATAGAATCACAGTGCTAGAAGATGATAATAACAAATGTTTGAAATTTCTTTCCTTAACCTCTGTGGCCTTTATTCTCCATTCTAATGTCTCTCCAATGGGATTTTAAACAAAGCCTTCATCTGTAGGTGTTTATGAGAAATTCTTGAATGCTTTTTCTTCTGCTGTTCAAAATCTGCAAGTTGGTAATGGCTTCAAAGAAGGTGTAGCTCAGGTAGGAGGCTCGGTTTTTAGCTTCACTTCTTCTTTCTCATTTTGTTCTTCATATGTCATTTGGAGAGGTTAGTTGAATCTGTTGGTTGACGATGAATTATTTTTTCTCTCATTATCACCTATAAATATGGTACCTGCCAGTTTTTATTTATTTCTGTAAATCTTGCCATATAGCATTTTCTTCCTTTATACTTCATAAAAATTGCTAATATTTCTCCTCCTTTTCTTCTTAAAGGGTCCATTGATCAATGAAGCTGCCGTTCAAAAGGTATGCTTTTGACTTCATCAGAATTCATTACGAATGTTTTCCATCATACAATCTATGCAAATAAGCTGATTCATGTTTATGTTGTCACAGGTTGAATTGTTTCTTCAAGATGCTGTCTCAAAGGTACCTTTTGTCATCTGTATTAGTTCAATCTGCTAAGACATATTATTAATTGTAATGTAGCCACTTATCATCAAATACGTAGAAAAAAAACTTACAACACCTACAACTTACGTTGGTAGAGCTCATTGGATGGACTAGGTTTCTCGGCATTGATCATCTATGTGCTGATCACTTAAACATAGTATTATGGGTGCTTCCATCTGAATCACTAATAGCATGATATGCCCAGCTTGACACTATGAATGCTGATAATTACTAGGATGCAATATTTCTGGGCACCTTAGGCCATTTCAAAGACTTCTACCATATTGAACTTTCAGCTTGATATCTTGGCATATTTGGTGCTTGCAATATTGAAGCGTACTGAAATCTACTTTTCTGTTCAATTAATGAAATGAAAAGAAGCACAACAAGAAAAAACATTTGTGCTAACCTCACATCAATCATGTTTAGCTTTCCTTCAATCTCCTGTAACCGAGACTATCTCCAGTTATAAGTTATAGGTTATATAGATATCTTTGAGTTGCTTCTTTCAGTGATGAGATGGAATCCTTGTTTGGTCCTTCATTGAGCTTAGTTAGGTAAGTTTGTTGCCATCTGGTGACAAAGTGGCATCTTTAATCTTTTACACTGCATGCCACTACATCATAACCACCTTAGAAATTGGAAGGACAAAAAATTGACTGTCTTTGACTTTTATGAGCCGCCAAGTTATTGCCCAATTTTATTGCATTGAAATATGAGGTTGCTTCATTAGTCCATTGTGACATGGAGGCCACAGGTTCAAATTCGGAATAGCCTCTCCATTGTGGATTTGAAGTTGCGTACATTTTCCCTTTTTTGGAACCTGTAATGGGAGCCTCACGCACTCCGTATACCCTTTCTTGTTGGTGCGAAAATATCATTCATCATTTCTTTAGTGTTGTTTGGCCATTATTTAGTGGGATTGTTAACTCATGCAAGCCTTATCCTTCAAAAGAGTGGTGTATGAATGATGAAAGATGGGAAGTGGTTACTAGAGTGCTTGATAATCACGAAACCCAAAAGCTTTAAGTTGATATGTAGAGGTCGAATGATGTATATCGAGCTAGGACGAACACTTCCCGTATCATGTAGCCTCTCCTATGGTTGAAGGGCTAGAAGAGCATACATACACAAAATATGAAAATGGGGAACAAACAAGTACTTGGGAGACGTGTGATTGGATATGGATTAACATGCAAAGATGGTGTAAAAGAAATTAATGATTTTTTTTTTTGATAGATCATAAATCAAATCTATCATCTTTATTTAAGCTTCCCAATTAATGGGTTTTTTTTTTTTTTTTTGGTTGGATAGATCATAAATCAAATCTATCATCTTTATTAAAGCTTACCAGTTATTGTAATCCATAAGTAAAGATGGTGTAAAACAAATTAATGGTTTTTTCTTTGATGGATCAAATGTAAAATCTATCATCTTTATTTAAGCTTCCCAAAAACTGTAGGATTATTGTTGGTTTACACCAACGATTTGCTTTAAACATTTATTTTTTTGCACTAGTCATGGATGAATTGACAAAACATATTCAAGAAAATATTCCATGGTGTATGTTATTTGTCAATGATATAGTACTAATTGGCGAAACTAAATCAGTAGTAGATGCTAAGCTAGAAGTTTGGAAAGAGACTCTAGAATCTAAATGATTCATGATTACACTTAAAAAAAAAAAAATTCATGGAAGTGAAAATGCAGATGAAGAGACAGTGAAGATCGAAAGCTAGGCGATACCAAGGAATGAGAATTTTAGATATTTGGGATCAATTATTCATCAGAAAGGAGAAATAGGTGAGGATGTAAATTATAGAGTTAAAGTTGGATGGGTTAAATGGAGGAGTATTTTTGAAGTATTATATAATTGACGCACCCCATTAAAGTTGAAAGGAGAATTTTATGAAATCGCTAGCTATGTTATATGGAGCAAAATGTTGGGCAAAAAAGAAACAACTTGTGAACAAGCTAAGTGTAACAAAAGTGCCTATGTTAAGATGAATATGAGATAAAACATTAAAAGATAGAATTAGAAATAATATATTTTAGAATAAAGTAGGAGTAGCCCCAATTGAAGATAAAATTAGAGAAAATTAATTAAGGTGGTTTGAACAAATACAACAAAGACCTTTAGATGCTCTAGTTAGGGAGAGTGACCTATTAATAAGTCACAATAATGATTGAGGTAGAAGAAAACCTAAAATAACATGGATAGAATTAATTAAAAAAGATATAACTATTTGTAATTTAAGAGCCGACTTACCCCTTGATCGATCAAAAAGGAGGAAGTGGATTCATGTAGCTGATCCAATGTAGTTGGAAAAAAGCTTAGTTGAGTTGAGTATCTTTATTTAAGCAATTGATAGAAAAATTTAGTCAAAAAGAAGAAAGATTCTCGTTTCCATTATATCAACTTATAGAAAGCCTATGATTGAGTACTATTAGTGATTTTCGAAAAGTAGAAAGATCCTAAGTAGATTATTTGTTTTTAGGATATGCACAATGAAGGGTTAATGGTTGAGATAATTGGGGGAGAGACAAGCATGTTTTGCAATCAACTGGATTTTCACTATGGGCAAGCCTTGAAGCCTCATCTATTTGAGCTAGTTATTGTATATTCATACTAGGTATCTATTGATGAATGTTTCATGATGTGTGTTCATTTCCTTAATATTGCAATAATAAAACTAGGGAGGGGCTAAATACACACTTTGGAGGAATGATCCATAATCAATATGGTAAAAGGGTTAGTGAACAAGCTCTACACCATTACAAGGTTTAAGGAAGGGTTAATGTACATAGCCTTGCCCCCACTTTTGCGAAATAATTATTTCTGGATTTGATGAACCCTTGATCTTCAGCCTCATAACATGATGGAGTAACAACCATTGCAACAAGATCAAAACTTAAAGATGATGCAAGACTAAAATGAATAGATGAAATACCATTTGAATGATAGTAGAACCAGTTAGAACCAGTAATGAGGGATTGGGAGAAAATAGGGTTGGCAAAGATATATCTTAATAATAATTTCATTTTCTTGCTTAATGATATATAAGGATGGAGATATTAAATTAGATGTTGCAATGTTTGAAATTCCACCCCAAGGTTCAGAGACTATTGGAGAATTATTCTCTTTGCTACATTTTGGAGTATTTGGAAAGAGACAAACAATAGAATTTTCGATAAAGACTAGTGTAATGCTTCTTTTGTGTGCGACAACTTTTGATTTTAACCTCTTCTTGGGTTTATGCTTGTAATTTGTCTAAGGGGTATAGAGTTGTATAGTATTAGTGTTTGGCTTAGAGGTTTGAGTAATCTTCTTTAGTGTTTGTTGGGAATCCGATAGAACTACGTGTCCTCCCAAGTTCCCTCCCCTTGTACTTCCTTGCTTCTATTAATATGTCTCTAGTTTCCTATAAAAAAAATTAGATCTTGCCTATAAAATTGTAGGATAACGGAAGTAGAGAAGCGCATGTGCATCTTGAATATTTTTTCTTCAAGTTTTCTTAACAGAAAACATTTAGACGGAAGAGAAATTTGAACAGTGGTCATAAGCTATGTTACCTGGACCCTTTACTTTAGTCCGATATACCCGTGTCCGACACTTCATAATTTGACATGGGTATGGGATATGTGTCCGATACTTTAGATTTTAAAATATTACTATGTAGATTTTCCAATAGAAAGAAGAGAAAGCATGAAAAAAGATAATGACTATAAGGTGAAATTCATTTAAGTGGAAGAACAAAACGAACAATAAATGAGTGAAAAGAAGAAAAAAGAAAAAAACAAAATATAATTTAGCCGAGTCCCCATATCCCAAAATTTGAAAATGTACAACTCGGACCTTTAGCGATGTAGCTGTGTTCAACACTCATACCTGAGTCTAGGTAACATAGGTCATAAGACCAGCTATATGTGTTGGAATTATGGTCTTCTAAAAAACATACAGCATAAAATGATTGTGATGGGAATGTTATCCTGGATGAGTGGTAAAACTAGAAAGAAAGAATCAGGAATGATTTCATTTTAAATCCCGGATATTTCAGCAATATGGTGTGAAATGAGTGGACATCACTGCGATGGTGTAGTTTGGGCTTGTGGAGTCCTCTCATTTGCTGGATTAGAAGTCTCCTTTGTCTTGTTCTCTTTCTTGATTTTCTATTAATGAAGTTTTTGTTTCTTCTCAGAAAAAGAAAAAAAAGAAAAAAAGGAAGAAGAGAAAGATAAAGATATAGGCATAAGACTAGGCTTGCAAGGAAAAAAAATTGAGACGGCATGAATCAACTGTACTTTAAGGATAACTTGGAAGCAAATACTGACTTGGATTGGAAAGTTGGATTAGTGTGGAATGATATAAGATTCCTTCAACCAAGCCTAAAATATTCAAATTGGAAATAAGATTAACGTAAGCAACTCCAACCAGCTGGGATAAATTGCTGTACCTGTCAAGATCATGTTTCATTTTAAGAATTGGACGTTCTCTTCTAAGATTTAGAAACTAAATCTTTGTAGGAGTGAAATGTTTAGATATGTAAAGTTTTTGGAATCAGAAAACAGGATGATGGTGTTAAAAGTGTTCTATGAATTTCCATTGCTTTGAACAAAATGCATGTCGCTAAATCCTGCATTATTCACACATCGTATATATGGTATTTGCATGTGCATCTGAAGGAGTTGCTTGACCTTCTGGTACAGTTGACAGTTGTTCTGTTTTATTTTGCAGTTTGCATCAGGCATTGAGAAGAAGATTTAATTTCTTTAAAATCTCACTAAATGACATCAAGTATATGTATGATAAATTGTTGGATTTTATATTATATGCTTTCACTTCAACTTGAGGAACGGATCAATGGAGTTCTATTGGTATGAGCATGTTCCATGGTGTGATAATTGTCATCTATATATTTTTATGTTCCAACCTATTCTCTGTAGGGAGGGAAAATTAGGCTTGGGGGCAAAAGACATAGCCTTGGGATGACGTTTTATGAGCCTACGGTAATTAGCAATGTCAACACGGAGATGCTTCTTTCAAGGTAAATCTCAAAGCCAAACACCATATCAATAGATTGCGTGAGAGCTTGAGTTTCTGCTTCAACTCTCTGTATTCTCATCATTTTATGTTAGTGAATGACCATAGTTCTTATTTTCATATATTGTATGACTAAGGATTTTGGCTTTGCTTCTTATGCTTATACAGGAAAAATGCGAGTATTTTCCTTGACGATGTGTTCTTTTATGAATTATTTACATCTTATCAAGTTGGAATGTTAGTCATGTCAATTTAAGGATTTTCACAATGGCTTTATTTTTCAGTTGACTCTTGATCCATTTAAATGCATTGCTTCCCTGACAATCATGTCTAGTTGGCTAGGCTAGTTCCATAAAAGGATAAGTGGACAACTTCTAGACACCGTTGCTGCTTGATAAACTTGGAATAGAGTCACTAGACATCTGGACATCATTCTTTGAGGATTACATTCGATTATTTTGGTTTGTTTCTTTTGGTACCCATGCTAGCGAAGCTGAACCTTGTACCCTATGTACACGAACCAACGGACTTTGCTAATTTACCAATTTTGCACCTTTCTGTAAACACTAAATTTTGGTAACCGACTACTGAATTAATTTGTAGCATATAGTATATCACTGTCATTGTTGTACTTGGGAGTATTGAATGCAAAAATATAAGATGAAGAAGAAGCAACAGATAATACATAAGATAGGAATAGAAAGACCAAAATTGCTATATACTAGTGCTTTCCTTGGGATCTCTCTTGACAGTCCCCAGTCCCTGCAACTGAAGATCTTCTTCTTATGAAGAATAAAATGAATTCTCTTAAGAGAACAACAATTTGCCTATGTAGCCTAATAAGTTTCCAAAAAAAAAAAAAAAAAAAAAAAAGATGGAGGGGGAAAGTTACACCATGGATAGGCTCAATACTAATGACTCAAAAGATAGGCTCTTGCATTTTTGAACACTTAGCACATAAGAAGCACATGTTCTCATTAAATATGAATGAAGAGACATCCCAACATCTAGAACATAATTCAATCTCCACAACTCCACAAATGGGCACTGCTAAAAGAGAAGACTTGTGACAGCATGACATACATTACATAACTGTACTGTCTAGGAATGCACATAGGTGAGCCTAACATTCAAAGAAAGGAGCAGTGCATGGAAAATTATCAACCATCTTCCCATTCAACTGACAAAGGCTACTAAACTCTAGCATATGGATTTCACAGTCTCAACTGTGCAATTGGGGAGAATGTAGTGTATGGAGGCACAAAAAGAAGAAATGTTAAATTAAAGGTTCTTGCACAACGCTTTGAATCCCAATATTACCTGATGGGAATCTTGAAGGAAAGCTTCATAAAGCGAATGGCTGATAGAAGTAATCAATCACAGCATCTGACTTGAAGATCTTTTATCTTTATGCCTCATCTAAGATGGGAGGTGGTGCTTGATTGCTTTCTTCAGTGTTTTATTCATTTGTTTGATGTCCCAATTTTTGAGTAACTTTGTAAAGCCAAAATTGCAGAAGGTAATCGCCATCAAATTGTTGGGAATGCTAGAAATACTCTTTTTAGAAATAAAATTCCTAGAAAGGATGTCATATATAAAGTTATAAACTTGTCCTCACACATCCTCATCCTATCACTCTTCTCCATTTTTGAAATGTTTACTTTTGTAAGAACTCGATTCAACTCGACAAAGCCTTTTATAACTACATGGGCTCGGTTACATGGATTTGCTTCTCCAATAGATTTATGTCATTGTTGATCTAACAAAGTTTTACAATGATTGTTAACCAAGTAACACTACTCTCTTCCTTTATTCAAGCTTGGGACTAGTTGTCTATAAAGGTATACAAATTATGCTTAGCATCCACTTTTTTAAGAAGCAAAATATAAATTCCTTGTCTCCCTACATCCCAATCCCATGCAATGCAAGGACCAAAAATTTAAATTTGCCCTAGACTTAGGTTCCTTAAAATTCATAATTAATTCAGGGAAGTCCAATTCGATGTGGAGAATTTTTGTAAAAAAAAACTGACATTGTAGTTTAAAGAATTCTTTTTAGATGTTTTAAAAATCCATGTTTTTTTTTTTTATTATTGGTTTCCCACGAGGTGTCTCCACACCCTTCGGGTATGAGAGTAGTCCCCGTTCGAGGTAGGAGTGGAATGGTAAACCTCTCCCAATGAGGGCGCCATCAAGAATCGAATCCTGAAATTTCTATACAGGGACAACCTTGGGACTCGGCCGGCTTCCACTAAGCCAACCACTCATTGATAAAATCCATGTTTCTTTTAGTTATGCTGAAACAAGCATAATTATTTATTTAAACTATTTTAAAGTAAGATTTATATGCTCTATATTACTTGACAGATGTTGCATGAGTAACAAACTATTTTATGACTTCTATGCTAACATATTTAGGTGATATATGGATTGATTACGCGTAGTTTATTAACATGTTTTTTTTGTTTTAAATTAGTTTTGTTCATCATAGTTTGCTTCTTTTAGTAATTCTTTCGTTTATGTCTTTAATCTCATATACTTTTTTTTAAGGAATATCTTTTTACAAAAGTGGAAGTTAGCATTAACTTTTTTTTAAAGTTTTACCAATTATTCTGATATTTTACTTCAATGGATCTTTTCATAATAATTCAATTACATATATAATTTGTAATTGATGATTGAAAAATCAATGAAATTTGATGAAAATTTAGAGAATTATGTCAAATTTTCATTCCATTATCCCATGTCTCCTTAACCTCTTCCAATATTTTCCGTTTCCATAGGGTGAGATTCCTAGGATTTCGATTTAGAGATTCTTGAGCCAACATCAAAACATGGATGGTCTAGATTATTAACCATATTTAGACACACGAGTTCAGAATCCAGTGGGTTCATAACTAGACTGTTCATGAGTGCTTGTAGTAATGCATGTGTTCTTTCAGAACCTGAAATGCTTGAAATTAAAGCTATTCCTAGATCAAAACTCATTTTACCAAAAGCAATATCTTGAGCCATTCACCACCCTTGGCGAGAAGGGTGACTTTTTGCTGAAAGATGAAGTTGCATTAGTGGTAGAGTAACAGTTCAACATAAAATATTCAGAGCACATCCATCTTCAACTGGCAAAGCCACTATTATAACTGGCAGGTAGCTTGTGTCAATAACCTTTTCATATCAATGCTATTTACTTGTTTAGTGCCTATCATTATATTCACCCAAATAATTGTAACCTAATTTTGTAGTGTCAACATTTAACTTTCAGTTTCTTTGTACAGGGAGGAAGTATTTGGACCTGTCGCACCAATTTTATGCTTTAAAACCGAGGAGGAAGCAATTCGCATTGCTAATGACACCAATGCAGGCAAGTTATTAATAGTCAATTCTTCTGTGTTATCTACTTTGCACATCTCACGTGTAAAATGCAGCCAAGTTATTAAGAGAGAGGTTGCTTTCTTCTTTTTACTTGAAAAAGAAAATATTTACATTTTGGCAAATCTCATTTGTCATGCATTATGCAGGGTTGGCAGCATACATATTTACAAATAATGTTCAGCGTTCTTGGCGTGTATCTGAAGCTCTCGAATATGGACTTGTTGGTATCAATGAAGGAATAATCTCTACAGAGGTGGGAATTGATTTACCATGTTTTGGTCATTAAACTTTAAGGAGCTTTAGCTTACATTCTAAGGTTGATTACTATTTCCATTCTATTAGGTGGCACCATTTGGAGGGGTTAAACAGTCTGGTCTTGGACGAGAAGGTTCCAAGTATGGAATGGATGAATACCTTGAAGTGAGTAGATTTACATTATTCAATCCTTTAGTTCTCAACTCACACCTCAACATAGCCTATGCCTAACTATAACCGGTTGGCTATATGACCAGTGTCTTGTCCTCTCCTCTTTTAAGGACTGATTTTTAGTCATATTATAAATATTTATATATCTTTTTAATTATATGTAACCATATTAAACTATTGGGGTGGTTTGGATACGTAAACGAAGGCCTCTGGATGCACTAGTTAGAAAGAGTGACTTATTAACACTACATCGTACCAATAGAGGTAGAAGAAGACCTAAAATAACATGGCCAGAGATAATTAAGAAAGATTTAACTTTATGTCATTTAAATTTTAACTTAGCCTTTGATAGAGCAGAGTGAAGGAAGCGAATTCATTTAGCCGATTCCATGTAGTTGGAAAAAAGCTTAGTTGAGTTGAGTTAGTATATCTAATCATATTATTTTAGGTATTCATCTTCCTCTTCTTTTGTTATTATTGTTAATTGATAATCTCATTTTTCTTACTAGTGCAACTAATGATCTTTGTTGTATTTGTCTAAATTGTCTTGTTCGGGTTCTCTTGTTTTATCTCCACTTGGGATTATTTGTACTCCTTTTTTGGATATAAGCAATTGTAATTTTGTTTTTTAATATTTGTTCACATATCTATTTTAAATTAGCTTTTCCATTACACTTTTATTTACGTATTTCTTTATTGACCAACATTTTGTATCATAAAGCATGGCTGACCTAATAGTAACGTTATGAATTTTCCTTTCAACTTTAATGGAGTGCGTCAATCATATTTATTTTAATATTTTTTAACTTAATCTAAGCCGCTTTAAGTTTGTGATTGACATCATCTCACATTTCTCCTAATAAATATTTGAGCTTAAATACCTAAAATTTTCAGTCTTAGTATTTCTCAACTTTCTATCTTCATTATCTCACCACTTGTATTTCTATGTATAGTAAAACTACATCTGATTTTATTTAGTCTTATGTCTATTGTTTGCAAAGCTTACTTGAGCCAAGTCTTAGTCATACTTATCTTTAACACTTCAAATTCTACAGTTTCTCTTCAATCCTCTATTTAACATTAGCTAGAATTGATTTCATCAAATAACAAAATATCCATCCATTACTTATATGGCATGAAATTAAAAATTAATTTGTTTCCTTTTACTTTCTTGCAGATTAAATATGTGTGCTTGGGGAACATGAATAGTGCATGATGTGATGGGCTTCAGTTCAATGGTTTGTTGACCATCTTCAAAGTTTTACATAAAAACTATGTATGTTTTTCAATTTCTTTTGTCTAATTGTGTGATTCTATTATTTTTTTGGCAGAAATCAGTGTATATGATGTTGCTAGCAACCTTACCATCGAATGGTGGGTGGGTGTTGCTGGTGCAATTGGAGAGGATTGGGTATCATTTCCTACAAGAGTGAAAATAACACTGAAGATGAGCCATTCGGGCCTGGTGCAGTGAACTACATAAAGTTACCGGTAGCCCATATTTATAGTTATCTGAATAAGCGATGGAATAAGTCATAAGGGGATGCTTTGCTTTGCGTAATGCAACTTGTATCCGATGACTAGTTCTTCATGTTGACAGTGATAGAACATGTTTATATACTTTTTTCAACTTCATGATTGTGAAATATATATAAATGTAATATTTTTTTTTTCAAAATTTTAAAGTTTAAATTAGAGACGAAGAAGGAAAAGAACTTCCCACAAATAAATAATAATTAACAACCTTGCAAAGTGGATCGACTTGAATTTTTTTTTTTTTGTTAAATGAAAATATTAAAATATTATAGTTGGTTGGATTTTCTGCCAATCAAATCTAAGGTAAGTAGTTTTGAATCCTGCAATTACTAAGTTTAAAGCATTATTAAGCTTATTAAAATTTATAAAAAATTATGATGAAATAGTAAAGACTTGAAGTATATAGTAAAATAGTTTTATATAAAATTATTTGATTTTGTTTTATTTAGTTGTTTGGTTTAGAAATGTATTATAATTTTATGTTTGATTTAGCACTTTTCATTTTTAGAATCTTGGCAAGACAAGCCCTGTTTAAACCCAACTTATTTGGTAAAATTCAAATCGATTGATGTGCACATCTAGCCTTTATCGTCAAAATACAACTTGCTTCCAGTATTCAAAACAAAGTTCAACCCTTTACAAATGTTCTCCCTCGAATACATCTAAAAAGGGCATACTTAGTGCATGAGATTTGAGATTTATCATTTTGGAGTTTAGAGAGGAATTATGTTCACAATCTTATTTTCACATAGAAAAGATTTGGAATTAAATATGTGATATTTAAGTCAAAATGAAGCAACCTCTAACATTGCGGCAAGGCCCACCTCAAGTGAATGCAAAATATATAGCCTTTATTAGGAGTGTGCACGGGTTGGGTTAGTTTTCGGCCAAATACCAACTTAACCCAATTAAGTTTTGGTTTAAAAATATTTAACTCAACCTAATTCAATAAACCCTTTAAACCCAACTCAATAACTTTGGATTAGTTTGAGTCAGTTAGTCTACTAATATATTCGTTATAAAATTGCATAATCCACCTAATATATCTACGAATTCTAAATAACATTTTATAAAATCATTTTTAAGTAAAATGAGAGTATTATGATAGTTATTAAAATAATTTCTTTCATGTTACTTTCATCATAAAATTTTAACTAATTCAATTATAATAAATGTCTATGACAAAAATATTAATAGAGTAATAACTATTATTTTTTATTAGTTCAGGTTGGTTCAGGTTAGTTCGAGTTAATTGTCAAAGCTTGACTCAACCCGAAGAAGATCATAAATTTCTAAACCCAACTACACTCAATTTGACATATAAATCCAACTCAACCCCTGGCCTTTATCACCAACACATGTCGTCTAGCCCATAATTTAAGTGCTGCACGAATTAGCACTAATTAATCACTTGACCTAAGTGCTCTAAGCTGAGAAATATGAACTATTTGAGCACTTGAAGCTTGGAATCGGGTATTTAATTTACTACTGATGATTATATGTGTATACATGTCTCTCTCTCTCTCTCTCTGTTTAAATGAAGGTGGGTCAAATACAAAATAAAGATTTTTGTCAATTACTTCATGATACGGAGCCAATCATATGGCAATAATCTAAAGCCTTCTCATCAATCTTCTTTTGAAATTTGTAAGAAGGAGAAGCGCCATTAATAAAGTATACAAATTAATTTGTGATGGAGATGGGAATGGGACCCTGTAATCTTTCTTTAGAGGAATATATCTCAGCAGTTAAGAATCATTTAGAAAAAAGCACATAAAGATGCTTGAAATCTAAGCAAAGACTAAAGACAATCACAAATACCCTGTTATTTATTTTTTGAATTTTGTATACTATTTATTGAGAGCTAAAGTTAAATACCAACTTTGCCAAATGCTAGCTTCCCATTGAGACAGCTAAACATAGCATGTGTGTTCTCTAATAACGAATCTCCAAAACCAAATTTCAGTTTAAAAACACATAAAAGAAGAAATCTTAAAGCGTAGTCACATGTACTTTAAATATATATAGTTTAAAAGCACTAAAATATTACACATAGCATGCATTTATATTATATATGGGCCCATTTCAAGACCCACCATCACCATGCATGCAACAAGGTTATTTTCTATTTGTAATTAATTAGATGATCTACCACATCTAATCTATGGAACTTCTTTGATGATTGGTATATGTATAGATCAATTATGTGCATGCATGAAATTTTCATATAGAGTTGTAGTACTTGATTTACAATAAAACAAGTGGCTATTATGGTTTACTTCTTTCAAGAAAATAAGATTAGAGGAGTACTAAAACGACCCGAAATATGTATCTAAAACTATATGATAGTACACCACACATCAGTGCATCATAAGAGAGAAAAAATGAAAAGGAAACACTCACCACTCACCACATCAATATTGGTATGGTTTTAGGTATAATTTTTGGGTTGTAAAAACATTTCTAATGAGATTAATAAATAGCGGAAATGTTAAATATTAAATTAAGAAGCAATTTGGTATTGGGGAAGAATCTTTCTGGATTGTCAAAGAAGAAAGAATTTATTCCTTTCAGGAATAGGGTACGTAATTAATTGGCACGGATGTTGTTCTTTAATTTGCTTTCTATGATCTCCATGATATATATTTGACATCCATGCATGGAGGAGAAGAGGAGAAGAGGAGAGAAGAGGAAGAAGAGAGAGAGCTTTATATTGTTCTTACTCATCCTCATTAACTTTTATTTGCGGGACCCTAGTTGTCAATGTATTGGGTTTGACTCTATTAACTTTATTTTTTTTTAGGGTTAAGTTTGTTTGAACTTGGATGCTAGTTGCTTTGATGACATATGCAAGGTGAGACAATCTTCTATTCCACAAAAGCCATATGGGGCTCAGCCCCAACAAAACTTTAGAAGGAAGAGGTCCCCTCATCTCTGCCACTAAAAGCTCCACACACATATAATACAATCCCTTTGAGGGTTGATGTTCACATCCTCATAGAAGAATGCATGCCAACCACACAGACCCTTAAAGTTAAGCAGTACACAACAAAACAACCTTGATTATATTTTCTTCAATACAAATCATGCATGATTAAAGGAATTAAAAGACAAAATATATATATCTTGTCCCTTCATCTCATTAATTAAGAAATTCTTATTCAACTTTACTTGAGTAACTAAATATTGTTGGATTTCCTAATTCTATCAATAATATTTATTACAAGTTGAACTATAAGAACCACAATTATATATAGATCAGTTTGCATTAGTTCTACATGATTACTCAAGTTTGCATTAGGAAGGAAGCTAATTCATGATCAGCAATATTATATACCAACAAGAAGGCCCAAATTAATCATATAGCATATATATTACCATAAGCATAGTTTTGAATGGATAATAAATTGGGCCTTTGAATCAATAAAACTAAAAAAATATGGAATGATTATCAAATCAACCTAATATGAAAAGAAACATTAATATTAAGCTCTTATTAATCTCATGATCCATTGCCAAAATCATTACCAATGACACCTTTTTGTGGTAAAGACATAAAGCTTGGTCGTATTGCATAACCATTGCAGATGCAGTCAGCTTAGTTTAAGGGTGCAAAGCAAGTGAAAAAGGGGGCTGTACCACGAAAGTGACAGCAAAATAATAACATTACCATGAGGTGTGAATGGGTGTGTTTGTGAGAATATGTAATTAATCAACTAAAGGAAAGCTCCTAAACCCCAAAAGAAAATCATAATAAGTAAAGGAAGTTAATTATTAATTAATTGATTAAGGCGTACCACCTTGCTCTATATGATTGCTTGAGGGGTCTTTCTCACTTCTATCATAAAAAGATCCATATTTAAGAGAAGAACAGTAAGGGCCACAAGGATATATGCCCTCCCTCCAATACTAGAAGCATATATAAACTAAATATATAGTTTTATTCCATTAACACAATAATTTGGTCTCTCTTCCTAATCTCCACGTACATACAACATTAGACATATAACCATAGCATAGATTAATATAAAAATGACAAATTGACACCTTCTAAAACACCTTTAAGTGAGATACTCCATGCTTAAAATATTAATATTACAATATGATTCATGGAAGATCAATGATATATGTACAGCCATTAGTATTTTAAAAGGTATTTAAGGTAGTATTAGACAAACTAGCACTCACAATATACAACTTTCCAAAACAAAGATTGCTCACCACACCACACCACCCTTCCCCTGCAAAAGAAGGAAAGAAAGAATATTGAGATACTCTTTCTCTCTCATCTCTCTATCTATCAATCCATCTATCTACATTGTCTTTTGGGAAAAGAAGGCCTGCATAAGAGAGAGTCGGTGAGCTTTATTGTTTTATTACAGGACCGGGTAGCATGACCACACACACACACATTTACACTTTCTAGCTATTCTAATAGAGAGAGAAAGAGAGAGAAAGAAAAGAGAGAGATAGAGGGCAAATTAAAGCCATTCTCTTCTTCAAAAACGCACCCTATTCCCCTTATATGCGTCGCTTTTGTTCTTGAATCTCTTCTATTCCAGAGGCCAGGTGAGAGAGCGAATGTTCCATTCCAAGAAGCCTAATACAACTACTACTATGAATTCACATGAGAGATCTATGTGTGTTCAAGGTGACTCCGCTCTCGTCCTCACCACTGACCCAAAGCCTCGCCTTCGATGGACTGTTGAGCTTCATGAGCGCTTTGTCGATGCTGTTACGCAGCTTGGAGGACCAGACAGTATGCATATTTAACTCAACTTTATTTAATTCTTTCTTCGTGATCATCATTTATATATGATACCCAACTTAATTATGTACATAAATATATTCTCTTGATGTTCACCTTCTTCAATATTAATTCTCCTTCTTGTCTTCTCTCTATCTATCTATCTATCTATCTATCTACCCAACTAGCTAGCTAGCTAGTTTCTTCTATATATAAATAACAAATATTACATATATACATATTTGATTGATTAATTTCTAATAAACTAACATCATGAACTGGGTTTTTATATTTATGTTTAAATTCATGCAGAGGCCACCCCCAAAACGATCATGAGAGTTATGGGTGTCAAAGGTCTTACTCTGTACCATCTCAAAAGCCACCTTCAGGTAAGTCGTACATGCCATATGATTGATTATTTCTTTCTTTCTTTCTTGGAAAATGTCTTTTCTTTGGCTACGGCCGTACTGCACTCACGTAATAAGCTAAGCTCAGCCATTTGGGTCTTCTTGTGTCGTTTTTCATCTTTTTTTTTTCTTTTTATGTTTAGAAATTCAGGCTTGGGAAGCAGCCACACAAAGAATTCAATGATCACTCAGTTAAAGATGGTGAGAGGGCTGACACTTCTTTAATTTCTAGACTGTTCTTCCTGCACACACACACTCATAATTTCTTTGAAGCTTTCTTCTTTTAGTATATGTGCAATTCTTCCCTTCTTTGGCTAAATTATAATATATATATAAGCACAGGCCTTTTTTTCTTCTTCTTAATTATTGGTTGATCTCATGGCAGCTTCAGCCCTAGATCATCTGCAAAGAAACGCTGCTTCTGCATCTGGGATCATGGCTCGAAGCATGAACGAGTACGTAAAATAATTAATTAAACCTAGCTTGATCCTATAAATATGTATCTCTGTAGTATTAACTGCACCCTCTAGTACCCATCTTTTAAATTTGTTCAATTTGAGAAAATTAGCTTTTGGTTTGCTGCTAGGGTTTTTGAATTTCACATTGATGACGGCTAGCTCTATGTGGCTCCTTCTTCTCAGGAATGTACATTTGACCGAGTCCATTAGGATGCAAATGGAAGTGCAAAGAAGACTCCATGAGCAATTGGAGGTAATTAAACCCAACAGACTGCAAAATCACCCAAAAAAATAACTAGTTTTTTTTTTCATTATTTTGTGTTATATATGATCAATAAGTTCTTTATGGATTGATTTTTGGTCCGATCCCGGTAGGTTCAGAAACACCTTCAACTGAGAATTGAGGCTCAAGGAAAGTATATGCAAACTATACTGGAGAAAGCTTGCCAAACACTTGCTAGTGACAACAACATGGCTTCAGGAAGCTATAAAGGTATCAGCAATCAAGTTTTGGATCATATGGGCACTGCCATGAAAGATTTCGGTTCTCCCATGAACTTCCCTTCTCTTCAAGATCTTCACATATATGGAGGAGAGCAGCTTGAAGGGTTCTTGCAAGCTAATGATACTATGTGTTTAGGGAAGAAGAGGCCAAATCCATTTGGTAGTTCAAGCAAGAACCCTCTAATTTGGGCAGATGATTTCAGACTGCAAGAATTGGGAGCTTGTGTTCCATGTATAGGTGGTTCTCAAGAGGATTCTTTCAAGGGTGAGCAGATTCAAATTGCACCATCAACAATGGACAGTGGAAATGATATGGATTCTCTTGGAGATATTTATGAATCCAAGCCAATCCTTACTGGTGACAGTACTGTGGGAGAAAGGAAGTTTGAAGCTTCAGGAAAGCTCGAAAGACCATCGCCACGAAGAGCGCAGCTGCCAGGGGATAGGCAGATTAATCACATGATGAAAGGAAGAAATTCACCATATGGGTGAATGATTCATTGATCAATAATTGCTAGATGAATCTAACTTGGAGGGAAGCGGCGGAACTGGCCTCTACAATGAATATGGTGAACACTTATAATTAGAGTAGATAACAACTAGGGTTTTCCAAGAAAGGATGCCATGCATGGCCCAATTAATCTCAGATTTGAACTATTTACTAGAACATTTCTATAATATCATGTTCATTCTCCGCTAACTCTCTTGAAGCGCATTGCTTATGATTAATTTGAAAACTTATTGACAAAAAGAATGAAAGAAAGAAAATGACATGCGTGCATGTTTTTTTACATTTGATGAAAGTGCAATTGAATTCTTCAAGTGGGTCTTGTTTGATCTCTTTCATACTACTTGTCCATGCTATGGTTGTTTTTAGCTTTCTTATTATAATTATTTTATTTTACTAAAGCCTGTAGCAACCTTTTTCTTTTGGATGGTTTGCTTTTAAGTTAGTTACTGACATAATTAGAAAACAGAAATACTGAAGAACCAAGCCATGCAAAACTCTTGGGCTTTGAGAAACCCCATATATAATAAAAAGAACTGTGAAAGGGACTAAAATGTTGCAACATTGAACCCCTTATTGGGAATTGAGAGTGGGGATTGTGGAAGCTCCTTTTTTTCTGCAAGGAGCAACGGAGAGCAATTTCCTTAGAGAGAAGCCGACAAGAAGTATCTCTTCTTTCATTCCTTTTCTTTTCCCCTTTTTTGGCACGCCATTATATATTCCTTGCGCTAGCTTTGAATTAAAGCTTTGGAAAACTGAATTAGACCCACTTATATTTAACAGCAAAATGATCATGTATGCTAGCTCTCCATATATGTTTACATATTTATTAGATCACCCTCAATTCTTAAGGAAAAGGCTGCTATATAAGAATGTATGATGTATTGTATACTACTGGAGATCAATTATAGGTTGTATTAATCTTAGTATTTACACTAGGAAGGACCATCTACGAGCAGTGTGCCAATTAGAAGATACAGCCAATCATTTTATTTGGGAAATTTGCCTCTAAGCATTTAAATGTTTCTAGCTAAGTTACCAAATTACAAGAGCAGTATGCTAATTATAGTTTTATAATGTTCACCACAGTGCTGATCCTTATTAGCATTAATGAACGGATCCTAAAAACTCATGTCCATAAGCTCTCAGACCTGAAGTAGATGATATTGGTTAATCCATATATATATATCTTGCCTAGTTATATAGTACTGATCAATGAAAAAGAACTATTTCTTATTTGTTTGAAAGCACCAGTATGATGATCAACGTACTAATTAAATAAGACGTGTGATCAGAACTTACTTTGACTAGCTAGTACTACTCTTGTATTTAAATTCCTTAAGAGTCCATTATATATATCAAGAATCCTATTCTTCATTTCATTCTATTTTTATCAAGGCATCACTTCCATGTGAGATCAGTCTCCCTCTATCATGATCAATTAGTGATATATACCTGAATTTGGTATATATTTTAATTTCTAGAACAATATTGAAGATAGGTAGTTACTGATATATATATCTTTCTTTAATTTGCTGTATAGAAATTAAAGGTATATACAGCATGTTGGTGCAGGTAGCTTTATCGGTTGCAGGGAAAATTTGGAAGGTGCAAGTTGTCAAGAAAGCTCCTTGCCCAGTGCCACAAAAACAGTGTCTTTATAGAGAAATTGATAAATAGATAGATAAGAGGGGGAAAGTAAAAAAATAGATTAAAGAGATAAAGAAGAGAAGGGAATAGTAGCTAAAAAAAACGCACTTCCATGCTTGCAATTACCGAGGAAACTTCCAACTTTCAGTAAGCAATTAAAGTAAGTCATATATAAATTTATGTCAAAAGCTGATCATGCCCTGATGCCCTGACGGGTTTGTGTCCTTTGAATCTACTATACATGAATGATTTACAATCTGATCACAATCATATAAGAAACTTACAATAATAATTATATATTGGGTCCTGTTGATTTGAAGCTCAACCTCCAATGTAAAATTTTATTTGAAGAAGCCTCTAAATAAGCACATTGGATTCCGTTCAATACCTACAAAAACATTGGGCTCAGTAAAGAACTCTGTCATATATATTAAGCCAATATTTAAAGAACAGTCTAGATCATGAGAAGCTTCTTTGCCCTCTTTCATAAAATCTCTGTCTCTCCATCTTGTGGGTCTTCTTTAATTTGAGACTTTTTCCAAGCTAGCTTAACGTATTTTTAATTTTAAATTCCTAATGCACCACTTCTGATGTACTTGAACGTGCATGATATTACAACTCAATATGATATAACTCTAATGTAATTACCATGTTTTGTTGCAATAGTGCTAGCTCTTAATTTCCTGATAATTCTTTAGTAATATTATTTTCTTTGTTAACAAGAGATTCCCAGAATTAACGGCCGGCTAGAATTCACTAATCAGGTTGGTTAATTAACCTTTTCTGCACCAAATTTAATAGGCTAAAGATATCCGGATTATAGTTTGAAAGCACAGGTCCGGCAAAGGTAGATGGGACCAGGAATTGAGGATCTGTACAGGCATCAGAAATCAAATTAAAGGGGTATGCCATGATCTTGAGTTGGAAATTAGCTTTAATTAAAGAAGATTTCGATGAAGACTATGTGATGAAACAAAGAGAAAAGGGTAGCTAGGGAGGTGGATTATGCTACAAGTTTGTGTTCAGTACATGTTGGAGGAGCTTGTCTTTGCACTACTTTTGTTTGATTTTGAGTTGTTTTCGGCTTTCTTTCAAATGTGGGCATTTTATAATAGTGGAGAGCAACAAAGCTAGCTGTCCCCCATCCCCAACTTTATTTTGATCAAGTGAGCAATGCTACACTTACGAGGGTGGCTTATATACTAGGACATATATACTAGGCCCACGTATTGTCATTTGATCGCCTTGTATTACGTGTCAATACGTGATACAAGTCAATCAAATGGCAGAGTATTTATGGCCTAGTCTGTACCCAAGTAAACAACCCCCATTAAGTAGTATAGCATTTGCCAATGACCACTTGTTTTTTGGTAATCGCATCTCCCCTCGATAGATAAGTTTGAGGGTTGGATTCTCCCTCAAGATATTGTTGTACCATGGTTGGTGAATGATTTCTCCATATATAGTTTGTTATGGGTTTCTATGGTTCTATATTATGCCCTTGTGCCTCTATTGGGTCTCTAAGCCCACTTTGTTCAGGCCTTCATGTCTCAGTTGAGTATTTTTATAAATACATAAATACATTCATATATATATATATATATATATATCTTATTTTGGTCTGTTTCATACGTCGTTGTAAGATATTGTCTTTTCTACGAGTTTCTAAGTTTGGTTACTCTCTAAGTTAGGCCATTGAGCTTGTGGGCGCTCATGTAAAACATGTCATAAAGGTAAGTCATAGAAGATTTTATTTTTCTCTTTAAGAAAATATCTTTTGTTAGTGTGAGTGTGAAGGCTTTTTATGTGTCTTAATTTATAAGAACACATAATTGACGTGAGACTAATATCGAAAGTTAAACCCATCAAGAACCCACCTACAATATTTATATTGTATATGTATATGTATGCAGGGTATTCTTCCGCCCGCCATCTTCCCTTTGCCCACAGGTCTGGCCTGAATGGAAAAATAATATAGCAATTTGCAAATTCTAAGGTAAACAGAAAACTTTCCCGCTTCATTTTCCAAATTTTATTTCATTTTTTTTTATAATTCATGAATGAACTTTAAACAAACTTTTATGGATATAATTCCCATTTTACTCATAAGAAAATTTGGAGTTTTTTTTCTTACCAAATGAATTATGTACAATTACTGCTTTCATTAGTTAATTTCCTTCAATAATATAATGGTTCAAAATGTTCAAATATTTCCATAAATTCATTTTGGAACAATTTTAGGGGCAATGCCAAAACCATCCACAACACAAACCCTAAAATATACCCACACATATATGGCAATACAATACACCAGATCCTACATCACGAGAGAAAGACGAAAAAAACCAACCAAGGATTAGTTCGATGGCCATGAGATCGAACCCGATGGAGGTTGAGGGACCTACGACATGAGTTCGAACCCCTTCTCGACAAATCCTTAGTTAGGAGGGAAAGCCTTTATTACTCTTCGAACTCCCGAGCCCAGGTGGATTAATCTCGCCCCAAAATGGAAGAGGACACCACAAGGGTACCGAAAAACCGATAACCAAAAAAAAAAAAAATCACATCAACACAAGCATGGTTTTAAGTATAATTTGTGGGTCATCAAAGCATTTCTATATTTTTATTACCAATGCAGTACCTAGTTTGAGCTTCAGCATAAAAAAAAATACTAATCTAACTACAAAAAATACAACTACATGTACAATTACACATGCACAACCATTAAACGAATGTATAATGCACATCTCAAGGTGTGTAATAAATAATTTAATGGTTGTACATGTATAATTACATATGTAATTATACTTTTTTATAGTTAAATTAACATTTCTCGAAGGCACAAAGCATGAAGTGATTAACAGATTAAGCAATCACAATAATTTGAACGCAGTGATAGCCTAGAAGCAAATTAACTCTGAATTGAGCAAGTAAACACACCATGCAAGTCTTGCCCAGGCTGTAAAAATGACAGGTTCAAGACGACCTATTTACTTATGAGAATGAGAAGATACAACAAAAAGTTACTAGTGACTAGTGATAAACTCTATTATTCATTTTGGGCTCTCCAAAACAGTGAAGTTCATAAGACACTAATGAATCAAAATTTCTCAGGTTATCTGATAACAAATTGGTATCATCTCTTCCAATCGCGCTTCATAGAAACATAGCACGATAAGAATATTTCACTGCCTTTTCATACTCGGGATATGTTTCATTGGAGAGGCCATTGATATGATTCAGGGTCATTTACTGCCACATAACAACCAATATGCTTCTATCTGGGATTTGTCGACGTAGTTTCATTTAAAGTAATTTGGATCAATGAATCTTCTTGTATCAATTTCAAAATTGAACTTCCTTGAATCTAGAATCCAGACCTTGAAACCAAGCACATGGCATGAGATGCTCCAATTCCAACTGAAATTACGTGGTGGGAACTTAGTCCATCATCTTCGAGTAGAAAGTTCACTTCAACAGGTAAAGGTTGTATCTCAGGCAGCCCAGGAACACCGAGCTGAGAATCCTTTGCATTCCCCCACATGTGCAACTTACCTTTATCTGTCATTACCATGAAAAGATTATTGAAGAGTTACATAAAGTATTATCAAAATCTAAAAATTAAAAAACAAAGTATTAGACAAAGAGACAAGAAAAATCAGAGGCATCTAAGACACACACACACATATATCTATATATATATATATATATATATATATATATATATGGATGTCATTCCAATACTTATATCAATCAGTGAGAATCATACTAGCATTATGGAATTTGACGGATTAGTACTAATTAAACGAATTTTGCATTTATATTACCTGTAATAGCAGCGGAAGAAGAACCTCCACAAGAAATGTAAACAATGCGTTCCTCAGCTAGAGCCTCAATCATTCTAGGAAATCTCTCATTCTGCAGAGAAGAATGACCCAGCTGACCATGCCCACCATGGCCCCAAGAAAATACTTTACCCTCATCTGAAGCCAACAGTTATCAGGATAAAACTTTCAAGACCAAATAGTCAAAACTTAAAAAATAAATTTCACTAATTAAATAAAAAGAATCCATCAATATCAGAATCACCAACGTATAAAATGAATACTTAAAAAGCTCCAAGAACACACAAGCTCCCATCCAAAAAAGATGGTATTATTATAATCATCAGGAGGATTTCTTGCTTAATTACCAGTTAGCGCTAGAGAATGAAATCCACCACTTGCAATCTGTGTGATGTGAACATCATCAAGGCTAGAAACTGGCTGTGGTTTCCAACCACCGACATTATTGCCCCTTCCTAGCTCATAGTTTGAGTTTGCTGCACAAAAACACAAGATGCTATTAGAACAATTTTATACTAAGATAGTGTTTGTTAACTCTACTTGCAACCTCAAAAAAATTAGATTATAACAAAAAATGTATATTTTTTTTTATAAATATTTTTATTTTTTCTACCTCTAATTGAAGTAGGGTTATAACCTTTACAAGAATAAGGAAAAAATTGTCTTATTTTAGTAGAGTTTAAAGTAGTAATGCTAAAGTATGGCTAACAAATGCTGCCCAAGTTAAACTGCTAAAACGAAAATTCATTTTCAAGGATCCAAAAGGAAGACTAAAAGAATAAAATTGAACCGCTTTTCTACTTGACTCTTTTTTAGTTTTTTTTTCAATTTACTATGGTGAGCTTATGTACAAGACAGAAATAAAGGAATGTTTCCCATGGTACTTAGAATTGTGGTTTAAATCAGTGAATTGGAGAATTTAAAATTTGATTCCACCACATTTACGATCTAAATCAGGCTATTGAATCAATGATCAAGTTATCATAATCACTACCTGAATTCACACAAATCACTACTCAGATATTTAAGAAAAATAATAATAATGCCCTCACAATCATAGAAGGTACTTAAAAGATAATCTTAGGTAGTTAGCAATTAGTGTAAAACTTTGTTAGACGCTCCATAACATAAATCTAATTAATTAGAATAGGAGAAGGGTTAGGACATCCCCATGAGATAACTATCGATTTGCCAAAGACCTCTTGGTCCAGTGGTTGGCATCCCACAATCCTCACACGAGGTTGTGGGTTCAATTCCCCTCACTTACAAGTGTAGGGGTGGCCATGGTATATGTTACTCCATGGCCATTCTGAGTCCCATATGCGTCCTATTGTTAAGCACATCAACTGGGGTCGCAACACTGTCCGACCAAGTGTCGGTGAGCAACAAAAAAAAGTTATCGACTTAGCTCAGGATATAGTAAAGTGGAAGGAGTAGATTCGTGTAACTGACCATATATAGTTAGGAAAAGTTTTTTAAAGATGAGTTGAGTTCTTAAAAGTAATGCCTTTACACATATATCATTATAATTATGACTTGAACATTGCATTTCACCAATCTGAATCATAATTCAATTTACCAAGAAACCAAATTATTTGATTTTGATTCACAACTCCTAAAATATGCTTCTATAACATGGATATAGAAAGATTTCCAAGAACAAGAATGACTTCACCATTTCCTTGAGTGCATCTATTTCAAACGTGGAACTGTGAATTCTCTAAGCTCCCATTATATTTTACAATTTAATATGTTATATGTGCAAAATCATGCTTATGTTAGCATGTCTTAAAAGAAACATGAACTTCCCAATAAAATATTTTCTAAGCTTCTTTTCGATGAGATAATTAAGTTCTATAAAAATTCAAGTTGAATTGGACTTCTTAAAATTAGTATTGAATTTTAATTGATAAAAGATTAGGGGAAATTGAGTTTTCAATCCATGCCTTTTGCTGCATGGTTAACAATGGCCTCCTTGACTGGTTTGTACGTGTCAAAATAAGGCCTTGTCTTAACTACTTGCCAATTATATATCAATATCAACTATACATAAAATATATGGAATTTATCCATGAAAGGGTACAAAAAAAATATAAGTGGAAATCGATGTGCTAAAATGAGAAACAACAAATAACCAATGCCATAAAATGCCTTGGGCTTTGCTCTAACTAAAGAAGCTATTGCATCGTTCGCCACAATGATGGTGTTTATGATTTCATCCGTATTCTAAAAGGCAAATTTCTATGATCTCCTCATATAGGTAGGACATTGGGACTAACTAAATTGAATAGAGTTCTTTTTTGACAACTAATTTTTATTTTAATTCGCCTTTTTTATCATTTTATTTGATTTTTTGAATTTTTCATTAATATTTATTAAAATAGAAGAGAGAGCTACATTTGTAATAGAAGATGCCCTAAAAGAGATCTCAGTTTTGTTATCATAGATAAAAGAGATCAGATAAACTCATAAATGTTGTTTAAGCCTTACTTTTGATTTCACAGTCCAAAATGGTCATATAAATAAATACATCGTAACATTTAAAAGCAATGTCCAGAATTAAAAATGAAAAAGTGGAACAATAAAAGCGAGACAAAGAAAAGGAATAGTGTGTACTATAATTGAACAAAAAAAAAAAAAATCCTTACCTCCCCAGTTCCAAAGCTTTCTATCTGTTGTGACAGCCATTGTGAAAAATCCCCCACAAGATACAGCTGCAACTGGCACAGGCAATGCATTAACTTTGGATGGTATACTAAGTCCACCACCCTCATTTGGGCCACGGCCAGGACCAAGACCCAACCTACCGTCCCCTTCATCTCGACCCCACATGTAAAGTTCACCTACATATCATGACTGAAGAATTTAACATACAAAGATTCTAATACGATTCTAATCAATACGCTCAAACCCATCTATTTATTATATTCATAATGAAATACATATAGTAATTGAACATTAATAAGGAAGATATTGGTGTGGGACATCCGTCTAAAATATAAAACATAAGCTGTTGGAGTGACTTGACCAACTTCTAAGGAAACGGTTGTCAAGATAAAGGTCCTTTGACTTTCTAGAAGTGGAATACGGCATGAGTGTGTGAGAGTTTTCACTCCCAAAGGTTTTGTTTCCATCTGCAACTACATTATCGGTGGAGAGGAATAGAAATAGTAATCTCTGAAAGAGGTGTTGTTACATTTCTTGTGGGCATTCCCTTTGTGTTCATCTAAAATCTACAGGTTATATATATATGAATGATTGGTTTTTGGTCTGTATTATTGGTTTTCAGTCCTCTTGTTTTTTATGTATATTTTCCCTGAAAAGAAAAGGAGCAGAGGACAATAAAAAAGAAGATGGAAGGAGGTAAAATAAGCAGATCTAAAGGCACATAACCAACAAAATCCTGACTTAGGATAAGACTGAATGTACTTATATTGCATAATAGCAGGCAGCAGACATTTGGATTGTGACCTGACAGTTAGGCATCTTTCTTATTCCTATGTGGTTTCACATGGACAGGACCAAGTCACACAATTGATCATCAAGTACCAAGTTGAGGAAAATTAAGACCCAAACTAAAGATTACTTTTGGTGACAAGCTTTTCATATTTTTTTTTAGCAAGCAATTTTTCTTGTAAGCTCTCATCCATGCAAGAGCAACAATGTTTAGAGCAACAATCCATCAACCAAGCATGAACTAAATGGCCGTTTGTGCACTTTAAGATTATGCAAAACATCCTTGTTATGGTACTCACTTTAATAATAGTTTGAGATAACTCGTTGCTTCCCCACCTATCAGTTATAGATTTTAAGTTGAGTGGTTATATAACACGGGATTATGAGAAAGGTCCTCCTAGGTTCAATTCTCTTTGATGACACTTACATATGCCTCATTGACACGTTTGGTATTTGTATCTTCTTCTATCACCCTTTATTTGCAAACATGAGAAATATATTACTGGTTTCGTGCCTATCAGCTATGATTTTTACATCAAGTAGCAACTACGAACACATACATGATTCACAAGCCCTAATGCAAATAGTAAATTTCAAACAAATAAACCTCCAGTTACAATTAAACCACGAAAAAATTCTCAAAAAAGATTATTGAAAAAAACAAAAGAACCAAACCAGAATCAGTGATAGCTGCAGTATGAGTTCCACTAGTTGCAATGTGACATATCTTCCCACTCCAAGCCTCTTTCACCATCTTAGGCAACAATTCCCTGTGATAAATCCTATGCCCAAGAGCCCCAAATCCACCATACCCCCTGCAAACTTCACCCACTAACAAAGCCATTAAAAAATCCACACAAAACCCATTAACCAAACCAACTAATCTCTCACAAAAAACCAAATTCTTCATAAAAAATAATCATCAATCCATGAATCAACCAATTACTACTGACCAAGTAAACACATTCCCATCAACATCAACAGCAACAGAGTGAATCCCACCAAGCGCAATGCTTCTAACACAATCAAGATTAGGGTTCAAAGTAGGCACAAAAACAGGGTTCTCATGACCGAAACCAAGGCGCCCACCGTCGCCTTTTCCCCAAATCCAGAACTTCCCATCAACTATCAAAGATGAATGGAAGAGCCCACAAGAGATGTTGGCTTCAACGACCGATTCGCCGGAGAGCGACGGCGTTGGACGTCCGGCCGCCGGAGATAGCCGGAAATTGGAGGGTAGGAGGACGGAGGCGACGAGGGTCGGATATAGCCGGATTTCTTCGATCCCGCCGCCGAGCTGGCCGGAGGCGCCTCGGCCCCATGAGAGAACTTGCATGGAGGTGGTGGTGGCGCAGTGGTTTTCTGGCTGATACAGTAGAGGAGCTTTGCCGGAAGAAGAAGAAGAAGAGAAGTAGCGAGCTAATAATGGTGCAGTGCGTAGACGATATGCCATTACTGACGGAAGGTATTTCAATTGAATTGTTTGTAAGATGAAGGGTTTTAGCTGGGTTTAATTGTGGTGCCATTGTTGTCTCCAAAGTTCAACTATTACTTATATGAAATCTGGGACAACGAGGTCGTTGTAGTATAGTGGTGAGTATTCCCGCCTGTCACGCGGGTGACCCGGGTTCGATCCCCGGCAGCGGCGTTTAATTTTTTTTCATTTCTTTCGTTAGAAGCAGCGCTTTTTTATCAGCTTGAAGATGAAAATTTGTAGCTGTTTTCTTCATTTTGAGATTTTTTTTTTTTTTTTGTGTTTTTGTTGCTGTTATCAGCTTGAAGATGAAAAAAATTGTTGCAGTCTGGCAGATTTCTTTACTTTTTGAGTTCTTTCGTGCAGAAACCAGGGAGAACGAAGCTTCAACCTTGTAGTTTACTTCAGATTTACAGCTGCTTACAAGAGCTACATAGCAACAACGTTGTTGTAGTATAGTGGTGAGTATTCCCGCCTGTCACGCGGGTGACCCGGGTTCGATCCCCGGCAGCGGCACAAGCTTTTTATTATTTTTTCTTAACTTCTTTTTCTAATTTCAACCGCTGAACTGTACAAAATGATGCTTCCTTCACATCTGAAATCTCCATAAATTTAACTATCAATTTAGTTAGAGAAGTAAAGAGAAAAACCAAAAAATAATAAATAATATGAATCTTACATTTGAGGGTAAGCAAGCATGAACTATTCAACAAGTTACAGATGAAAAGGCAACACATTTACAAAATCCGTGTCATCACTAGCTTGAACTATATAGAAAACACTCTTCAACCAGCTCAAGTGGAATTCAATCCAACTGAAACCTCTGACTTATGTTAATGTATATGGATATAACAAATCTGACCAAAATTTCCAATTACCAGAGCTCTGATCTCAAAAACTAATTTGACCCAAGTTGGATATTGGATAAAAGATAGATGCAGTTGTGAACTTCATGATGTATGTACTGTCAAAATGGCCTTCTTAATTCCCAACTTCAAATGTATTGATCTCTTGATTAGTCTCTAACCAGCTAAACCCTTGTCTTTTAACGACACCCGTTTCACTTATAGCTCTCCTAATCTCTGCCACAGAGTCTAACCTCCCCGTCTCTGAATATATGCTTGATAACAACTTCCAGAAACCGCTCTCATCGGGCTCAAGCTTAACTAGATTGTCCAGAGCAATCTCTGCTTCTTGAGCATCACCATGTATCTTGCACGCACCAAGCAACGCTCCCCAAGTGCTTGCACCAGGTTTTATGGGCATTGTTGCTATTAAGTTTTTAGCTTCATCAAGACGCCCAGATCGAGCAAGCAAGTCAACCACAGCTCCGTAGTTCTCTTCCATGGGAGTTATATCATACTTCCTACTCATTTCATTGAAGTATTTTAGGCCCTCCTCTACAAGGCCCGAGTGACTACAAGCAGAAATTAAAGCTACAAATGTCACATGATCTGGTTTTACACCGTTCTCTCTTACCATTGTTTCGAAAACACTGATTGAACCTTCCCCATTCCCGTGCATTCCATAAGCATCAATCATTGTAGTCCAGGAGATCTTATTTCTCTTACTCATCATTTTGAATTGATTCTCTGTCATTCTTAGCTCTCCAGACTTGGAATACATGTCCAATAGGCTGTTCCCGACTAAAAATTCTTCGTGTAGACCATGTTTAAGAGCATAGCAATGGATTTCTTTTCCATAGAGGAGCAAAGAAGATCTTGTACACAAGGGAAGAACTATGGCCAAGGTTACAGAATTAGGCTTGGCGTCAAAATCTCGATTCATGGATCGAAATACTCCCCAAGCATCATGAAGATATTTGTTCTCAACAAACCCTGCCACTGTCGCATTATACATTGGCGTCGTGTTACATTTTAAAGTATCTTTGTCCCTCTCGAATATTCGATAAGCATATACCATATCGTGACATTTACCATACATGTCTATCAAGGATGTTGACACAAAAATGTCAGGTTTCACCACTGTTCTCCTAACAATGAACCCATGAAGCTCCTTTCCTAATATCAAGCAAGGCATGTCAGCACAAGCTGTGATTAATGTGCTTAGAGTAACATAATTTGGCTCAACACCTCCATAAACCATCTCCCTGAAGGCGTCAACAGCACAAGAAGGGCACTTGTTACGTATGTAAGTTGCAATTAACACAGACCAAGCTACCACACACTTCTCTTCCATGGAATCAAACACAATCTTAGCAAGTTCTAGTTGATAGCACTTACCGTACAAATCCATAAGATTACTCCCGACAAAGACATCGTTCTCTATATCCGTGCTTATCTTTGTTGTGTATCCATGTACTTGCTGTCCAAAACCAAGGTCTCTCAACTTCACACAAGCCAAAAACACACTGGAAATGGCGTGAGAATTCGGCAACAAACATAACCCATTTCCATCACACACTCTTCTCATTTGCTTAAAAACAAGCAAGGCATCTTCTGGTAGATCATTTTCGGTGTAGCCCGAAATCATCACTGACCAAGTAATGTCATTGGGAGATTCCCTTTGCCTCATTTTATCAAAAATTTGGCAGGCATTATCACAAGCTCCGGCATGAAAGAGAACTGATATCATAGTGTTCCAATTAACAATGGTAGGAAGGGGGATTTCTTCGAACACCTTGCGGGCGTCTGGGAGAGAACCGCAACGGTTATACATTGTGATGAGGGCATTGATCACATAGCTATCGGACTCGGCAAAACCACGCTTGAAGGCGTCGGCGTGAATGGGTTTACCTTGTTGAAGAGAGAAAGGGAGAGAAGTAGAGGGAAATTTGAGGAGAGCTGAGAAAGTAAAGGAGTTGGGCTGAAAACCTTGTTTTCGAATGAGATGGAAGAAGGAGATTAGTTCCCTCCATTTTCCTTGTTCACAGTACAGGTTTAAGAGGGCGTTCACGGAGCCCATTTCGAATGATAGTTATTTCAACGGTAACGTGACAGTTGGTTTTGGTAGTTAAAAAAATAACAAGATCCCTGAAGCTAAGCTGTATAAACCAGTCATTATTTATTTTAACCAGTTTGGATTATACATGTTACATGAATTTGGTTTTCTAATTGCATTTTATTTAGGTATATATGCAACAATATAATGGCCCGTTTGAAACAGCTTTTTCAAAGTGTTTTTGGTCCAAAAGTATTTTTAGAAGCGTTTACCAATACCTGCTCCGAGTCAAAAAAGTAATTTTCTGCTTTTTGAAAGAAAGTAGGTAAAACCAGCTTTTTTCAAAAATACTTCTTCTAAAAACACTTATCAAGAAAATCATTTTTGCAAGTTGTACCAAACGTCGCCAATATCATGTTATTAATTCATCATCTTTCCCTTTCTTCAATCCATAAATTATTAGAATATATAAATATTATCCTTATAATGTTAAAAGAAAAATGTTAATCTCACTACAAAAAAATATATATAACTACACATTTATATTTATTAGATTATTTATTACAGATGTTAAAATTTGTGGCACACACACGTTCAATGAATATGCATATGTAGTTGCATTTAAAAGTTTTTTTTTTTTTAGTTAGATTAGTATTTTTTATGTCGGAAAAAATAATTTTTAAAATAATATATGTACAATAAGGGTAATGTTGAAAAAATGTCAAAAGTGACTTTAAGGTCACAGCAAAAGAAGAATAGGCATAATATATATATAGTGTAGATCAATAGAAATGAGAGTATGGGATTGAATATTATTGGCAATCAATTTGTGCTAATTAATTATCATTTTAATGGTGAGGCATCATTTAAAATTGAATTAATAGTAATTATTAGACATCATTAGTCATGATAAATGAGTCATTTACTTAGCATCAATTAAATCAAGACTTCTCAGGGTCCTATTACAACACAAAACGTTATGAGGATTTGGAAAGTGTACTCTCTTCCCTTGGATCAACACAGAGTCGTGCATATTAAGTGGCATACATACAACTCCATTTGATCCGAAAGACTCAGATGCCTAAGTATACTTTCCGACCATAATGCTGAGTCTCTTTATTAGGACTCTAATACAAAAAAGGAAATGCTTTAAGAACATGGGAAATATACTCCTTTAAGTGTAGAACCTTGGATCAACATAAAACTACATATATATATATATATTAAGCAACTCCATGTTGATCAGAGACTAAGGTGCTCTAGTACAATTCCAGATTCCATATATCTATTAGGGTCCTATTACAAAATCTTTAGTTGAAGAAAATTGAAAATTATCATTTAATTAATTGCATTTAACAATACAAACAATTAGAGCTAGCTTGCTTGCAATCTAATTTAATTAAGGTGAATGGTTGGCATCAAAGATATCAGCAGGAGGGATGAAATAATCCATGGAGAGCCCTGGAACATTATACACCACATCATCAATCCTCCACACTTCTTCCATTCTAGTTCTACTGTTCTGCACTGAAACCTCCCCAAACCTAAACACAGTTGCAACAGATCTTCCTTGATGAGCAATAAGCATTCCATCTACTTCTCTATAATCTCCAATGCTACTTCCAATTGTTGTTTCCCAGTACACTGTGTCTGCTCCTGGAGCTTGCACCCTTGTAAGATGTGAATCCTCCAAGTGGATTAAAAGCCCACTCTTCTGACTGAAATAGCCATATAACACATGCCTGATCACCTCGGCCGGCCCATCAATCCTCTCGACCACAGCTGCTCGATCCGCTGCTACTTTTAACACAAAACAGTCCTCGTCGCCAATCCTTTTCTCGCATATGCATTGTGCATTCACAAACAAATTCGCCGTGCTCCTTGGGTCCAATCCCTGCATATAGATAGCTAGAGAGAATTACAATGTATGTCATCTGATGAAATTAATGTTAGATATAATTTTCTACAATTTAAGAATTTATATTTTGTAATTATCTAATGTCATAAGGAAGCTAGTTATTTGGTCGTCCATTCTATAATGGTCTCAACCTTCTGTTCTAAGTTTCTTTTTGGATATTCACTAAATAGAATTGTGAGAAATGTGAATGCTATTTTTACTACTAAAATGATAGGTGTGATTCTATTTTATTATTTAATGCTTAGATTCACACCAATCTTGGCGATTTTTTTTTTTTTATCAATTAATGTATAGGTTATATACCCTGAAAACTTAACACCCATTGGACAAAGCTATCAAAGAAAGCAATTACAATGTCTGAAAGCAAGCTAGCAACTTTAATAAAGCAAAAGCTGTTAGGCATGGATCCCAAGGCTTGTTGTGTTGATCAGGAGAATGGCAGTAAGAATTGCCTCAAAATCAGGAAGATGACATCAACATGATATACATAGAGCCAAGCAAATTTACATCAGATTCTGGTGCAGTAAAGATGTCTTGAAAACAGGTAAAGTAGCAGACAACTTCTCTATCTTTTTCAGTAATTTACTGTTAGTGGGGTTGGTAGTATTAAAGCTTCAACTCACCTTTGGTCATTGGTCATCTAAGAATCATGGAATTCAAAACCTTTATCACATTAATGAAAAACTAATACAAATTATCTACTAATCAAGCTTATTCATATCTAATTTAAATTTAGTTAATTAAGAAAGATGTAACTACTTTTAATATTACCTGAATAATGCGACGAAGAGGGCGTTGGGGCCCTTTTGCGGCATGGGTACCAAGCCAAGGCATGTGTCTCCACACAATCTTGCCATTACTTCCGGCGACGACCTTGCTGCCAGCGACGACGAGCTCGATCGACCACATTCCTGGCGACATTTGCCACAAAACAAAACACCCATTTTCCCCACCTCTACTTCCAATGTTCCTAACACTCTTTCCTGAAGCAATTTCAGTTTCACAACAAACCATTTTCACAGACCCAGTTGTATACATGTTTTTAGCACATTTTCCTCCCAGTTTCAAACACCCAGTAGACGCCAAGTACTGTTGTATGATATAATGCGCCGAAGAAGTCTCCTACATTAATCACAAAAAAATAAAATTAATTAAGCATGAATTAATCAAATAATTAATGAATTTTTTTTTTTCTTTTTCTCAAAGAACTTACAATGGGGATGTCTCTGATGGGGAAATTAGGGATTATTGGGTCGTAATTGAGGAGAGAAACAGGAGCGAGAGGGCAACCTAAGACACTAAGAAGAAGCCTTAAATCGAGCCTTTTAGAAGGGCTGTTACTGTTACTAGTGCTGCTGCTGCTGCTGTTGCTGTTGCTTGCATATAAGGAAGCTTGATTACCGGAAAATGAGAAGCTTTTCTGTAATTTAATCAAAGATCGAATTGCTTCCCAAGATCGCTCCTTTTTGCTTCCTGCTCCTTCGTTGTGAGTGGTTTCAGGATCTGGGCCTTCCATTAATGGCGTCAGAGGTTGAACTGTGCACCACCGTTGCTTTCTGCGTGATCTTGAGCCCATTGCTATGAAATTTTGATGATGGGAATTGAAGGATCTAAGGTTTGGCGTGGGGGGAATTAGGGAGTTTTTCGATCGATCGATCGATTTGATCGAATTGAGAGATACATATATATATATATATATATATATATGTGGGTTTAGAGTTTTTCTTTATGAGAAGAGACAAAAGAGACAGGCTATCTGTCTCAACAACGGCAGGGGAATTGGGGAATGGATGATATTATAATAATCCATGGAATGTTGGTGTGTCGCCTGTCCTTCATTGCCTTTTATTACACTCTCTTGTCGTTTTATTTTTATTTTTATTTTTATTTTGTAATTCGCCTTTTCCTGTTTTCATTAACTATTTTGCCCTTGCCGTATATTTTAACAAAGAACGATTTTGCAACCAACGGAAAGACTGAAAGTACAGAGTTTTAATATTTTTTTATTAAAAATATTTTATATACGTTCGATGTCAATTTTATTTTCTGATACTGACACTTAATTTTTTTAAATATTTTAAGAATGTATATATATTATATAATATTTTTAAATACACGCATATTCTCAAAACATCTAAGGAAGACTGAATGCTTGCGTCAGAAAATAACGTTGGTACATAACGTACATATAACATTATTCTTTTTTATTTTAGTCAAATATATGGTTTCAATTAGATAAATATGTTTACTTTACTTCAGTTTATATATTAGAATTAACTATATTTTTAGAGAAATAATTTAATAACTCTTGTTATAGTTATTATGTAGGTCAAGGTCTTTATTTAATATTTTTATTATTCCCAACTTAATTGTCTCTAGGCTTTGTATACTCACAAACATTTGCATATACTCCACCTTAAAGTTGTTCCCAACCAAAATGATACTATTTGTTAGTTCGGTCTACATTTTTTAATTTATTAATATTTTCTCTAACTAATTAACCACATTTAGTTTAAGGTATGAGGTGATTTTACATGAAAAAGTTTTAATACTAATGAGAATGAGATCTCAATTTATCATAAGCTTGTTCATTTTTTATGCGAGATTATTATTTTGGTCCATACAATCCCAATATTAACTTATAATGTATAATGATTACATGATTCACTTAAAAAAGAAATACCTATATAAACGAAGACACTTTTTAAGAGACTCAATGCGATAAGCCAATGTGGTGTTGGCGGATTTGGTTACTAGCGACAAGGGCATGAAACGGGTCGGAGGTTCAAGTCACTGAAGGAGACAATTTTCTAAACACATAACGGAGGGCACCTGCAAGAGGCTAAAGGCTTCTTCAGCATGGGCATGCGCTTGAAGGAAGTGACAAATTTTTAAACTTAGCTCGGGAGAGGTTCGCGTTACTGGTGGGTCATCAAATCTCACCCATATTAGTACAAAGATTAATGAGTTTAGGAATGAGCCTAATTACCTCACGGATTAGTCCAGGGTGTACTTTGTATCTTTTAAAAAAATAAATGCGATAAAAGTCCCTTTTGCTTTATGGTGATTTTTTATATTCAAGTGAAATCTTAAAAATTGTTTCTGGATTCAACTAATGAATTTTTTATTTTTTTTTCCTGTGTTTATTGAGTCTTTCCAAGTTTTTCTTTTCCTGTAGTCTTCTTATCTAATACATCTAATATTCATCTCCTATATCTTTTTACAATTTAAAAACTTAAATTACATTCACAACAGGATTTTCTAACATTTTAACTCGCTTAGGACGGGTGTCACCGTTAGATATTGCCAGACATTGTCTCCGTCACCGTCATGACGCACAAGACTTTGGAAGGCAAAAAGGTCAATTCACAGAAAGATGAGAAACATGTCTCAACCTACTATAACATAAAAATTAAATTAAAAATAAATAAATAAATCAGTAAGTTGGAAAATTAATTAGTTGAGGAGAAGCCTCCAAATGCCAAGCCAAGAACCAACCTTGTGTCACCCTCTACCACCAACACAGAAATCTCGATGGACCCACCAATACAACGAATCGAGCACTCCTCATTCTTCCACGTGTCGCACAAGTAGATGAGTGGGCCATCTAGGTGGAAGGTCGGCGTCGTCGGATGAGCGACCAGCCAGCTATGGTTGGACGGAACGGAACGGAACGGGACGGGACTGGACGGGGACGGACGGGGACCTTGCAAGCTAAGCTTGAAAGGTTGATCGGGCTGTGTCTACGTGGGTCCCAACATACACAGTTTGTTTTTGCACCGAAAGAAAGAGATGGACGGCGCACGTGCGAGGCAAGTGGCTATACATCGCAATCTTTCATGTATGTATATATGATGACTCAGTATGACTACTGTGAAAAGGAGTGATTAAAGTGAGCCAAAGCTATTTCCACAGTGACTGGAAATTAAAGGTGATATTATTATTCACATTTCATTTAGTGATCCAAGTAATCACAATTTTAATTATAACTATGAAAATCAACCCTAACGCCCACTCCTTAGGATGTTGAGAGTATGTGTGTATTGCATCGGATCCCTAACATTTAAGGGATCTGAGGCATCAACATTGACACAGAGTCCTTGTAGCACGATCCATAAGAAAAATAAAAATGAGAAGAAGACTCAGGGACATCAAATTTAATTATATACTTGTGCATATAAATCTCTTAAATCTTTTTAGAGTTGTCATACGTATTAGATTGGTACTACTATATTTAGTGGGTGTGTGTACTATAGTAAAAATTGTATTATCCTAATACTTTTAAATTTATATTGAATCATATATCAGTACATAATTTAATGTAATTTCCACAAAGTGTTATAGCTTTTGTTGTAGTAAAGCATCTCAAATTACTTTAACCTTATTCTCTTGATAAATACTCTTAAATCTTAGTTGATATTCCTATAGCAATGATTATTTAATTTGTTAATTTGGATTTCGACCTGTCGAAAGTTTAATGGGCCAACAATGATGGTTCAATAACTTGGGTGTTGGGTTTTGAGTTTTCGGCTCGGGAATTTGGGCTATCTTTTAATTTATAACAAATTAAAACCCGGCAAGTGGGATTGAGATTTATAGCAATTGTTCAAATCTAACATGACGTTGATCTTCACTTCACACGCTAGATTTATTAAAGAAGTAGAACTAAAAGGTGTGATCTGTTCGAGTTTGTCAATATTATGGCCTTTGGTAAAGTGACATATCTGTGTCTTGAGTCTTATTTATAAAAATGTTTAAGTGTACTTGGCTTTAACATAAATGTGGTGGGATATTCTCTTAATGTGTGTGAATAGAGGTGGCAAAATGGAAACATCCTCTTCATTTTAAAATAGGTATAAACATCATAAGTTGAATGAAAAAGTGGTCTGAGCACGAGCATAAGTTTTCGTGTTTGTTTTAAAAGTAAGTTGGGTATGCACAATGTCAAACAGATTAACGGGTACCCTATTTGTATATTTGAGTAAGAAAGTATAATAAATGTAACAAAATTTAAATAGTTTTTAAAGATATAGTATTGGATGTGAATGTGTGTTGGGCATAACTTTTAATATTTATAAATAAAATCTTAATTATCATTTTATTGATATTATTATTAGTATTTATTTTAAAATATCTTTGATATATATATATATATATATAAGTGGTCCATATTTATAGTCACTTTCAATTATTTTGTGTCTTTTTATAGCATATACAAATCAATGAATGTTCTCCACAAACTAATAGTAGTAGTTCACATCGTAAAGAAAAAGAGGAGATAACTTCCTTTTATCAAAAAAAGGTGTATTGTACCCATCCAATTTTAGCTTTTAGGTTTTGTTCCTTTTGAATGGAATCAAAATTCTGAAAATATTAACTTCAAGATATTCAAATATGCAAAAAAAAATGCAATTTTTTTTTTCTTTTTCAATTCTATGAATATTTTCATTATAATAAAGCTTATCTTAAATTTTAGGGAATTACCCTCCAATTAAATTGCAACATTTCTCTAAAGTTATATATACTATTAAGTCTGTCATTGATCATTTTAGGGAATTACCCTCCAATTAAATGATTCACATTGCACAATGGTCTTGGTCGTTTGGTATAGATTTTTTTAAGTATTTTTGAGCCAAAATATTTTTAGAGGCACCGGGCAATATCTGCTTTTGACCAAATCACGGTTGAAAAAATATTTTTTCTATTTTTAGAAAAAGCTAGATGTGGCCAATTTTTCCAAAAGACACTTTCTCTAAAGTTGGCCTATTGTCCCAATGAAAGGTGAAGAACAAAATTGCATTTAGCTTTCCACAAAGAGTGCGAGCATCCTAGTCCTTTCTACATTGAGGTTAAAGGTCTCCATCAGGGTATGTGGATTGTTGTCAGTTGGATTATATACATAGCCGCTTGTTATTCAATGTGTTTACCTAAAGATTTTATGTTCAATTCTTGTCATTACTTGTCCTTAAGGGATGAAGAGATTAATGGGTCAGATACGGGTATGATATCTCTCCGAAAGTGCAATATGATAATAAAATTGAATATATAGTTAATTACTAATATTATTTCTTAAAAAAAAAAAAGTTATTCAGTGTGTTTCTCTAATTACTTTTGCGAGAAACATAAAGAAAAAAAGGTCCCCACTCCTTAATGCGCAAGAGCTTAGTGTTATCATCATAGAAATATGGAACATGATGGAAAAGTGTCAAGGGTCCATAAACACTGCGCTGGAGGGAATGTTATATATATATAGATATGGTCCGGTGGATTAGTTGGCAACCTAACAGGGTCCCCTCAAAGGTCATTTTTCCTTAGATTATACCTGATCATTTGTTGAATCTTTATGGGAGGGACGCTTCTGGTATAATGTACTACAATCGCTCTCTGTAGATGCTTTAATATAATTCTTTATTTTCCTTGAAAATGAAAACATCAACTTTTGTATATATATATATATTGTTGGTACAAGATTTTGACTAACATTAGTAGATGATGAAGTTGAGGGAATATAATGACCTGAGACTCGTCGGAGTGCTGAGAAGGTCGCCGAAGATTGATGATCTGAGAGAAGAAAATAAAAGAGAATATGTTATCGTGAGGAACATCGATATGGTGTCTACCAAATACCTTCTGATGCCTAAGTTAGTTCAAAGCTCCGTAGAATTAATGGTAGTGAACTGGTCGAGAGTTGCTCACCTCTCTTTTAGGGATTATGGTCTTTTTATAGAGAAAGCTTGAAGTCTTTGGCATTGTAGTAGAGTTGTTGTAGAATCAGAAATCACTTTTGTGTTGGAAGAACACATTTGATTCCTAGTAGAATTAGAAAGATCTGGTGCAATCTTTATGAGATTAGGATGACTTAGCCTCCTAGTTGAACTAGTAGAGCTTCAAGCCTTATCACAGTCGAATAAGGAGTAAATCCCGAATTATCACAGTGAATCACGTCTTATCCCTATCTAAACCTGTGTTTAGTCAGTCATCATCTATTTTGGAGTCGTAGACCTCGTCAGATCCATATGCTGATCTGAAGTCTTTCATTATGTCTGCTTGTAAGCAATATAGTCAGTAAAAGATATCGGTAGCTTTAGGTTGACAGAACACATCATGTCCAGGTCAGTAGAACCGACCATGTCTCGAGTTGTATGTATAACTGAGTAGATCAATATTCTTTGTTCAAAATAGGTCGGTATATCTGGCGTGATTAACATATCTTATGTTCGGTATATGATCCAACATATATATTTCGTCAATGAAAAAAATTGAAATCTAGGGACCATCTAAATCCAGGGACCATCGACATTAATTTTTGTCTATATATCGATTTATTCTTACGATGTGTTATTAGCTAGTGTAAAGTGATTGAAGCTGATATGTTAATAAAAGTAGTGGTCCATATTTATATGTAGTCCCTTTCAATTATCTCGTGTCATTTTAAAACACCCACCCACATATAATTAAATATATATTAATGAATATTCTCCACAAACTAATAGAAGTTGGAAATGAAAATGAAAAGAAGAGAGATCCCTAAGGTGTAATATATACCCATCCCATTTTTAGTTCTTCCTTTTGAATGGAATCAAAATTGTCAATGGCGCATTGACCCGATGGCTTTGGCGTGACGTCTATTCCACGGAGTTGTAGGTTCAAAACATGAGCGAAAGAATTTATGCGAAGGCATGCATAGGCCCAAATTTCTAACATAGAGGAAGAAGTTTGAAAAAAGTCTCTCCTATAAATGGTGGGTCCTGGGGTTGACTGTGGACGACATGGGGTCATCTGTTAAACGGTTGATGTGGAGATTAGTGAGACTATATGGTCCTGAAACCTCATGGGGTGGGAATTGTGGGCTATAGGGTTGCTATAGTACTATTATTTCTATGTCACAAAAAACAAACAAAAAAAATCAAAATTTAATATCTTATAAATATAGTTTTACTTACAACTTATGTTTACTATTTTGATAAATCGTAAGTAAAAAATAGTTTTACTTACGAAAATTAAAGTTACTACTAAAAGCATGGTTACCAAAGTCTTTTTTGTTGTAGCAAGATTTTAAAAGTTTAGATATTATTCAAATATGCAAGAACAAATTCGTTAATAATTTTTTTCTATGAATATTAATGTTTTTATTATATATAGTGGAGCTTATCTTAACTTTATGAAATTACCCTTTAATTAAATGACAACAAGCATTTCTCTAAAAGTTGTAGTTTATATAATTAAGTTAATGAGAAATTTATATTTTCCTCTTAACGTCAACCAAGTCCATTTTCTGTCCGTTTTATTCTAATTTAAACACTTTTTGAAAGTGATTGGCCTAACTAATTTGTATTTATCGGTGCGCTACATGTTAATGGGTGGTCCACTACTCATGTTATAAATCTTAAATTATGTATCAAAAGCCTAATTATAGCCCCACACACATCAATTTGTCTAGCATTTACTATCATTTTCACACCTCATTCGAAATACAATCACTTATATACTTGCGTGTCCTTCTTTTATTTCTTATAATTGAATATAAAGCCTAATTTTATATATAGATTTTTTATATATTTATATTATTTATAAATTCAATACTTTTTAACGATGGTGTACTACTTTTACTAAAAATATCAAAACTATCTATTATTTATTAATATTCAATTAAAAATTACATTTTAACTTTAAAAAAAAAAAAGATATTTCTATAAAAAGTTATACCAAATCTCAAGCTTCCTAAAGAGTTGGTCATGTTTTCCAATCAACATCCTCCAAATTTAAATCAAAAATAATTCAAAAGGTCACAAGTGCCCAATTTTCCCTCAAAATTCAATTATTTTATTATGATAAATTTTGGGGCATTATTATAATTTATTTAAAAAGGAATATATAAAACAAATACAACAAAATTATTTAAAACATTCAATTCTTTCGTGCAATTTTATATTCCTTTTACATTTTTTATTCTTTTTTGGATCACTACACATATGTTAATACTGTTATCATATATACACAGTTACTATATATATATATATATAGTTGCTATATATATGTATAATTACTATATATGTGTACTTACCATTTATAGATTAAGTTTACCTTACATAGCCTAGGGCTTCATGTATATATATTCATGTGTATACTCATTGATATCAATTAAGAAAAGAAATACTAAATTTTCTCACATGGCATTAGAGCCTGTTCTAGGGTTCCTATCACTATCTTCTGCCACCGCCTTTCTCTGTTGTCACCGCCTGTGACAACCTCAGAGTGTTCATTGCGTGTGACCATTGCTCTTCTTCTCTCTTGACTGTGCGTGATTGGTCGTCTCTTGTAGGTAGTCGATTCTATGAGTCGCCGTCGCCACCATCATAGTCATCGTTTCTATGCTCCTTCTCTCCTTTCTTTGGCTACTGTGTTTTGTTTAGTTCGGCTGGCATTGAGTTCGTCGCCATCTCCACTGCCGTTGATTACAGATTGTTTCTCGGTTGTTGTTTCTCACTGAGACACTCGTGCTGTCCGTAAGTTGCAGATACATAAATTCTTTAGCTTACTAATACTTTTTGACTTTTATTTTCAAAAGTCATCATTACACAAGCCATTATTACACAAGTCATCATTACCTTTTGAAAGTAATATCTTGTCATTTGCAAAAGCCATCATTATTTTTAATTCTATTGCCACGACGTCTTCTAATTACACGCCCTACAAATATTATTTTGGATGAAATTAATTATATTATTTAGGCACAATAAATGTGAGTGTTTCTTACTGGTCGCAGAATGTGGCGTTATGTTACTGGAGATAAGAAAGAGCCAACGAAGCTTAGCACTGAGTCAGTTGCTAACTTTAAGGAGAAGCATAAAGTCTGGTGTAGCACCCATTGTAAGATTTTGTCTTAGTTTATTAATACCTCTGCACCATCTATCTAGATATTTTTGCCCAAGTTTCGGAATGCTCAACTTGCATGGAGTTTTTTGGCCAATCGATATAATTGTTCAAGTGATTTGGCCCTTCAGTATTAGTTGGAGTCTCGACTTCAGAAGTTACGTCAACCCTGGCCAATCCATTCTGGGCTTTCATTCGCAGCTTAATGGGCTTTGGGATCAACTCTCTCAGGTTAATTCGGTCATTTCACATGATGTTTCGGCTACAACCTTTTCGTCGTACCGAGATCGTCGTCAGCTTATTCAGCTTATGATGGGCCTTCGTGATGACTTTGAACATACCCGTGCTTCTTTGCTTCACCGTACTCCGCTTCCGACACTTGAGAGTGCTTTTATTGAGCTTATTTATGAGGAGACACGTCAAACTACTAGACGTGATATGTCTACTGATCAAGTTATGACTACTCCACTCCTGACTTCTCAGATTGTGGTTGTTGCTGCTTCCCCGAAGGTAGTTGTGGGAGGTAAGCCCAAGTTTAATGGGCATTGTTTTAAGTGTGGTTATTTGGGCATCGTGGTTCAGAATGTAGGAGGAAGACCAGTGATGAGAGATGAGCCATTCAAGCAAATAATGTTAATAATAGTAGGGCAGCTGTAGCTTGTGCTGATCCATCTGCATCGAGTTTATTTAAGGCACCTGCCTTATCATCCCTTACTGCAACTGATCTTGAGGCATTCATTCACCAAGTTATATCTCGCACACCTACTGCTCTTTCTGTTACATTAGGTAAATCCCCCATTGGTTCATTAATTCAGCTTGTTGTAACATATGACTTCTGATACCTCTTTAGTTTCATTAGCTACCCACACTCCACATATTCCTGCTATCTATACAGTTGATGGTTCTAGTATGTCTGTTAGTCATGTTGGCACTGTATCTACACACAACCTTTCTCTTTCTGAAATACTGGTTATACCCAAGTTGTCTCTTAACCTTCTTTCGGTTGGTCAGCTTGTTAAACATGGTCTTACTTTGACTTTTTCAAATAAGGGATGTGATGTGCAGGATCAGAAGACGGGACAACTAGTTGGGACTAGGGGTAAAGTTGGTCGTCTATTCGAACTTACTTCTCTACATATACCCAGTTCCAATTTTTCACTTGCGGCATCTGTTTCCACTTCCAGTGTATGCATTCCCGTTTAGGTCATACCTTTTCGTCTCGTGTTAAGTCTTTAGTGTCTAGTGGTTGTTTGGGCAAAGTTAGTTTTCAACTTTTTGATTGCATTTCTTGTCAGTTGAGTAAACATAGTGTTTTACCATTTAATAAAAGTGATTCTTTTTCATCTGTTCCTTTTGATCTTATTCATTTTGATATTTGGGGACCTGCCCCAGTTCCCACTGAGGGAGGATCTCAATATTTTGTGTTATTTATTGATGATTTCTCACGGTATACTTGGTTGTATATTTTACGTGAGCGATCTGAGTTGCTTGATATTTTTCGTGACTTCCAAAAAATGATCCAAACCCAATTCGGACGAGTGATTAAGGTTTTTCGTGGTGATAATGCTATGGAGTATACGTCTAATTCTTTTATGGAAACCTTGAAATGTGATGGGACTCTCTCTCATCGTTCCTGTACATACACTTCTCAGCAGAATGGTCGTGCTGAACGAAAGCATAGGCACATCTTAGATACTGTCAGATCTCTCATTCTCTCTGCCAATTTACTTGAGTCTTTCTGGGGTGAGGCTGCACTCACTTCAGTCTACACCATTAATCGGGTTCCATCTCATACTATATCAGGTAAAACGCCATATGAGGTCTTATATAAAAAATACTTGATTACTCGCTTTTGAGAGTGTTTGGTTGTGCATGTTTTGTCTTGCTTCCTCCTCATAAGCATTCTAAATTGGAGTCATGCTCACGTCTTTGTTGTTTTCTTGGGTACGATATTGAGCATAAGGGTTATGGCTGCTATGATCCTATTGCTGAACGTCTTCGTGTTTCCAGACATGTGTAGTTTTGGGAGCATCGATTATTCACTTCTATCTCACCGCTGTCCTCACAGCCTCCCCATTACTGAACTAGTTTTGTTGATCCGTCTCCAGATCTTTTTCCTGACTCGGATACAGGTGAACTAAGTTCTACAGACCCCTATTTGTCGCTCGGCTCTGACTTGCCTGCTTCATCTACTGATCCAACCATCACATCTGTGCCCATTGAGTCTCCTGTCATTCCTGATGTTCGTCGCTCTAATAGTGTAAGAGTTATCCCATTTCATCTTAATGACTATCATTGTTTCTTTGCTCTTGCCACCTTGTATGAGCCTCGCAATTATCAGGAGGCTCGATCTGATCCTCTTTGGTAGAAAGCTATGAATGATGAACTTCAAGCCCTACACGATACTCATACTTGGGATGTAACTGATTTGCCTTCTGGTAAGACTGCAGTGGGATATAAGTGGGTGTACAAAATTAAGACTTGTGTTGATGGATCAGTGGAACGCTATAAGGCTCACCTTGTTGCTAGGGGTTTCACACAGGAGTATGGTATTAATTATGAGGAGACTTTTGCTCCAGTTGCTCGTCTTACCACTTTTCGTTCCTTGCTTGCCATTTCAGCAGTTAGACGATGGAAGATGCTTTAGATGGATGTTAAGAATGCATTTCTTAATGGGAAGCTGGTAGAGGAAGTGTATTTGCAACATTTTCCAGGTTTTGATCATCCGCTAGGGAAAGTATGTTGTCTTCGTAAGGTTTTATATGGCCTTAAGCAGTCTTCTCGAGCTTGGTTTTCCAAGTTCAGCTTTGTGCTCTCCCAGCAGGGTTTCATTCCTAGTTCATATGATTCTACACTTTTTCTTCGTCGATCAGAGGTAAGTATTGTTGTTCTTCTATTATATGTAGATGACATGGTTATTACTGGAGATGATGTGTCTGATATTTATGATCTACAGAGTTTTCTTGGCCAAACTTTTGAGATGAAGGACTTGGGGTCTCTTAGTTATTTTTTGGGTCTTGAGGTCACATCTAGTCCCGATGGATACTATCTTTCACAAGCCAAATATGCATTTGAACTCTTATCATGTGTCGGTTTGACTGATAGTAAGGTTGTTGATAGTCCTTTGGAGACGAATGCAAAGTTGACGTTCGTTGATGGCAAGCCTCTGGCGGATGCGACATTGTACCGACAATTGGTTGGTCGTCTCATCTATCTTACTATGACTTGGCCTGACCTTTCTTATGCAGTCACACTAGTGAGTCAGTTCATGCATGCTCCTCGTTTGTCTCACTATGCAGCTGTTCTGCGTATACTTCGGTATATTAAGGGCACTTTGTTTCATGGCCTTCATTTCTCAGCTCATTCCTCTTTGGAGCTTCGGGCTTTCTCAAATGCAGATTGGGCTGGTAACCCTACTAGTCGTTGTTCCATCATAGGTTATTGTTTCTTAGTTGGTTCCTCTTTGATCTCTTGGAAGAGTAAGAAACAAACAGTTGTATCTAGATCTAGTATAGAGGTTGAGTATCACACAATGGCAGATGCGACATTTGAACTACTGTGGATTCGTTGGTTGCTTCAAGACACAGAGATTTCTCTTTTCAACAGTTTCACTCTTTATTGTGATAATATGAGTGCTATGCAGATTGCCCATAATGATGTTTTCCATGAACGAACAAAGCACGTTGAGATTGATTGTCACTTTATTCGTCAACACATTAAGCAGGACACCCTTCTCTTGGTTCACGTGGTCTCTGTGGATTAACTTGCAGACATTTTCACAAAGGCACATCCCCCTGAACGTCATCGTGATTTGATTGACAAACTCAAGATGGCTTTTTCTTTACCACCTTGAGTTTGAGGGAGGATGTTACCATATATGTGCAGTTACTACATATGTGTAGTTACTATATATATGTATACTTACCATGTATAGATTAGGTTTACCTTACATAGCCTATAGCCTAGGACTTCATGTATATATACCCATATGTATACTCATTGATATCAATTAAGAAAAGAAATACTAAGTTTTCTCACAAATACAATATTAAAAAAAAGATGGTATCATGGGGAGTGGAGTTGGCGAATGGCTTTATTATATACATTGGCATAACTATGTATTGACACCGGGAATCTGACAAATGAGACATGAGACAATACGAAAAACAAAACAGATTAGAATTAATATTACAGATCCCTCCAAGTAAAATTAATGTCTATTTGAAAACGTCCTTTTCACATAAAATTAGAAGTATACTAGAGCACTTGAGACTTTGGATCAACATGAAACCACATATAATAAGTCTCGATAAAATTTTTTGAGACTGAAGCAGCTCACGGTATTTATTTTTAGTAGTATTTATTACATGTGGTTTCATGTTGATATATTTATTTTTAGTAGTATTTATTTTTAATATATATATATATATATTAACTGCACCCTCCAATCAATTTTTTCGATTACTTAAACATTTTTTATTTTTTATTTTTTATTTTAAACTCATGTGACGAGCGACGTGGCTCCACCAATATGTGTTCAGCTTCTATATAAAAACTCTTCACTAACCCCTTTCCACTACACCAAATTAAACCTAAAAACAACATGGCCGATTCATCTCCGCTTCTACTCCGTTCCAACTCAGCCGACTCACTCGAGAAACAGGTTCTCCGAATCACTCTCGACGAAATAATCGAACGGTACGTAGGCAATTTCAATCGGATCCAGTTCCTACAAGCCCTCCTAGTCTTAGCTGCATGGATTTTCGACGCGCAACAAACGTTCATCAGCGTGTTCACCGACTCAGATCCGTCCTGGCACTGCACCGAGTCATCCTGCACTAACTCGGTTCCAAACCAGTATTGCAACCTACCTGAAACTTCATGGGCATGGGACGAACCGGCTCGAACCTCGACCGTCTCCGAATGGAACCTAGCTTGTTTGGGTCCGATCGTTTCTGGCCTACCGGCTTCGTCGTTCTTCGTGGGTTGCCTCGCTGGTGGACTAGTTCTCGCCACCCTAGCCGACTCACTGGGTCGTAAGAACATGCTGGTTCTTTCAGCCTGGTCATGGCTTTAGCCAGCGCGTTAACAGCGTTGTCTCCGAACATCTGGGTCTACTCGGCTTTACGATTTGTCGCAGGGTTCGGAAGAGCCACGATCGGTACTTGTGCTTTGGTGCTTTCTACTGAACTTGTAGGAAAAAAATGGCGTGGACAGGTGGGTGTTCTTGGGTTCTTCTGTTTCACTATAGGGTTCTTATCGTTACCAGCCATGGGTTTTCTCAGTAAAGGTCGTTCGTGGAGAGATCTCTATCTTTACACTTCAATTCCAACGTTGATCTACTGTGTCTTAGTTCATTTTATAGCTCAGGAATCGCCAAGATGGCTTTGGGTTCGAGGGCGCAAGGAGGAAGCCATCAAAACCCTGAAAATCATGTCAAATAGCAGTAGTAATACTACTAGTTTAAGTAATTTCTTCTCGGTACTTTCAATCCAAGATGAAGAAGAAGAAGAAAATCCTAATTCATACGCTGCTATGAAGATGTTATGGGAGAAAAAATGGGCTTTCAGGAGATTAACAACAGTGATGATAGTAGGTTTTGGGATCGGAATGGTGTATTACGGTATGCCATTAGGTCTAGGAGATTTAGGGTTTAATCTCTACTTAAGTGTGGCACTAAACGCTTTATCAGAGCTACCATCGTCTCTAGTCACTTTCTTCCTTATTGGAAGAATGAACAGAAGAAGTTCTCTTCTGGGATTCACTTTGGCAAGTGGGGTTACAAGTTTTCTGATTATTTGTAATTTTGATGATCAGAAGTTAGGGTTTATGAAGGAAATGAAAGTTGTAATGGAGCTGATATCGTTCTTCAGCGCTTGTACTGCCTTTAACGTGGTTTTGATCTACACCGTTGAGCTGTTTCCTACTAGGGTTAGGAACTCGGCGCTGGCGATGGTGAGACAAGCGTTGGTGCTTGGTGGCGTGTTTTGTCCGGTGTTAGTTGCAGCTGGTAGAAGACATGAGGGTTTGTCGTATGGTGTGTTTGGATTGGTCATAGGGTTTTGTGGGCTTTTTGCATGGTTGTTACCGGAGACTCGTGGTGGGACCTTTTGTGACACCATGGATGAGCAAGAACACAAGGATGAGCTGGCGAAATAACCATTGGCTTAGGTAATTGATGTGAAAGTTAAGGTGGTCTTTTTGTAGTTGTTGGTTTGGGATATGGATTAAAAAAATCTTAAAAAAAGAAAAAGAAAAAAGAAAAGAACAAGAAGAACAAGACGTGTTTGATTGATTGAATCTAGCTGGACATAGTCTTTTAGATTTCCTTTGGTTCTAATTTCAAATATAATTAAAAAAAGAAAAGAAAATAATAAGTGTACATCAAAAGCAAGTACACAATTTTAGCATACAAATGAGTAATGTTATATTTGCGCGTGATTTAAAAATGAGTAATGTTATATTGTCACTTTTTTTTTTTTTATTCAAAGGAAAAAACTAGAGCATTAAGCTCTAACAAAAACAACCCCAAAATATCAACAAATAAACAATTTCTAATCCCAGTGGGTGGAAAACTGAAACATACTAAAGCATCCCGAACCCCACTATTAGCTATATAATCAGCACATTGGCACCCTCACACAGAGTATGAAGAGGCTTATAGCACCATCTCTGTCACACCCCATATCAGCGGTATAATGGGCACCTCATACCGAGCGTACCCCAACCATTATATACCACATAATATTGTCGCATCCCAGTACACAACACACCGCAACGTCTAGTACCCCCAGGATCATTTGTCCACACTATTCACTCATGAATAGTGCAGGGTCTCCCCCAGATTCGAACTCACAACCTCATAAGGTTTGATTTCGCAATCTGAGTAGCCACTGAATGTATTACTTCGTCTACTATCAGATTGTCAGTTAAAATAGAAAGTTTTTTCTCCTGAAAGTATCCATAACTTTCACGTATCTTTTCATTTCATCTGGCTTATCATTGAGACCATCGATTTATTTTTACTTCCGTCTCAACTATATATGTTTTTACAGAAGTACTCACACCCTTAGCATCCACATCTGGAGCTATCTCTGCCTTTCTCATATTACAACTTTGCCACAAGCTCATAAGTTGTGCATTTCGTTGTTGTAGGGTAGTTATTAGTCATATATAAGCTATGCAATTTATTATCACTGGATTACATCCAGTTCTTTTTTCTTTCAGCCTTCTGATCCTTTCTTGATCAGCAATTTCCATTGTTACTCTTGGCAATTCGTTTCCAAATCTGAAATTCACCGACACAGGTGATTCTCAGTCAAGATAACATATTGGATTAGACTCAACATAATAGGACTACCCATATGTATACTCATACAATCAATCATAATATCATAAAACTTTTATCTTTTTAAGGATTTTAAACCTAATGCTTTGATACCAATATTGTCACGATGCCCCTGACATAGGCTGACGTCATGACCGGCACAATATACTATACACTATACATACCCGTATACAGTAGATAGTATACTGTCAGTCTTCACATAGTCTCATAATCCTTCCCAAATTTTTCAACAATTTCAGCAGCATTTCCCCATAAAATGACATTTCACAAAACCTGATATACCACAAATCAAATCATCTCTCTCTCTCTATATATATATATATATATATATATTAACAATTCAAAATAACTATTGATATCTTATTCTCCCAAAATAACTCCTCTAGGCATCACCAGACACTACAAATCAAGTAGAAATACAACAAGCGAATAAACAACTCGACAGGCTCTAGCTCAGCACGTCCCTTTAATTCATTATTATTTGGTGTTAGTCAAATCTTACACCAATAATATATTTATAAGTTAAGTTAATACTTATTTATTATTATAAAATATTTATATCATAGTACATATAATATAAAACAAACGGAGCCTCTCTCCCTTCTTTTGCTCGCTCTAGTCTCTCTCGCAATATCTGCATCTCTCTCGTCATTAAGCCGAAACCCTAACTTCAAGCCCGAGCCTGCGGGTCGCGATGAACAACGAGCAATCTTCAAGCCCTAGCTTGCCGATCTCGCATCAATAGCTATGTATGCCATTTATACTGGATAGATAATAACAAATAATTTCATGTGATGAGCATGTGAACAAGAAAAAGTATTTTGAATATTATTCAGGCTTATTAATTAACTATATGTTATGATAGATCATATGGAATTTGTTCAAATTTCTTTCAACATTTTTTGGAACCTAGCTAAAATCTCAAAGAATATCCAGTGCATCCACGAGGCTTTTTCCAAATGCTAATGAGTTTTGGGGGAGATGATGACAAATTTTCTTTGATCATTACGATCTTTGTATTCTCGTAGTAACATTATTATTTCATTGAAGTATTTTCATAGGATTCTATGGTGTGTACTAACAATTATGATTACAAAGACTCATATTTTTCATCCTATGTATGGTTAACTTATTTACAAAGTCTTTTTACTTCACCTTATGTTCACTTCACCATTTTTTTAACTACCAAAAACTTTAGGTGAATTTTTTTTATTTTTATTTTAATTCAAGTAGTGCCTCTTCAAACGAATGTATGCGTACTACAAAACTAATCCACTTAGAACTAACACCATTAAGGGATATACGGGTATATATCTCATTTAATAATATGTGAATGTCTCCGCACATGAATCTTAAAAAAAAAAGAATGAAATGGAAAACCAAAAGAAAAAATAAAAATAATATTTGGTGATCATCTAGATACCAACATAAGTATTTTTTTTAACAAAAATACTATCTCATATATTTAAAAAAGTAGAGAAGACGAACAACGAAACCTGCTTTTTTTTTCCTTTATAAAGAAACAAAACATATGAGAGTTGAAAGAAAAAACGTTGTTCGTAGCCGTATGACAACTATTCTAAGAAAACTTCTGTTTTATATTATTATACATAATATATGTTGGACCCGTGACCAACCCAAAAATACAGAACAAGACAAAATAAGTATCTTTCCGCCGAATGAAAAAATAAAAGAAAAGATAAAATATTAATTTTCTCTTATAAATAAAAGCTCAAAATTCAATTTAATTCATTAGAAAAATATTTTTGAGATTTCATAAAAGTTTTCTCTAGATTAAAAAAGAAAGAGAGATTCATTGTTATTTCCTTGAATAAGGTTGTAATCTACAATTTATAATAAAATTTTTTATATTTTATCCGTGAACATAAGTCTCAAAATCGAACTACGTAAAATTTATGTCTTTAATTTATATAATTGTCTTATTTTATCATTTAATAGTGCAATATTATATACGTCCCCCATAAAGTGGTATTGAGACCTTTTAGAATTCTTAGTATGCTATGTGGTTGCGGTCTTGTTTGATCTACCATATTAAAAAAGTCTTCTCGGATATACAATATTGCTCACGTATACATCACCATTTATGTATATGCTACTATTTACGTATATAATATTATTTACATGAAATAGAAGGAATCGACATACGTCAATTGCTCACAATGTATACTATTTATGCGTGTATCTTGTCAAAGAATCAATGTATTATACGATTACTCTGCTGAATCAACAATTAATTTAATTAGTCAGGCTTAGTCTTATCTTAGTAATTTTAAATAGTGAATATGAGACAACTTGCTACTCTAGAAGATTTAGTATTTAACGGGGTCCATTGTAATCCTACCTCTCGATCTAGGGACTAGTCTAGTTGATTTTATTAAAAGTTGTTCACTCTGTGAAGGTAATACTAAATGTCTAAATGAGACACGTTAGTACAACCGATTTTTATAAGCATCACCAGACACTACAAATTAGATAGAAATACAACAAGCAAATAAACAACTCAACAAGTTATAGCTCAGCACGTCCCTTTAAATCATTATTATTTGGTAATGGTGTTAGTCAAATCTTACACTAATAATATATTTATAAGTTAAGTTAATACTTATTTATATCATAGTACATATAATATAATTTAACAAAATTATTATTGATTATATATAAGTATATTTAAGTAAAAAGGGTAAAATTGTCATTTCAAGTAAAAAAATCACTTATGTAGTATTTTAAGTTTTTTTTTTTTTTGGCCAAAAATATTTTAATTAAGTGTGTTTGGTACAAGTTTTTTTTTGGAATAGCTCCCCAAACGGAACCTCTCTCCCTTCTTTTGCTCGCTCTCGTCTCCCTCGCAGTATCTGCATCTCTCTCGTCATTAAGCTGAAACCCTAACTTCAAGCCCTAGCCTGCCGGTCGCGAAGAACAACGAGCAATCTTCAAGCCCTAGCTTGCAGATCTCGCATCAACCTCCTCGCTTTGGATGGAGACAGCATTTCCTCCATGATTCGCCGTTCGATTAGGCGTATCCGAATCCAGTCCCTCATTGAAATCGATCGATCGATACTCTGTTTTGGTTTTTGATCTTCACAGTCGCGATGGCGCTGTCTGTGTTAATTCAAGTGGTGCGATTCAGGTGAAACAGAGAAAGAAGAGTAGCAACAAATAGAGCTGCGTGATCTGCAAAAAGAAGCAATGTGTTCGTAAGATCTCTTTTATTTATTTTTATTTATTTTTGTCTTTTCTTTCTCAAGGATTCCAAGCCAAAAATGTTCGGAAAATTCTTTCCGAGTTTCAATATGTTTAGGCAATCCTTCGATGAAACCCCAACTTCATCATCGGTAGAGATCGACGATCATTTTTCCTAAAAATGACAGCATTGGCTTCCAGAGAAAAAAAAAGTAAGTGGACTGAATACTTGGGGTCCTGAAGACAAAGTGAATAGACAGAGGAGAATAAGAACTGAAAAGATTAAGTTTCTTTTGTTGCAGAATTTTTGAATTTAAGATTTCCTTGTTTATCCGTTGATTTTTGCTGGTATTTTGAGAAGAGATGTATTCCGCTTGCTCTCTATTACACACACAATGCCTTCGTTTCAATTATTTTATCAAATAATAATCTGATAGCTGGTACCAGATCATTCTTTGTTTTTCAGTTTTTGCTTTCATGAGAAATGGCTTGTGTGGATTTATGTAAATTGAAGTGTAAAATTATGGATAATACCTTTTTGTTGTTATTGGTTTATTGAGATGCTTTTTTTATTTTTATTTTTATTTTTTTATTCATGAGAAATAAAAAAGGTCACTAGGGCCTATGTTACGATCACATTTCTTATTTAGATTAAATAATTGTTTATTATTTTTGTAAGTTTTATTTAGTTGAAAAAGTCTGAATAGTGGGTTGTTTTGTAGGTTATAACTTATAACTCCTTGTTATGGAGTAGTGGGTGGTTATGAGTAGTTATAGATAGTTTATCTATTTTATCTATTTAAGGAGAATGTATGAATGAAATGGGAAAAGAGAAGAAAATTATTATCAATGGTTTGATCCCATTTTGGAGGTTAGGTTCCCTCAAAGAATCTCTTGGAGGTTTTGGTTCCCTTGAATGAACTATATATTTCTATTTTCTTTCTTATTTTATGTTTTGTAGCTTTAGAAAATGAGTTCGTATCAGCATAACAAAAGAAGTACCCGCCATATCCACTACAAGGAGCGGAGAGAGACCCATAGGAGGGAAGTTGTACTTGACTAGAGAAGCAAAATTAGGAATGGGCGTGAAAGCCAGAAAATCTGCACATTGATTGCCTTCTCTAAGAGTATGCTTCAAATTGCACTGCCAATGTCTACCCAGAAGATCTCTACAATCTTGGACAAGACCATAGAGAGGATGATTGTCTGAAATATTTCCTTCAATCAAACTGATAGCAGCCATAGAATCCGTTTCTACTATAAAGCCTTTGAAGTTGTAGCTCCCAAGTCACTTTCAAACCTTCACGAACTCCCCATAGTTCCGCAACCATATTATCTGCTGTACCAATGAACCCATTATAGCCCATAATCTAGCCTCTACTGCTATTCCTACGGACCGAAGCTAGAAATACCAAGATTACCTTTGGAAGCACCTTCAGAATTCAATTTGATTCAATCCGTCGGAGGGGAGAACCAACAAACCAATATGGTAAACCGTGCAGATCTGGAATCTTGAGGATTGAGAAAGGCATGAAAAAGATCACTCGTTACATCTCTGGCTCGCTTGTGAATGACCCAAATGCTCACACGTTCTCCTTCAAATATAGTTCTATTTCTGGAGATCCACAAGCACCATATGGAAGCCAAAAAGAACAAATTCCACTCCCTAGAAACAACTTGTCGAGGACAATATTTGGCATTCATCCTGAGCTAGTTATAAAGAGGGAGGTTAAAAAAATTATTCAACTGATCATTTGGGATCAAATTCTTCCAGTAATCTACAATCCTTGAACAATCTCTCAAAATATGGACGGCTGATTCACACTCATGATTGCATTGAGGGCATCTTGCATCAGGTGACATACCACGTCTTAATCGAAGATCGTTTGTTAGCAACCTATTATGAGCAGCCAGCTAGACAAACACTTTGAATTTATGAGCGCAGTTTAGCTTCCGTACCCATGACCACGATCCACCATCTACATGATGATTTAAACCAAGTAACATATTGTATGCAGATTTAACAGTAAACTCTCCATTAGGAGTTCTAGCCCTTATCAATCTGCCCTCAACATGGTGATGAGGGATAAGAATTCCCTTAATAGTATTCACAGCCGTAGGGGGCAGTTGAGTTTGCAATTTGTCAAAACACCATTCTTTATTATCATCAAGTAAATCTCCAACATTCAAGGATATATCAGCTGGATGTGGTTCCTCTGTTAACAGATCACTTAGAGGCCCACTTGTCTTTCCAGAAAGAGATCAGATCACCTGTCCCCACCCGCCTAATTAACCCATCCTTGAGATAATTCAATCCAAGTAAAATACTCCTCCAAGATATTGAAGCTGAGTGGCAGTGGGTGGAGAGAAGAACATTTGTATCTCTGATATATTTTTCCTTCATAATTTTCACCCACAAATTTTGTTTATTTTTGAGTAAGCACCAACCCAATTTAGCAGGTAAAGCTACATTACATTCTCTCATGGTCCCTAGACACAAATCCCCATGGTCCTTTGGCTTGCACACTTGTTTCCAGCTGATGAGATGAACCTTCCTATTGGGAGAAGAATAATTTACAAAAAATCCTTATTCAACTTATCCAAATTACAACATATGGACTGAGGAATCCACGTACTTTGCGTGGTGTAAAGAGGAACCTCAGAGATAACTGTTTTAATGAGAGTCACTTGACCTGCCATGTTAAGGAGCTTAGATTTCCAGCCCATAAGCTTTTGTTGGATCTTGCTGATGATATGCTGAATGGAGGCTCTGTTAGGTCTAGAGTGGAAGAGTGGGATGCCCAAGTACTTCCCCAGGTCATTAGTCAAGCTTATAGCTCCTTTTGCACTGATACTGCAGGCTTTACTTCTACATACATTTGGAGAGACAAATAACTTGGACTTGTGGAGATTAATTTTCTCTCTCAACATAGAGCAAAATTGAGCAAGCGTTTCCATTATCGAGCTGATCTGATCAACACAGGAATAACCTGTCGTGACACCTTGATGGCTTTCCACTTGCCCATAACAGTGGCTTCTGAAATCATGTGAGATAATCGTTCCATGCACAAGATAAACAAGTAAGGAGATAATGGGTCACCTTGGCGAAGACCTCGCTCAGGGTAGGACTCCTTAGTAGGTTCACCATTCCACAAAATAGAGAACCGCACTGATTTTATACAAAGCATGATTAACTATAAGAGCTTTGTAGGAAATTTAAAATCCTCCAATGTGTCCTGAAGGAAATCCCACCTTATGCGGTCATATGCCTTCTCAAGATCAATTTTTAGAGCCATGAAACCATCCTTTCCCTTCTTCCGTTGCATAGTATGGATCACTTCTTTAGCTATTAAATATTATCAGTAATATTTCGACTTGGGATAAAGCTACTCTAGTGAACACCTATGGGCTTTTGTAAGTAGGGCCGTAATCTTCCCACTATAATTTTTGTGAAAATCTTATAGCTCACATTACATAAGCTAATCGAGCGCATTTGAGTTATTGTTTTCAGATGCTCCACTTTAGGCATAAGTGCAATAAAAGTAGTGTTCAAACTAGCTGGAATCACACCCTCATTCCAAATTTTGGTAACCATAGTAGTCACACTTTCACCCAAAATCTCCCAATTCTTTTGGTAAAATACAACTTGAAGACCATCAGGACCAGGAGCTTTCATAGGCTTCGTGGAGTTCAAAGCATGCAAAATCTCAGTTGGAAGCAACAGAGCGCAAAGGCTACTACCATCCGCAAGAGAAAGGACATCTCCAAAGCCTGTGGTGGTAGAGAATGTTCTAGGGATCACCTCCTGGCCTAGAACATGGTTCATCATTAATTTCTGGTCATTACACCATATACCATCAATTTTGAGAGCCTTTATCTTGTTTCTGCTTCGACGAATCAACGTACTCATTTAGAAGAAAGCAGTATTGACATCTTCCCGAAGCCATTGGACTCTTGATTTCTGTAACCATATAAGTTCTTCTCTTTGAATAATTTCATTATACTGATTCATAAGTTCTTCCTCTAGATGAGTAAGGAAATGTGAATGCCTAACACTTAGAGCTTTTTGAATACCCAGGATGCGAGCTAAGAGAAGGCACTTCTGTTTGAACACATTCCAAATACCTCTCTATTCCAAATCTTTATCTGATTTGTAAAGGAGGCTACTGCATGCATGAAATCCAAAGAGAACGGTTTTGATGAGTGTGTTTGAACTGTATTATATTATATTTATATTTATATATATAATTACGGACCCCAAACAGTACTGCTGATAACCTGTTCAACAGTAACTGCTGATAACTGTTCAAAAGTACTGATAAATTGTTCAAACGCACTGATGAACTGTTCAAAAGTGCTGGTAACTGTTCAAACGTACTGCTGATAACCTGTTCAACTGTTCAAAAATACTGATAAACTGTTCCAAAGTACTGATAAACTGTTCCAAAGTACTTATAACTGTTCAAAAGTCCTGATAAACTGTTCAAACGTACTGATGAACTGTTTAAAAGTACTGAAAACTGTTCAAACGTACTGATAAATTGTTCACAAGTACTGATAACAGTTCAAAAGTACTGATAAACTGTTCAAAAGTACTGATAAACTGTTCCAAAGTACTGATAAACTGTTCAAAAGTACTGATAAACTGTTCAAACGTACTGATAAATTGTTCACAAGTACTGATAACTGTTCAAAAGTACTGATAAACTGTTCGAAAGTACTGATAAACTGTTCCAAAGTACTTATAACTGTTCAAAAGTCCTGATAAACTGTTCAAACGTACTGATGAACTGTTTAAAAGTACTGAAAACTGTTCAAACGTACTGATAAATTGTTCACAAGTACTGATAACAGTTCAAAAGTACTGATAAACTGTTCCAAAGTACTGATAAACTGTTCAAACGTACTGATAAATTGTTCACAAGTACTGATAACTGTTCAAAAGTACTGATAAACTGTTCGAAAGTACTGATAAACTGTTCCAAAGTACTTATAACTGTTCAAAAGTCCTGATAAACTGTTCAAACGTACTGATGAACTGTTTAAAAGTACTGAAAACTGTTCAAACGTACTGATGAACTGTACTGCTGATAACCTGTTCAACTGTTCAAAAATACTGATAAACTGTTCCAAAGTACTGATAAACTGTTCAAACGTACTGATAAACTGTTCCAAAGTACTTATAACTGTTCAAAAGTCCTGATAAACTGTTCAAACGTACTGATGAACTGTTTAAAAGTACTGAAAACTGTTCAAACGTACTGATAAATTGTTCACAAGTACTGATAACAGTTCAAAAGTACTGATAAACTGTTCAAAAGTACTGATAAACTGTTCCAAAGTACTGATAAACTGTTCAAAAGTACTGATAAACTGTTCGAAAGTACTGATAAACTGTTCCAAAGTACTTATAACTGTTCAAAAGTCCTGATAAACTGTTCAAACGTACTGATGAACTGTTTAAAAGTACTGAAAACTGTTCAAACGTACTGATAAATTGTTCACAAGTACTGATAACAGTTCAAAAGTACTGATAAACTGTTCCAAAGTACTGATAAACTGTTCAAACGTACTGATAAATTGTTCACAAGTACTGATAACAGTTCAAAAATACTGATAAACTGTTCCAAAGTACTGATAAACTGTTCAAAAGTACTGATAAACTGTTCAAACGTACTGATAAATTGTTCACAAGTACTGATAACTGTTCAAAAGCTGATAAACTGTTCAAAAGTACTGATAAACTGTTCCAAAGTCCTGATAAACTGTTCAAAAGTACTGATAAACTGTTCAAACGTACTGATAAATTGTTCACAAGTACTGATAACTGTTTAAAAGTACTGATAAACTGTTCAAAAGTACTGATAAACTGTTCAAACGTACTGATAAATTGTTTACAAGTACTGATAAACTGTTCAAAAGTACTGATAAACTGTTCAAAAGTACTGATAAACTGTTCAAAAGTACTTATAACTGTTCAAAAGTCCTGATAAACTGTTCAAACGTACTGATAAACTGTTCAAAAGTACTGATAAATGGGCATCATATTAGGGTTTAGGGGACATGATAAATTTAGTTACTCTAGCATCTACTCATAAAACAACTTAATCAGTATCTCTTAAGAAAGATGATCACAAGATCTACTTAAGTTCACACTTTATTCAGCCAAGTTTGTGAAAATCACTACTCAGTTCATACATGATAAACTGTTAATTTAAACGAGAAATAGCAACTGGGTGCCACTCTAGCATCATTTCCTTTCTTTTCTTGCAGTTGGTTTCCTTTATCATTTCCTTTCTTTTCTTGCAGTTGGCTTCCTTTCTTTTCATGCAGTTGGCCTTGAACCAAGCCTGCCTTAGTTTCTTTGTTTTCTCCTTAAGATCCACCTCTGGCATCTCTTCCACCAGCTTCCTTTCTTCCTCCAATAACCTCAAAGCGTCTTTTATCTTCATATCTCCACCAACCCCTTCTCCTCCCCCCATTTCCTGCAGTACATAATTAATTAACAAGTAATTATATTAATCAGAACCTCCCAAGTTAAGATATCAAAATACTTATAAAGATCAATATATAATGATGATAAATACCTGAACATTGTTGATCACGGTCTGCAAGCTGATCAACTTGCTGTGATGCCATTTCCTTTCTTCATCCAATAACTTCAAAGCGTCTCTTATCTTCATATCTCCACCAACCCCTTCTCCTTCCCCCATTTCCTGCAGTACATAATTAATTAAGAAGTAATTATATTAATCAGAACCTCCCCAAGTTAAGATATCAAAATACTTATAAAGATCAATAAATAATGATGATAAATACCTGAACATTTTTTATAAGGGTCTGCAAGCTCATCAACTTTCTGTGGGGCCATCTATGGATGCCCAATTGCCTGCACCTCCTCTTCAGCAACGTTAAGCCTACCTTAAGTTCTTTTGCAGCTTTTGATATGGGCATGTAGAAGTAGCGTGAAATGGTAGTGCGTGATAGAGACTCCTTCTTCACTTTCGTCATCGATTCCACATGATCAGTACCAGTACTGCTGCAGCTAATCATCCCCTCTCCATTTTCATGCATCACAATCTGTTGTTTCTCCTCTTCTAATCCAATCGTCATTTCATTCAAACCTCCGAAGTCCTTCTCCCATCCACTACTGCTCCTCATACTCCCTATACAAATTACAATAGCAAATTGCCATTCTGTTAATAATAAAGTAGAATATAAAGTGGATTGAGCATTGATACTCACCTTCAAGTTCATTAAGTTGGCTTCGAAAGTCATCTTCATCCATTGAAGAATTCATGAAGGGTGGTACCACTGCCTCGCGTAAACCATATTCCAGAAGAGGCTCCCGCGTATATGGGCTGCTACCAAAACTTGAACAGCTGAAATCAAGTGGGTGGAATTGGTTTGAGAAGAGAAATGGGTCTTCTCCAATATCCACCATGTCTCTGTTAGCTGTGAAGTTCGTCGGATGTGGCTGCAACTCATCCTATTTCGGCGCCGGAGCTGCTCCACCTTCTCCTCCTGCCATAATATTTCTTCTCTTCTTTCTCTCTTCCTTTACTTTCTTCTCCTTTTAATGCCCAGAAAATCTCAGCCTCCAAGAAACTCAATCACCAACTCCATCATCCCCAAAAAACCAGACTAGCAGTAGTAGAACTCACATAAAAGAACTGACAAGTGTGCTGATGAACCGACAAGCATGCGAATGAACAGGAGAGCGTGCGGATGAACAGGAGATTACGGCGGTAGGTATAAGAGGCGTGCTGATGAACACGAGAATACGGGCGTGCTGATGAATAGGAGAATACGACGTGCTCATGAACAGGAGATTACGGCGGCAGGTATAAGGGGCGTGCTGATGAACAGGAGATTACGGCGTGAGGTATAAGGGGAGTGTTGATGAATAGGAGAATACGGGCGTGCTGATGAACACGAGAATACGGGCGTTCATCAGTACGTTTGAACAGTTTATCAGTACTTGTGAACAGTTATCAGTACCTTTAAACCGTTTATCAGTACTTTTGAACAATTTATCAGTACTTTTGAACAATTACCAGTACGTTTGAACAGTTACCAGCACTTTTGAACAGTTCATCAGTACGTTTGAACAGTTTATCAGGACTTTTGAACAGTTATAAGTACTTTGGAACAGTTTATCAGTACGTTTGAACAGTTTATCAGTACTTTGGAACAGTTTATCAGTACTTTTGAACAGTTGAACAGGTTATCAGCAGTACAGTTCATCAGTACGTTTGAACAGTTTATCAGTACTTGTGAACAGTTATCAGTACCTTTAAACCGTTTATCAGTACTTTTGAACAGTTTATCAGTACTTTTGAACAGTTACCAGTACTTTTGAACAGTTCATCAATACGTTTGAACAGTTGCTAGCACTTTTCAACAGTTCATCAGTACGTTTGAACAGTTTATCAGTACTTTTGAACAGTTATCAGCAGTTACTGTTGAACAGGTTATCAGCAGGCTTGGTTCAAGGCCAACTGCATGAAAAAAAAAGGAAACCAACTGCAAGAAAAGAAAGGAAATGATAAAGGAAACCAACTGCAAGAAAAGAAAGGAAATGATGCTAGAGTGGCACCCAGCTGCTATTTCTCGTTTAAATTAACAGTTTATCATGTATGAACTGAGTAGTGATTTTCACAAACTTGGCTGAATAAAGTGTGAACTTAAGTAGATCTTGTGATCATCTTTCTTAAGAGATACTGATTAAGCTGTTTTATGAGTAGATGTTAGAGTAACTAAATTTATCATGTCCCCTAAACCCTAATATGATGCCCATTTATCAGTACTTTTGAACAGTTTATCAGTACGTTTGAACAGTTATCAGTACTTTTAAACAGTTCATCAGTACGTTTGAACAGTTTATCAGGATTTTTGAACAGTTATAAGTACTTTTGAACAGTTTATCAGTACTTTGGAACAATTTATCAGTACTTTTGAACAGTTTATCAGTACTTTTCTAAGCCATGCGGCTTCAAAACAGAAATGCTTCCTAGTCACAACTTGGAATTCAATTGTATCCACCATTATAGGACAGTGATCCAAATAAGTTCTAGGTAGGTGGGGTGGAGCTTAGCATTTGGAAACATGAAAGTCCAATTTGGGCTAAAAAATTTGAATTTTTTATATAAGCACACGAAAGTGATATTTTAATTTAAGATTCATGATTTGTTAATATAAAGCTTAAGCTCACAAAAGTCCCATTTGGGGTGGAGATTTTAAATTTGTTTATATAAGCGCACGAAAATCTAAATTTGGTGTCAATTGGGAAATTGCTTGTATAAGCACATGAAAATCTCATTTGGGGTGAAGATAAGGAATTTGCACATATAAGCACACGAAAATCTCATTTGAGGTTAAAATTATGAATTTACTTAGATTAGCACACGAAAGTTCGTTTATAGTGAAAATTAGGAATTTACATGTCTAGGCATATAAAGTGTCATTTGACGTGAAATATATAAAAATGCTTATATAAGCACACGAAAGTCCTGTTTAGGGCAAAAATTTTGAATTTTTTGTGTAAGCACACGAAAGTCCCGTTTGGGGTTAAAAATTAAGAATTTGCTTATACAAGCACACAAAAGTCTCATTTGAGGTTAAGATTATGAATTTGTTTATATAAGCACACAAAAGTCACATTTTACGTGAAGATTCTTAATTTCTTAATATAAGCACACGAAAGTTTCATTTGGGGTGGAGATTTTGAATTTGTTTATATTAGCAAGTACACGAAAATCTCATTTAGGTCGACTTAGAAATTTGCGTATATAAACACACGAAAATCCCATTTGAGTGAAAATTAGGAATTTTCTCATATAAGTGCATGAAAGTCCAATTTGGGCTTAAAATTTTGAATATGTTTAAATAAACACACGAAAGTCCAATTTGGTATGGAGATTTTAAATTTGTTTATATTAGCACACGATAGCCTCATTTAGTTCGAAGTTTGGAATTTCCTTACATAAGCACACGAAAGTCCATTTTAGGTGAAAATTCATAATTTGTTAATATAAGCATAGGAAAATCACATTTCGGTGGAAATTAGGAATTTGCTTATATAAGCACACGAAAATCTCATTTGGGTTCAAATTAGGAATTTGCTTATGTAAATATATGAAATTGCAATTTGGGGCTGAAAACTTTGAATTTTTTTATATTAGCACTCGATAGTCACATTTTAGGTGAAATTATAAATTTGTTCATATAAACTCATGAAAGTCCCATTTGGGTTGAAAACTTAGGAATTTGCATATACAAGCACACAAAAGTCTCATTTGAAGTTAAAATCATGAATTTGTTTATATAAGCACGTAAAAGTTACATTTTAGGTGAAAACTCATATTTGTTAATATAAGCACAGGAAAATCCCATGTCGGTGGAAATTAGGAATTTGCTTATATAAGCACACGGATATCTCATTTAGGTTGAAATTAGGAACTTACTTAAGTACATGAAATTGCAATTTGGGGCTGAAAACTTTGAACTTGTTCGTACATAAGGCTCGATCCAATCTCTCTTTTATCAAATCCAAACCTTTCCTACCATTAGACGAGGTAAATTGAGGACTTGTAAAATCCAAATCCAGCAAGTTGTATTCATTGATAACTGAATATAACTGAGTCAAAAACCAGTCTGGGTATTTATCCTGGGACACTAAGATAAACAACATTTGGTGAATGTCTGATAAGATCTGAATCTTGATTGTCTCCTCCCTCCATATGAGATGAATGCCTTCACTTAGGCTCACAGAAGCAATTGTTTAAGTCTTGTAAATGTTCTTGCCATTGATAAATTTGATAAGAGGAGAGGAACATCTTGTTTCCAACAAACATACTAAATCTGGGTTATGAGTTGCAAACAACTCCTTCAAATGACGCTGAAATGTGGGGCTTTGAGCTCCCCTGCAATTCCATGAAACTAACTTCATTAGAAAGTTAAGGGATAAGGAAGCATGGTACCCGAAGGATTTACTCCACATTTCTAGAAACTCCAACTCCATCTTGGCGTCTCAGACTCTTGCTTCTATGCTTTCGATCTGATGTCACATTACTACCCATAGCAAGGTGAGATTCTCCCAGATCAGGCGGAACATGCTTCTGGATCCAAAGAGTAGATCCACTACATGAGGCTTCCATGTTTTTGTGGAAATCAGAATTGGACTCGTCCGTCTTACAGTCACCCTCCTGGAATTTCTTTAACAAAGCCGTGAAGGTCCCTTCATATTCGAACGTCAGAGCTTTACCACGATCTTGCACATTTGAACAGCTCCTTTCATTTCGACGAGGATCCCACATAACCAACTGAAGATTTTCTCTCTATGTAGCCCCCTTTCTTGTTGTTGTATTGTTAGGATTATCTGCAACCAACCCAACCCCTTTTGCTATTGAGAGAACATGCGCCTATGTAGTTAATCTTTTATCTTGGACTCGGTCAGCATTTGTAGGTTGTGCTGACTGTTTTCCCCCATTTGTAGATGTTGCTGATTGTTTTCCCCCATTATTCTCTTAATCGAAACCGTCGTGATTTGCTGATTCGTTTGGTTACTACCTTCCAGTATAGTGAACCTGTTTGAAAATTTGTTAGGATCTCCTTGATTGTGACGCCCATTGAAATTACCAGTAATACCCTTTTGTCTTCTTCCTGGTAATCGGAAGGCGTGGTTGTCGGACGGCCGCCATCCACGGCTCAAAGCTCTTTTTCTCCATGGAAGGAACTCCATCCTACATCTGGCTATTGTCTTGAGAAGTACACTTTTCAACTTCAGGATTATTCTCACTATCCTCAACAAACCAACATTGTTCAGCTTTGTGGCCAACACACCCACATTTAAAACATATTGTATGACCTCATATACCACTACTTGACATAAGGAGCCTATACAAACTTCATGGATCAAAGATTGATCTAAATTAATCTCCTCACATAGCTGTGTGTATGTCCCCCTCGTTGCAAGCATGGTATTTCAATCTATTTTGAGGGTTTTACCAATAACATTTCCAATTCTCTTAAGAATACCATCATCATAGTACTCAATGGGGAGCCCCAACGGGCGAATCCAGGCCGCTATTGTGGAAATGGTTGCACGTCCAGGCTTAAAGTTTGGAATCCAGCACTGGATTGATAAGAAATTATCAAAAATTATCCACAGACCTCCAGTGACTGCTTTAATACTGTCATCATCAGTCAAATTTCACCCGGAAAAAGTCATGGCCCAGATCAATAACATCAAGATCAGCTTGAGGTTTCCATAAAGATTTAATCCTTGCACAAATATAATTGTAGCCAACAGATTTTCCAAGCAACTTGATAATGATCGATTTCCTCTAGGGTCTACGGATCTTGTCAATGGTTCTCTCATTGAGCATAATAACGTGATTGGCAGGATCATCTTGCTCATCATCACCGGTCTTTTCTTCATCCTCATCATTAATAGGACCAAGAGCTCAACTCATATGTTGCTCTTTACATTCAAAAGAACCCTAAATCATGATTAGAGTTGTGGAAATTGAACTTTCCTCATGTGTCTCTTGCTCTATGTATGTTCAGTCATTTAAGTAGTGGATCTATATTCTAGCACATTTCATTAATTTAACTTTCCTTATGTCTCATACAACAACAATTCACTAACAAATGTTCCTTCTTGGGTCTTCCTTGGAAAGCCTAATTAAGTTCTTAATTAATTTTAGAGCGCTAGTGGGCTGATGAGTTATGAGGAAGAAAGCTGAGATTAGTCTTATGTGTCTTGTATTTGACGCTAGTTTTGAGAAATCAAGAGATGTGCCTCCTTAAGCAATGTTCTTGTGCTTGACTGCAGGTTCTTTCTATTTAAATTAGTCTTATGTTTCATTTGTTCTTAATTAATTTAACTTTCCTTTTGTGTCTTTCTTCATTTGTTCTTTTAACAGATTTGTGGCCTACAAGTACAAGAGATGTTCCTCCTTAAGCTCCATCTATATAGAGGCCATACTTTTTAGTAAGTTGACCCATTTCTTTCTTATTATTTCAAGCTCAAACCAAATTTGACAAGAAGTATGCAACCCCTGGGCATAGTGTGATTTTGCATATGAATCTTTCACTCATCTTTTATAGATTTCTTGTCTGGCTCACACTCTATGAGATAGATAACACAGTTTTGTCATTTGTGGAAGGTATGCTCTTTGGAAAACCAAGCACATAAATATTTTTTCAATTTATCTTTTAGGCATTGAGTGTGTCCTTATTTGTTTTATTTTGATGGTGTAGCAATAAAGCTAGTCAAGAGCATTTGGACATTTTGGAAGATTTTTAGCTGCAGGGATTTAACTTATTCATTAGGCGAGGAACGAGCTTGTGTTTTTGCATTGTATTGTTTGCCTGTTGGAATGATTTCTTGGCCCAAAGATATATTTTTTTAATTTTTTTTGTGGAGTTTGATATATGAATTTCATCTAGTTGCAGCTAATAACAAAAATGCAGTTCTATCACAGCTTTTTTAGAGTTTTTGAAGTTTCCTTGTATGCTTTATTCTGTTCAATGATTTTCTGTCAACGTAGTCTGCATTTTTTTTTTGACATTTTACTAGTTTAAATAACATTTGTTCTTTACACATATTTGTTGTCATTTTCTGTTTTGCTAATGAACTCACATGTTACTTGAGAGGTTTTCTTCTTAGAACTTTGTTTTTTTTTTTTTTCAGAAGAATGAATTTGTTTGTTCTCATATGTTGCAACTTAATTGCCTTAGGAATCAAAATTTAACTATGTTGTTATAAGCTAATGCATTAGCATATCTTTTTCCTCAGTTTCTGGTATTACATTTTTTTTTTTTGTTATTTTCGTTATACTGTTACACACTTATTAGTGTCTTAACCATTTAATGGCTTAGGAACACACGGCTGTGTGTGTTGGATTTGGGTGTTTGGTATCTTAAACTCGGATTAATATTTGCATATTACAAGACCTACGGCTGGGCATATACAAAAAGAGAATGACAGTTGAAAATGTAAAGGATGAGAATTTTAGTTACACGGGGGTTGGAGCAAGATGTCTGTGAAGTTGGATTTGGTGTGGACATGTAAATACAATAAATGTTACTCGTGTTAAATTTGCAACATATGCATTTATATATGATGGAAATGTGCTTTGTAAATGTGTACACTTTGGATCAATAGATTCATTTCACTCCGTATTATGTTAAACCATTGTTTATGAAAATTTTCAAATTTTCATAATAATCAGAAAGACAACGGTTCTCTATCAAGTAACAGCTGTTACTGTCGGAAAAAGACAGCGGTTCCCTGTATAAAAAGACAGCGATTTACAAAAAGAAAGACAAGTTTTATATTGGGAAAAAACACCATTTCACTTTCCTAAATGACCGGTTACGATTATGAAAAACAAGTGGTTGACCTTTTGGCAAATGAGGGTTTTCTAAATTAAAGCAGTTTTGATAAAAAAGACAGCGGTTTTTAGCGTAGACGTACTGGTAGACAAAGGCAGCTTATTTGAAAACTGAGTTCTGTATCTGACATTTTTTAGACAACAGTTTACTAGCCAATACGACATTATTTTAGACAAACGTTAAAGAAACGTTGTGAACTAGTATCAACGACGTATTTAAAATTGAGTTCTGCAAGACTTTTTAGACAACGGTTTACTGCCCATACGACAACATTAGTTTTGACATCGTTGTAAAGACGTGAACTAGTATCAACGGCGTATTCAAAATGAGTTCTGCAGCATGTACGAGACTTTTAGACAACGGTTTACTGCCCATACGACAATATTAGTTTTGACAACGTTAGAGAAACGTTGTGAACTAGTATCAACGGCGTATTCAAAATGAGTTCTACGGCATTTACTAGACTTTTTAGACAACGATTTACCGCCCATACGACAACATTAGTTTTGACAACGTTATAAAAACGTTGTGAACTAGTATCAACCACATATTCAAAACTGAGTTCTGCGGCATATACGAGACTTTATAGACAACAGCTGACTGTCCGTACGACAACATTAGTTTTGACAACGTTACAAAAATGTTGTCAATAAGTATAAACGGCCTGTATGAAAACTGGAGTTCTGAAACATAGGCGACATTTTTTAGACAACAGTTTAGTGCCCATATGATGACTTTATTGTAGACAGCTTTGAGGACATGTTGTGAATAAGTATCAATGATAAATTTTTACCAGGCCAATCCCGTTGTTATTTTGGTATTAATGCTATTTTTCATCCATTGCATGCCAAACAAATGATTATTTTTAGAAAACAAAATATAACTAGTAATTCCCCATCTGCAACGTGTAACATACTAATATTTAATTTTAGTAGTTTATTTATTAATAAAAATTTTATAAATACGTCAAAAATAATCAAAATATTTTCTGTAACATGTGCATGCAGATTCATTAACAAAAAAATAAAACTACCACCACTTTAAACAGTCAAATGATCTATTGGTATTATTAACTTGATGAACACATACGGCCAAGGAGATGGGAGAAAAAACCAATGAACAAGAAACCTTAACTAATTATTTGGTTGTGTTCAAAGATTGCGTCAAAAATTTCTGAGAACTGACTGCTGGGATGATGATAACTATGACAACGATCTTTCCATAAGACAGCCGCGCAGCTATTTATAATTCTGAGAAACCTCCCATACAAGCTTATCCATGAACTGACACTTCTTATCAAAACCCCAACCTGGATTACTCTGCATTAAAAGTTGAAAAGAGATTAAGATTTCTTTTTTTCTTTTCTTTTTTTTAAATAATAATGATAATATTGTCTAACAGGTATTTAACAAACCACTACTGACAAAGAAAAATGTTAATCGAACTACAAAAAATACAACTTCAATGTCACTATACATTCATATTCATTAAATATATATGTTATACACATCTTGGAGTGTGTAATAAATGATCCCATGAATATGAATGTATAATTACATTGTAATTACAGTTTTTTGTAGTTAAATTAACATTTTCCATTGACAAATGATAACAAGACTCCACAACATTGTTAATAATGACACTAGTATACATGCATTGCACATGAAATGTTATAAATTTTCAAGTTTTAAGATTTTGTTTGGGCATATACTTTGCTGAAATTAGACTGGTGAAATTATTCTCTTTATGTTCTTACAGACAAAAAGGGTAAATAAAGGTAAATTGTTACAACTCCACATAACAAAATTCAAAAATGTCAACTTAAGTTTTAAAAAGTAGAGGAAAGACAGGAAATAGTGGGGAAAAAATCATTTTGATTAAATTACTACAATACCTTTGAAATCATAAAAATAACATTTCAACATTTAAAAGAAAGAAATAAGATTTTAAGCACATTTGTGGAAGAATGACAAAATAATTACATGGTGAACTTTGTATTATAAATAATATAGATATAGATGCAGGAGTAGCATATATAAAGATAAGGCAAGAGGCAACCTGAAGTGAAAGAAGAGCACGGTCTGTGAACCGTTTTACAGATGAAGGTACATTATCGGGTAGCGTGTTTGCAACTCTTTCTAACTCCTCCTGTTGCTGCTTTGCAGTTACTCTATCCGGACCGCTGTAGATGTCAATAAGCTCTTTCATGTATGGTAATTTCTCCATTACTTCTTTCATAATTTCCTGTGGAAAGCACAAATTAAAGAAAAAGAAACCATAAGGTGAAACATTGAATGGAAAAATCAAATAACTTAAATGATAATAAAGCACTAGAGTTACAAAAACTTCTGGGGAAATACATTGCTTTTGTTTGCAAGGATGAATGGAATACTTTGCTGTTATTGAATCTCTGTTTCTTGTTCTCTTTAACTGAATCATTTTTTAGAGATTTCTGTTAATTTGGATGTGGATTGGGGAACTTTACAATGGATTCGAAGTTGAATGGAGTGTTCTTTTCTAAGTGAAACATTTTTTAGAGATTTTTGTACACTTTCGTATGTGGATTGGGAACTTTGCACTTTGGTGGATAATAATCGATGCGTAAAAAGATCAAAACAAAAAGACAAGTAAAAAAACTCATAAAGTTATCTGCACACTGCACCTCATATATGAACCCCCATAATCAAAGCCATTAATGAAAACATTATTTTGTAGTTTCTTTCTGTCTATTAGTATTTAGGTCCCTCCAATGTAATTCGGTTATTTCTTTGTTCTACTGGCTTGGATCCCTCTCTGTATGTTGGAGAAAGCTACTCATATGAGTTAATTTGAAAGTTACTGTTAGGTAATTCTAATTCTAACTTCAAATTTTTTGAAGGCTAATCAAAATAAAGGTTAATTGAAAAATCTCAATAATATATAAAGAAAAAGAAACAAAGAAAAGAGCTAAGGATTTATAAGATCAATGAAGGCCATATCTACACAATTGAATTTTTTCCTTCAATTTTGTTTTTGTTCTTATCAAATCATCTTTATTGTAGGCTTTGTAACAAATGAAACCACGTTGACTTTGTTCCTCCTCATAATAAAGCTGAAAACCAACTTGGGGGTTAAAGCAATTTAGTTCTATCCAACTTAATTGAGAATATAACCTTAAGTATTCTGACTTAAGATCACCCCTAAATATTATTTTTGTTGTTGTGTTTGCAGCTTTTTGCTCTTGATGTATTGATAGAATTGCATTTTTTTTTCCTCTAACATTGAGCAACTGTTAAAACTTGTGACAGAAATTGAGGACTCGTGAAGATTGAAGAACAATCTCAATCCTGAGTAACTTACCTCTGTGTGTTTCGGATTCTAATCTTTCAATAAAGCTTAAAAGTAGCTCTTGATCTCTCTTTCTGTCTAAAAACTCTCCATTTAAGGCTTTCGTGAAATAAATTTGATTTAGGTCGAATGCCAACCCAACCCAACCCAATAACTTTGGGTTGGTTCGGCTCGGTTAGTCGGGTTGGTCTACTCACTATGTATTCCAAAATCCCATATTCTAAAACTTATATATTAAGTCAAATGAATATATTACAATAAATATTCTTTTAAACTATATGTATTATGTCATTTTAAGTACTTTACTCATGGTGGGTGACAATAAGAAAAAAAAAAATGAATAAAATAATAATAAAATTATTATTCTCAATTAGTTCAAGTTAATTTGGTTTGCTGGTTTATTTTGTGAAATATTGACCCAATCGAAACTAGTCGGGTTACAAGTTTCTCAACCCAACCCAACCCATATAGCTCAGGTTGCTCGGGTTAGTGGGGTTGGTTGGTAGAATTGAACACCCCTATATATATTATAGAATTTATTCTTCAAAGCCCCTGGAGAAGCATGATAGAAAATGAACTCATTACAAAATGTAATAAGAGATAACCCACAAAGAATCCTCGTAACTAGTGAAGACCCACAACCCTCTTGACATAGCAAGCTAGGATAGTTATCACCTTCTTGAAATGGTTATGGTTACCACCTTTAAGGCTGATTTTAAAACTCGTTTTCAAACTACGGTGACTAAATTACTCACTTCAATTAAGGATTGGTCTCATTGGTCAAGTAAATCAATAAAGGATAGTAACTTCAAATATTCATATTTTTCCTTTAAGTCTTTATCAATGCAGGAAATGTGTTAGATTATAGAAATCTTAAATCATATTTTTTTTTTAGGTTATTTCTATTTAAGTTAAGTTGTTATTCTAGAGTAGTTTCTATTTAGAGGCATTCCCACCTTTTTCAAATTTGTTTTAGTTGCCTTTTCTAGTTTTTTCTTTTCTATTTAGATATTGTTTGATACTGTTGGAAATCCAGATTTTGTTGGAAATCCAGCTTGAATTCCGCCAAATCTGTCCTTATCAAATTAGATATTCTTAGTTTGAATAGGAGATTTGTTGTTCCTAGAAATACGAGATTACACTAGATGTACACTTTTGATTTTGTAGATTTTGAATTTTAGAGTCTCTTGTTTCTTATCTTGTACATCTATAAATTGTTGTAAGCCTACATTACTCAATGAGAAGCACAAATTTTTCTCTCAAATTTTGCATGCTATCAAAGCATAAAAAGCACCCTATTCCAAAACCCAACAGCTCCTTTACAATCTCCTTTATTTTTTCCTCTTCGGAATCTTAGCTCGTTTTCAATTTTCTTTCCTCGGTCAACATGTCTGACAACCGGTCCAAGCCTACCTCTATTGTTTCCTCTTCCTTTGCCTCACCGAAGCTTCCTCAATCTGAACACTCTCATTCAGTTCAGATTACCACCATCGGCCTTATTGAGACTGTTAAATACTAATAAAAGACACAAAGATGTAACGTGGTTCGGCTCTAAGGCCTACGTCCACGGGAGAAGAGTGAAAATATTTTCTTATTCTTGATGATGTCTTAAAGGAGGGACACCATATATATAGACATACAGGGCTATGCACACATATAGCTATAATTACAATTTTAGTAACTGCTAAATAAAACGACTACTAAAATTATCATATTTTCTTAAAGGAAATAAATCCTTAAAGGAAATAAATCCCACAGATTTTGCTCTTCTCCACAACACTCCCCCTCAAGCTGGTGAATAAAGGTTTATCATTCACAGCTTGGACACATTTGCTTGAAACTGTCACATTGAGCCCATTGATCTTGTCCACCAGATGACCTGGCCGTAAAAATAGTCTTCTTCTCGGGAACCAGCAGTGGCTGTAGTGGTAACCCTTCATTTGGCCTTCCTCCTTGTTTCTCCATTCTACGCCAGCTAAGATCCCCGTCAACCGCATGGAAATTTTCAGATAGAGCATTTAGGTGGTGATCAATGCTTCCCTTCATTGACTGCAGAGTCACACAGTTTGATGCCTTTCGAAACCCCATAACAAGTTTTCCTTCAGGATCTAAGCGGCTGAATGTTACTGTATCACCAGCTTGTAACTGCATGGATTGTATGCAAGGTGTTACTCCCTCTAATACATACATCCTGCTGTTGTTATTAGGCCAAAATCTGAACTAAAACACCCAGTCTTTCCCTTTCACATCTTGAATCCTTAATGGAAGCCCTTCCAGTTGAGATATAAGGGGAAAATATGCTTCTGCACATGCTTTTGGGAGAACTAATCGACCAATTCGACCTACGTCACTGGCACTCAGCACCTTTTCGAATAATGGCACAATTGTTGAATTTGAATCTCCAGATATTTGCTGCAGTTTTTGATCTGTTATCCTTGGCCAATAGCATGGAAGCAATTGGTTTCATCCTCGTCCTTCAACAGGGGGCTTGGCAACACGTATCTGCGGAAGCAATTCTTTTGGTGCATCTGAACCTGTAATGTGACTCATTTTCAGGGGCTTGGGCATAAGATGGCGGGACCTATGACCTTGTTCTAATGAAGATGCTGTCTTGCTATGTTCCCCTCCAATAATAGTTCCTCCGTGAGCTAGTGCAAGATTGTCATTTCCAGGAGCACCTAAGGTGATACTCAAACAAGTCTGCCAGTGAATCATACATGTCTCTGGCACCCATGGTTTCTTTACTGTTGTATTGTTTTGGAAGTACAACTCTCGAAGCATAAAACCTCTGGTTAAGCTTCTCACGCCGCTGACGCTCTGCTTCTACATGGTTTAACGACTCTTCTCTTCCATTGGCAGGTTTTCTCCCTCTCTTTCTCGGTTTCCTCTCATCGGGCCTGGGCAACGAGTCATCAATAGGAATTTCTGTGCTCAAACCTCTAGAATGAGCAGTAAACAGTGAATCACACGAACTAGACGAAGAAGACGATGAACAGTACCTTGAACGCAGTTGAGTTCAGAGACTTCGTAGGCAGACTAGCATGGGCGATGAAAGCAGTTGCAGAGACGACGATGGCGATGGAAGATGAGGATCGCGATTTGCAGGCGATTCAGTTGTTCGACGAAGAAGAAGTTGCCGACGAAGAAGAAGATGACGGCGACGACAGCAATGAAACAACAAAGGTTTTTTACAGTGGTGGCGATGGTGAGTGGTAGCAGTAGCAACGTCAAAGGGTAACGATGGTGAACAACAGTGGTAACAACGAGTTTCAGCGAGGATGGGTGATATACTGTAGTAGCAACAACAAAGCAAACAACAGTGGCGATAGTGACGGTGTTGCAACAGTGGATCGAGTTGCAGCGGCAGCAGCAGTTGCGATGAAGACGAAGAAGAAGAGTCCGACGAAGACGAAGACGAAGACTGTGCGATCCAGTTGCAGCGGCAGCAGCACAGACGACGACGGCGACGTGGTTTCCACGCTAGCAATGAAGGCAGCGACAATGATGAATGTCCCGACAGCGACAACAATGAAGGCCGAAAATGATGATTTCGACGATGAAGGCCGAAACAAATTTCCCAGTAATAGAAACTAGGGCTCTGATACCATGTTAAATACTAATAAAAGACACAAAGATGTAACGTGGTTCGGCTCCAAGGCCTACGTCCACGGGAGAAGGGTGAAAATATTTTCTTATTCTTGATGATATCTTAATAGAGGGACACCATATATATAGACATACAGGGCTATGTACACATATAGCTATAATTAGAATTTTAGTAACTGCTAAATAAAACGACTACTAAAAGTATCATCTTTTCTTAAAGGAAATAAATCCTTAAAGGAAAACAACAGAGACCAACTTCCTTCGTTGGTCTCAATCTGTCTGCATGTACATTCGGGGCAGGGGAAAGATAGGCAATTTGACCAATGAAACACCAACTCTAACAAAGACCGTTTCAACCTTTTCAACTTGGGATGCTGAAAATTCGATGGTCATGGTATGGCTTATTAACTCTATGGAGGAGGAGATAAGTGTGAATTATATGTGCTATACCACTACAAAAGAATTATATGTTACCCAAATGTATTCCAACTTGGGTAATCTCAAATCTTTGAAATTCAGCTGAAATTTGGCGATGTTCGTCAAGGAGAAAATTCAGTCACTAAGTACTTTTAACCTTCTCAAAGGTCTTTGGCAAGACTTGTACCCTTTCAACAACTATGAATGGAAATGCCCCCAGGATGCTAATCATCACAAGAAAATGGTTGAAAGCGACCGCATATTCAAGTTCCTTGCTGGTCTCAACGTCTAGTTTGATGAGGTTCGTGGGCGAATCATTGGTCGTTAGCCCCTTCCATCCCTTGGCGAAGTTTTTTTTGAGGTGCGTCGTGAGGAGAGTCATAGGGGGGTGATGCTTGGAAAGAAGTCTATTGGCGGAACAGTTGGAATTTTTGCCTTGTCTGTTGCAACAGCTACTAGTCGGAATCTTAGAAATCCATGCCACGTAGAGGACAAACCGAAAGTTTTTGGAAGCACTGTTTTTGTTCATGTTCCTAGTCAACTTCATTCTAAACTTGAACCAAGAGCTGAAAATTGTGTTTTTCTAGGATATGCATCCAATAAAAAAGGCTACAAATGTTATAATCCAGCTAAACACAAAACATATGTTAGTATGGATGTCAATTTCCTTGAAAACCAGCCATTTTTTGACAAAACTTCTCTTCAAGGGGAGAGAATTAATGAAGATCAGTTTTGGCAAACTCAAAATAATCCTACCCCAAGTATGTTCTTTGAAACAGGAATTTTAAATAATGGAAACGAAGGGAACTCTAGTTTATCATTGTCGGACTCTAATGAATCATAAACAGAGGGAGAAAAAGTACAAGAGCAACCTCAACCTGAACTATGTGTATATACGAGAAGGAAATTTCATTCAAATGATGGAGATCATCTATCCAATGTTCAGCAAGATCAATCATCTCTCCTGATGGCTCAAAATCCTGGTATTAACACTGATCCTATTCCTATTTTAGATCTTGATGTTCCCATAGCCATTAGGAAAGGTGTTAGAACCTGCACTGTGCATCCAATTGCTAAGTATCTGTCTTACACTAAACTCTCTGAGAAACATAGAGCTTTTACCCTAAATCTCTCTAAAACTTTTATTCCGAGAACCATTCAGGAAGCAATTAAGAACCCGAATTGGAAATCAGCAGTGTTGGAGGAAATGCACACTCTCAAGAAGAGTGATATGTGGGACCTTGTTGAACTTCCGAGAGAAAAGAAGGTTGTAGGAAGTAAATGGGTTTTAACCATTAAATGTAAGACAGATGGAAGTGTGGAAAGGTTTAAGGCGAGATTAGTTGCCAAGGGTTTTACACAGACTTTGGGGGTTGATTATCAAGAGACCTTTGCTCTTGTGGCCAGGATCAACTCTATTCAAGTTTTAATCTCACTTGTTGTAAATTTGGATTGGCATCTATACCAGCTAGACATTAAGAACGCTTTCCTAAATGAAGACTTGGAGGAGGAAGTCTTTACGCAATTACCACTTGGATTTGAAGAAGAATTAGGGAGAGGCAAGGTGTGCAAACTTAAAAAGTCTCTCTATGGACTCAAACAGTCCCCTAGAGCTTGGTTTGGGAGGTTTGAAAGAGCTGTAAAAAACCAAGGTTATTCTCAAAGCCTAGCAGACCACACACTTTTCTTTAAACACTCAAAGGATAAGAAAATTGTCATTTTAGTAGTCTATGTAGATGATATAATCTTGACAGGTGATGATCATATGGAGCTTGAGAGGTTGAAGAAAGTTCTAGCCCAAGAATTTGAAGTGAAAAACCTTGGGAAACTAAAATATTTTCTAGGAATGAAATTTGCAAGATCCAAGAAAGGAATTTTTATGTCCCAAAGGAAATATGTCCTTGACCTATTGGAGGGGACTGAACTACTTGGGAGTAAAGCTGTGGAGACTCCTGTGGAACCAAAGTTACCAAGCACAAAGTTACAACGATACAACCTGCAAAAGTTGAGGAGATAGTGGATAGAGAAAGGTAGCAGCAGTTAGTTGGGAGGTTAATATACTTGTCACACACACGATCAGACATAGCCTTTGTCGTTAGCCTACTGAATCAATTCATGCACTCACCAAGCCAAGATCATCTCAATGCTGTGTACAAAATTTTGAAGTATCTAAAGGGGACTCCTGGCAAAGGGATTTTTCAAGAAAAATGGGCATTTACAAGTGGAAATCTACATGGATGTTGATTGGGCTAGGAGTGTTACTGATAGAAGATCCACGTTCGGTCATTGCACCTTGTTGAAGGTAATCTAGTCACTTGGCGGAGTAAAAAGTAAAGTGTGGTTGCTAGGAGTAGTGCAGAAGCCGAGCATAGAGCGGTTGCTCATGGAGTGTGTGAAGGGATTTGGATAAACCGTCTACTAGCATAATTAAAGGTTACAAGTCCCTTGCCTATGAAGGTTTATTGTGATAATAAATCAGTAATCGCTACTGCTCATAATCCTGTTTCTTCATGATAGGAACAAACATGTGGAAGTTGACAAACATTTTATAAAGGAAAAACTAGAAGGTGGAACGATTTGTATGCCTTGTCTTCCTACGGAAGAACAAGTGGCTGATATACTAATTAAGGGGTTGGCCAAGAAGCATTTTGATAAGTTAGTTGGAAAGCTGTCCATGGAAGATATCTTTAGTCCGGCTTGAGGGGGAGTGTTGAAAATCTAGATTGAATTTGTCCTTATCAGATCAGATATTCTTAGTTTGAATAGGAGATTGGTTGTTCCTAGAAATATGGGATTATACGAGTTGTACAGTTTTGATTTTGTAAATTTTGAATTTTAGAGTCTCTTGTTTCTTATCTTGTACATCTATAAATTGTTGTAAGCCTACATTAATCAATGAGAAGCACAATTTTTTCTCTCAAATTTTGCAGTTACTATTTTGAATAAGTTTATATTTTCATTCAATGTGATTAAAAAGTATTTGAAAGTGTCCAAATAGAGTTGTAATAGTATTAGAATGTTGTGATTATATTATAGATAGCTTAGGAAACTTGTTTTTAAGTGTTTGAGGAAGTTTCTAAGTTGTTTTCACTTTTCATGGAGTTATCTATATAAAGAGCTCAAATTATGAAAATTAAACATACAATCAATTCAATCATCAACTATTATTCTCTTTGCAAGCAAATTCTGCTTCTTAGTTCTCTATTTTTCTAATTTTCTTTTGAATCCATTGATTCAAACACGCTTATGCTTTCAATGGTATCAGAGCCTCAATTGAGAGCCTGTTACTTTCATCATCATGGCTGACAATCATTCAACTTGTGTCGCCCATGGCCATTTTGATCAAAGGCTCAAGGAATTTAAAGATCTTTTGTTCATAGAAGTCCAAGATATGATAATCTCAACCTTTGAAAAGGGAAGAAGCAGGAAGGAGGAGACTTAATAACCATTCGAAAGCAACCAAAAATGTTTCAGCCATGCTGCAACCTCTCAAAAACACTCCATATTGCTGCCCCCTCTTCCCAACTCCCTTTTAACTCATATTCCGAGCCCCACAAGCCTACAACTTTCTAATACCCTAATCCAACACCCAATAACCATCCATCTGCTATTAAAACTCATGGACAACCACTATGCAATCCTTCACAACCCTATTATACACATACTCCAACCACCCATCACCTTTCCCACTGTTACACTCTCCCAAAACATTTTTCCATTCCCAACTCCTTTTAAATAACATTTTAAAATTAAATAAAAAATAAAAATAAAGGAATAGTAAATATATATATATATATAAAGTAAAAGTCTAGAATGACCCAACGGGTGCAACACAAATGGTCGAGGGTCTGTGTTAAAGGTGGTTGCGGGGTGGAGGTCTCAAGATCGAAATTTGTGCCCACCTTGGGAAGAGCAGGGACACCACGTGGGAAACCAAAAAAAAATAGTCTAGAATGATTGTACATCATAGGCCAACCAAGGCCCACCCCTAAGATACAAAATTTCCCCACCCTCTGAGCCAATCCCCTAGAGTATGGCCCTTTGAAAAATTATTGTTGACAACCTAAAATGACCCTAGAAGGTGAGAATTTTCCCACACTTTGACAGCCGACCACACTTCCCCGTTGAACACCCGTTTATTCCTCTCTTTCCATGAAGACCACAATACCGCCAAACACACCACCTTCCAACAGTCTCTCCATGCGAACTGAATGCTATTCATATAGGGAAATATGTTGAAGTGTTGGTCCTCAACCCCCTTTCCACTCCTCACGAGAAAATGATGACACCGTCTACTCCAAACCTCTTTAGAAAAAGAGCAATGCCGTCCAACTGACTCCAACTTCTGATTACAGAGATTACACTAATTTGGAGATGAGCACATGTTTGGGAATCTTTTTTGCATCATATTCCCTGTTTTATCTTTCCATGGATAGCCACCCCTTCTAAATAACAATTTTTAGCAACGTGTTTTGATTTTCTAGATGAAATCAGTGTTTCAAGGTGCCAAGGCGATATCTAAGCGATTTTTCATGTCTAGGCGGGGGAAGCCTAGACGTGGCCTAGGCGATAAAAAAATATTTATTTAAAGGTCCCTAAATAATTACTTAGTTATTTACAGGTCCCTGGACAATTCATTTACAATATTATATATATCTAATTGTATTCTATAATAAATGTTAAATTTTCATAAAACATTAATTCATGCCACAATACACATTATCCAAAAGGTTCACAAGTACAAAACTCAAATATCTATCACCGGAGGATTGTTGACGGTTGTTGGAGATTTTGATGGCGTTTCTTGGTCGGAGCAAATGAAAATGATGGGCTTAGGGAGAGAAAGGTTCAAGGGTTTATTGTTGAAAGTGGGTGTTTCTTATTTTAAAGCTTTTTTTAATTAGATAGAACCCCCCCCCCCCACCCAATTTTTTTTTTTTTTTAAATATTTGCACAAACCTCCACTGCCTGCCTAGCACAGCGCCTAGGCGTTTTCTCCCCAAAATGCCTAGGTGTTGCCTAGGCGACGCCTTGAAAACATTGGATGAAATCAATCCGTATTCCACCTCCCAACCTATCAAACATACCCCATATGCTGCCAATTTCACCCTTCCCCTAATACACATACATATCCTCCACCTCTTCTTTTTTTTTGGAGGTCATCGAGTACTGGGGACTTACATCCCCCCTAATAACTTTGGAGCCCGGTCACAAACACTCAAGAACGCCATTAGCTAACAAATGGTGGGAGGTGTCTCGAACTCAAGACCTTCAAGGTAGATACACTTGCACCCAACCACTGAACCAACCCACCGTTAGTTCACATCCTTCACCTTTTCAACGCCAACAACCTCGTCACAACAATTATTCTCCCTTTTACAATCAACCATTCACTGGTTTTGAAGAGGCTGAACACTTTTTCCTACCCCCACACCCATCCAAATCAACAACAAAGCCACAATGGTCAACCGATTGAATATCGCCTCAAAACAAACATCCCACAATTCAATGGCCTCCTACACATTGAGGATTTCCTTGATTGGGTTATCTACAATGGAGCAATTTTTCGAATACATGTGTATACCCGAGGATTAACAAGCGAAGCTTGTGGCCTTCTAGTTAACTGGTGCTACTTCTTCTTGGTGGGATCACTTGCAAAGGGATAGACTTTGTCAAGGTTTTCAACAAGTGCAGCCATTGCCAGCCATGAAATAATTGTAGAAGCAACGCTATCTTCCCCCAAATTATGTGCAGACCTTGTTCATCAATTTACAAAATTGTCGCCAAGGTACAAGCACAAATCAAGAGTATGTTGACGAGTTTACAAGGCTACTATCCCACAACGAGTTGCATGAGAATGAAGAGCAGACTATTGGTCGTTTAATTAATGGTCTCAATAGGAATATTCAAGAAAGGTCAACTACTCATCAATACACTTCCCTTCATGCTACCATCAACAATGCCCTCAAAGTTGAATCCTTCATGTCCACCCCTAAACCATATGTCAAACCCTCCTCTACCTCAACAGTAAAAGACCACCATATCAAAATTATCCCAATAGAAACACTACAAACCATAATCAACCTCCCATCAACATTGCTCCACCTAACCCCATCCCTCAAGCCACCACCTCCACCACTTCTTGTACCACCTCTTCCCATTCTAAATCTAACCCATTCACCTCCACATCCACCATTCATTCTCATAACACCGTCAATGCACCACCCTCCAAACCAAAACCACAAAACCCATATGTCCACCCAAAATTGGACAAGTGCCTCAAGTGCGCAAACATGGCCATATTTGGATGCGTGTAGAAGTCGACGAGCATTGGTTATTGATGGTGAGCATTTTGCCGTCGTTATTCGCAATTTGTTATTTATACCCCAAGTTGAGGCTCCTACTCGACATAACTTGTTTCGTAATTCTTGTAAGGTGCAAGATAAGATATGCCAGCTCATCATTGATAGTGGTAGCAGTGAGAACATCGTGTTTGCCACCATGGTTGATGCCCTTAAGCTCCTTATTCAACCTCATCCTAAGTCGTACAATATTGGTTGAGGTCATGACAATTGTCAAAAGAAAGTGGACTTCCAATATGTTGTCTCTTTCAAAGTTGGTGCCTATCAAGATACTATAGTTTGTGATGTGATTTCTATGCGGGCTTGTCACTTGGTTCTTGTTCGTCCTTGTTTATGTGGATACCACTTATCGAGGAAAGGCCAACACTTACTCATTCCTTCAGAATGGGGTGAAGATTGTTATACACCCATCTTATGCAAAGCCTAAAGCTTCCTCTTCCACCAAGGAAAATAATTCTTGCTTTCTATCAACATAAATCATTGTTGTTGCTAAGGAAACTGAGGAACTCTTTGCCATAGTGGTACTGCGGTACAACCTTCTACACTCGATCCTCCTCCAGCCATTTCACTACAAATTCAACTAATTTTGGATGAGTTTGCATGTGTTTTGCCATCAAATATGTCGAATTCTCTTCTTGCCATGCAAAATATTCAACATCGTATTGATTTGGTTACGACTGAGCTAAACAAACTTACCACACTACAAAATGAGTCCTACGAAACATGAGATTTTGTGCAACCACGTTGATGACCTGTTGTCTAAAGGTTTAATTCAACCTAGTTTAAGCCCTTGTGATGTTCCCGCATTATTAGTACCCAAGAAGGATGGCTCATGGTGTATGTGCATTGATAGTCATGCGGTGAACAAGATCGCCATCAAGTATCGATTTTCCATTCCTCATTTGGATGATAAGCTTGATATGTTATCTGGTTTTGTGGGTTTCTCTAAGATTGATCTAAAGAGTGGCTATCATCAAATTCGCATATGACCTAGAGACGAGTCGAAAATTGCCTTTAAAACAAAGGATGGGCTCTTTGCGTGGCTTGTTACGCCATTTGGTTTGTCTAATGTTCCTAGCACTTTCATGAGATTGATGAATCAAGTGTTGCAACCTTTTATCGACAATTTGACGATATTCTAGTGTACAGTAAGAATGAAGCTGATCACTTGGCACACCTTTGGAATGTTCTTCAAGAGAACAACTTGTTCATCAACATTAAGAAGTGTCACTTTCTCAATCCAAAAATTCTTTTCTTGAGGTATGTGGTTTCAAAAGATGGTATGCAAGTTAATGACTCAAAGATTAGTGCAATTCGAGAGTGGCCTACTCCAAAGATAGCATTAGAAGCTTGTAGTTTTCATGGCCTTACATCATTCTACCGCCTGTTTATTCGAGATTTTAGCACCATTGTTGCTCCTATTATTGATTCTTGAAAGGACAAGAAATTCATGTGGACTATAGAAGCCAATAAAAGCTTTAATTTGCTAAAAGAAAAATTGACCTTAACTCCAATACTTGCCCTACCAAGATTTAACAAGCTTTTTGAGATTCATTGTGATGCCTCTATTCTTGGCATAGGTGTCGTCCTCTTTCAAGACAAGAGGCCTATTGAGTTTCTGATGCAAGGTGTTATAGGAAGACAATAAACGCGTTTCTCTAGACTCATTGATTCCACAGAATACTGAGAAAAGAGGTGAAGAATTCGCAAATTCTCTAAAAAAATCAATAATATTCGAATAAAAATCTATAATGCGTACAATGACCTTAAATCGGCAAAACCCACTAAAAAACTCCTAATCCGACTCAAATACTAAAAATAGCAAAAATTACTAAAAATAGAAAGTTTGCTAAAACCTACCTAGAAAGAAAGATCTCGCAATGTATATCGCGTAGGAAAAAACAGAAACAAAATCGGACTCTACTAATTCGAGTTATACTCAAAAAAAAACTTGCCCAAAAAACGAAGGAATTTGCCCAAAAAATGGCGTTAGTCACGGCGAAGCAGTGAGTATTGATCGGCACGCCATTTTCCTCCAGAAACACGTGTCGCTTTGTCAAAATTCCTCAAAATCTCACGCGCAATCTTTTAGAAAAATTCCGCCTACGTCCTTTTCATTACACCCTCTCCTTCTTGGGATGTTATGGAAATATGTCAACTCTTGTTGGACTGCATCAATTTCTAAGTGAGAAGCTCACTGATGCTCACAAAAAATGGAGTACTTGTGAACTTGAGTTTTATGCAGTGGTTCGTGCCCTACACAAATGGCGACACTACTTTATTCAAAGAGAGTTTATTCTTTATACCGACCATCAAGCCTTTAAGTAAATCCAAAATCTCTCCCCTTTTAAACGGCTACATTCCAATTGGACTTCTACACTTCAAGAATTCAACTTTACTATTCATCACAAGTTCGGTTCCAATAATAAAGTTGCAGATGCTCTAAGTTGTTGCTCCTCTCATGGTACCCACTTACGTACCACATTGCTTGTTACCATGAAAGGTGATGGTCTCACCTTGGAGTTTATAAAGGAATTGTATGCGGATGACCTCGATTTGCTGAAATTTGGCAACAATACTCTTCTACCCAGCTTGCATATTCAAATTATTTACTTCATAATGGTTTTTCTTTTTAAAGGGAATTGCTTACGCATTCCTCATGGATACCTTTGAGAACACCTTATCAAAGAACTTCATGCAGGAGAACTTGTTGGTCATTTTGGGTGTGATAAGACCATTACTTTGGTTGAGTGACGCTACTTTTGGAAGTCCTTAAGGAAAGATGTTGGTGATTTTGTGCGAAAATGAATGATTTGTCAAAGGGGTAAAGGGAACGCTTAAAACACTAGGTTGTATGCTCCATTACTTGTTCCTAATTCCCCTTGGGAAGACATTTCTATAAACTTTGTTCTTGGTTTACCTCAACAAGGTCACGACTCAATATTCGTGGTTGTTGATTCTTTTTAGAAGATGGCTCACTTTATTCCTTGTAAAAAGACAGCAAATGTTGTGAATATTGTTAATTTTTTTTCTCAGTGAAATTGTTCACTTGCACTATGTTCCCAAAACCATTACTTTTGATTAAGATACAAAGTTTTTGAGTTGCTTTTGGACTACATAGTGGAAAAGGCTACACACTTCCCTCAAATTTAGTAGTACAACTCACCCTAAAACTGATAGACAAACAGAGGTTGTCAACTGAATTTTGGGTAATCTTATTCGTTGTCTTTCGGGAGAAAAGCCTCAACAGTGGGATCTTGCACTTGCACAAGCTTTTTTTTTTTTTTTCCTACAACTCTTCTAAGTAGGTTTTGCGCCATTCCAAATTGTCAATGCCAAACTCCCCAATCACACTTTGGATCTTGTGTCCTTACCTACTCTTGCTAACTCTCATGTTGCTAATGATGAGATGATAGATTTTCTTGATACTCTACATAAGCAAGTCAAGGAGCACCTTCAAGATGCCAATGCTAAATACAAGGTTGATGCCGATAAACATTGTCGTTTCAAGTCTAATAAAGAAGGAGATTTGGTGATGGTTTATATAAGCAAAGATAGATTTCCGACTGGTACTTACAACAAAACCAAGCCAAAAAAGATTGGTCCTCTTCGCACCATCAAGAAGATAAGCAACAATGCTTACGTGATTGATTTTTCAAATAACATGAGTGTCTCTCCTACTTTCAACGTGAAGGATATCTTTCCTTACTACGGCGACAATAAAGACACAAGAGTTTTTTTCCTCACTTACACTCAAAGACGAGCTCTTCTCAAGAACGGGGGATTAATGTAGGAAATGTGCTAGATTATAGAAATCTTAAAATCAGATTTTTTTAACTTCTTTCAATTTAAGTTAAAGTTATTTTAGAGTAGCTTCTATTTTGAGGCAATCCTACCTTTTCTAATTTGTTCTAGTTGCATTTTTTACTTTTTTTTTCTATTTAGATATTGTTTGTTACTATTTTAAAAAAAGTTTCTATTTTCATTCAATGTGATTAAAAAGTGTCTAAATAGAGTTGTAATAGTATTAGAAAGTTGTTACTATGTTATAGATAGCTTAGGATACTTTGTTTTTAAGTGTTTTAGGAAGTTTCTAAGTTGTTTTCATTGAATTATCTATATAAAGAGGTTCAGTTACAATAATTAAACATACAATCAATTCAATCATCAACTATTATTCTCTTTGCAAGCAAATTCTGCTTCTTAGTTCTCTATTTTTCTATTTTTCTCTTGAATCCATTGATTCAAACATGCTTCCACTGCATTATTTATGTATCTAGTTCTTTTAATATTGATTCACTAGTTCTAGTAATTGTTTTACTTTATTTAATATCTTCTTGTTGTAATATTCAAATAATTTTTTTATAAATATTATGTTATAGTGGAAGTCTCACCATAAAATGATATGAAAATTAGAAATTGTATAAATGGTTACTGTCAAATTTACCTAGCTTTATTTTTAGAGCTACTTGAGTCTAATGTATTATTTTTTCTCTTGATTATGTTGTTGCTTGAACAGTTTTATCTCCACCATTGTCTTTGTAGCCACAAGAAAACAGACTTATGATATTGATCAGCATGTGAATTTTATTGATGACTTAGTTTCTTTGATTATTGACTAATGTTATTGCTGCAATTTTTAATTGTGTATGCTAGTTATTATACTTCTTTGCATACAATTATTTTGTCACAACTCACAATTTAAAAAATCAGTAAAAGTTGGCTTATAAATCAAACAATTTTAGACAATAACTTAATGTATGTTTTTACAACAAGTAAAGCCACAAACATAATATATGCTGGTTTAAGGTGTTGTTCATACCCATTTCATTCCCACCTCTAGCCATATGATAAATTCAATAGCAAGAGAAGAAAGAATGTAGAACCGATGGTTCAAAAATAATTTATACATAAAGAGAATGTAGAACCAATTGTCCATAAAGAGAAAGAGGCAATGAACAAGAAACAAAGCAAATATACAAAGAGAACAAGGAAAATAAATTATTGTTCCAAAACTTGTTGCCAATCTATTAAAATTTACCAAAAGATGGGAATGACGAGAAGGACAAAACAAAGAGAAAAGATAATAAATGGAAGAAAATAGTACGAGAGAGAGCATAGATGTTTGATCAAAACGAGAAATATAGAGAATACCAAAGAGGACAAGCAAGTGCATTAGTTGCAATTGAAGATTGAGAGGCAAATACAAGTGTGGACTTGAAGTTATTCAACGAACTGCTACAATTGATGGCTTTTTATTACTACGACACAGATAACAAAGAAAGATAATAAGGACTCATTTGGTTTGTTATGTGGATACGGCCTTTTGTATCCAAAATTCCGAAAACACAAAAAATGTGTTCGACTGTTTGGTTAAGTAAATCTGGAAAACAGTTTCCAACTTTTTGTTAAGAAAATAAGTTATTTTCAAAAAATGATAAAAAGTTATTTTCTAAATTTTCTGTTTCCAGATTTAATAGTGGTTTTCACAGATCACCAACCAAACCCAGCCTAAAAATTTGACATTTAGAACACAAAAATGAACTTAAAAAAAAAAACCCCACATTGATCTAGCCAGGAAATATTGGTTCTCAGCAAGAAAAATAAAAGAGACCAAAGCAGTAAGACATAGAATGGTGACAGCAAAATCAGTAACATTAAGTGCAAATAGAAGTTTTCCTTTGGTTCAATGCAACAAAAACCAAGAATGTAGATAAACATAAGAGTTAAAATAGAAAAGCAAATGACTAGAGATGGACAAAGTGTGGAGAGTAAGAGAAACAAGAGGAAAAAGTAAAGCTTAAGGAAGAGAGAAAGAATATAAACAAAAGTAATAAGAAACAAGTATAGAGATGATCAAGGAACCGGAAGTATACTTATGAATGTTGCTTCTGGGCTTTGATACCAAATCAATGTTGACCAAGAAATAATATAAGAGGAACGAGAGGACAAACAAGAGTGTGGGATACAAGAAAAGAGGGTTTGAGAACCAAATATAAGGTTGGATTTGAGAGCCGAATCCATTAAGCCACTTCAAATTATTTTTGGCAGCACAGACAATAAGAAAAGAGATTAAGAGTTCTAGATTTGATATGCAGCACTGAAATCAGCTAAGACTGTTGATTTGGTTATGCAAGTATGGGTCCTTGATGAGATAAACAAGAGAGACATAAAGTAACCATGGTGTTGCAAGTAAAATCTGTGACATTGACTGCTATAAATGATTTCCTTTGGTTCAATGCAACAAAAACAGAGAAGCCAATAAAAATAAATAATACCCAAATGCAATTCGAAGTGATCAAAATACTGATTGAATCAAAATTATAACGCAAACAAAACCATAATACTAGAAGAAAGGCAGGAAAACCATATTATACACAAATGCATGAAAAAAGAAAATGAATATACCTCCCATTCTTCTTGACTTTGTATCCCTTCATAAGCCATCAAAAATGGCTTCATCTTCTCAAATGCATCTCGAAGAGGTATCGGAGGCTTCTCATCAATATCCGGATTTGTACCAAACTCTTCCATCAAATACTCTGGCTCATACTCAATCTACAAGCAATTAATACCCAAACCAAAACCAAAGGAGCTCCAACTCAATTCACTAAACAACTTGAAAAACCCAAATGATCAAACATAAAAGAAAAAAAAAATTACCAGATTATTAGTATGAAGAGCATCTAAATATGCATCATCCATCGGAGAAGGCAACACTCTACCACTCATTTCCTCAAATGCTTCAACCAATTTATCCATATTCTCCACTCCAATTCTCTTACCCAACTTCTCCCCATCAGCATTGTCTCCAAGATAAAGCCCAGTTGCGAAATCATCCTCGGCATCTTTGAAACGCCTGCCGCTCGTCCTTCCACCTCTTCGTTGCCAACCTTGAGCCACCCTTACTCCTTGTCCCCGCCCTCCACCATCTCGTCCTTTAAATCTTCTTCCTCCCCTCCCACCACCACCATCTTCCATAACATCTCGACCACCGCCACCGCCTCTCGACAAAATCCCGATTGCCTTCTTCACTGCCTCTTCGCGGCTCAGCTTCAGCGAGCTCGGTGATGCATTCTCCACCTGCTGAACCACACCATCCGGTCTCAAACGCGGCCCATCGGGCCTCCGTCGAATATGCCGGTTTTCTTCTACACCCGGTCTTTCCTCCGGGCCGGGAAATTTCACCGGTTTTCCGCGTCCGGCGCCAGATAACCCAGACAACAAGCTTGACGGAAGCCCATCGTCTTCGGAACTCCGATCCGATTCGGGTTTCCTGGCCGATTCCGGCGAATCTTCCCGGCTGAAAAAGATGGGTTTTTTAGGATGAACAACAACATGTTGAGATTCTTGAGGGATTGAATTTCCGCGTCCGATGGACGACGGATTAATTCCCGGAATCCATGGAGTAAATGAAGGGTTATTATCGTTATTATTTATTGGAGATGAAGCGATTGGTTTACCTCTTCCGCGACCTACGCCGGAAGTAGTAGTAGTAGTAAGGAAGGAATCGTCCGAATCGGCATTGTCATCTTCGACGGCGTCGGGTTTTCCGATTGGTTGTCCAGCGAACGAAGGGCCAGAAGAACCAGCGGCGCCTCTTCCTCTACCTCGACCGCTTCCGCCGGAAAATGTGGAGAAATTGGAAGAACAGGAAATTAGGGTTTGCTTGGTACAGTTGTTGCCGGTGGTGGTTGCTAGCTTGCCTAGGGTTCTTCTCATGGCGCTCTGGTGGGTTTCTCAGTGTTGAATAGAGAGGAAATGAACATGATTCAATTTGAAGGGTTTTGAACTCTGAATCTACATACAGTGACTTGGGAAGAGGGTTTTTGATTTATTCTTAAAAAAAAAATAAAAAAAAAATCAGCAGTTTTTTCAATAATTTTCTTTTTCTTCTTCAAATTTTAAAATATTAGTTTTTTTTAAAAATTAAAACAGAAAATAAATAAAAAATATTAGTTGAATTAAAATTGAAAATCTTAATTTATTTATTTTTTCGGACAAAATCGAAATAGAAACTAGAAAGTAGAAAGTAACAAATTTAAACACAAATTTTTTTTTTTTTTTTTAAAGTTATTTATAGATTTGGGTTGAACCGGTGGGTTCAATCTTGAATAGGTCGAACCGTTAAACCAACCCGGTCGACACATCCACTAGCTTCCGGTTTTGCCGTTGTTGCCCCCTTCAAGAAACATAGTAAGAACCCTAGCACCAATTCATCACTATTTCCTCAGCGAAACGGCAACAAAGCTTTCTCGCCACACTCTTAACAAATCCTAAAGAAGTATTTTCCACTCATACCTTCAATTTCTCGGTGCTTTTCGTCTATAATTAGTCTAAAAATCCGTTCTTTTGGAGCTATGTAAGTAAAAGTTTCTTCAAATTCATGAAATCTGTTCTTCTTCTTCTTCTTCGTCTTCTTCTTTTCGTTATTGTTTTCTGCTTAATTTCACTTTGACGTGTTTACAGTGACATATTTATATTTTTAATGTGTTTAATTTTATTAAGGTCGAGGATATGTGTGAAGAATTTGCCAAAATATGTTGCCGAGGATCGGCTTCGAGAGTTCTTCTCGCAGAAAGGGGAAGTAACAGATGCAAAACTGATGCGTACGAAGTAATTTTCATTCCAATTATTTAATTTTCTTGTTGTTTTTGTAATCTTCTTTTTGTTACATTGATAATCATCTGGTTTTTTGAATGGAGCAGAGATGGAAAGAGCAGACAGTTCGCTTTTATAGGGTTCCGAACGGAGAAAGAAGCTGATGAGGCTCTTAACTACTTCAACAACTCTTACATGGATACCTCTAGGATTAACTGTGAGGTGTGCAATTTTAATTATATCAATTCAGAACTCAAAATTTTGTTTTGTTTGCTCGAAAAGATGTCGGCTTTTGGTTTGTAGTTGAATTATGCAGCAGCAATTAAGTACTGGAAATTGATTGACAAAAAAAATTAAGTACTGGAAATTGAAAATAATGGGGGAGCAACTATATTCAACGCCCGAATTAGTAATTAGCTTAATTGTTGCATCTTACTTGCAATATTCAGGTGGCTCGTAAAGTTGGGGACCCAAACATTCCTCGCCCATGGAGTCAGTATTCCACAAAGAAACAAGAGGAATTAAATCGAGAAAATAAGAATAGTACCAAGGACAAAAGTTCAAGTTTGGGAAATTCTAAAAAAGAGGCAAAAAATTCTAAAAAGGGCGTTGAGAATAATGATCCACAACTTCAGGAATTTCTTCAGGTAATGCAGCCGAGGATTAAGTCTAAGTTATGGGCGAATGATACGTTAGGGAATCCTGTTGGTGAACAAAATGGAAAGGCCAGTGGAATGGAAGCTCAGTTACTGAAGGGAGACAAAATGAAGTCGGCTCCAAAGCAGATTGAATTAGATGAAAATGATGAAAAAGATGATGAGACACAAGAGACTCATTCAACAAAGAAATCCGATGACATAGCTCGTAAAGAGGGCATCTCTGACAAGGATTATTTCAAAAGTAGAGTCAAGAAAGAGTGGTCAGATTCAGAAAGTGACAGTGATAGTTCAGTTAGTGAGAGTGATGATGCTCATGAGGAGGATGTGAAGGAAGATGATGATGTCGATACGGGTGAGCCGTTACCCGAGAAAGTTGAAGATGAGGGTTCATCTGGAGAATCTGATGGCGATCAGATTGAAGCTGAAGGCCAATCACAAGGAGCCAAAAATGAGAAAGACCAGGTTATTGAAACTGGTCGTCTTTTTGTCCGTAATCTGCCATACACTGCAACGTAGGTGAAGTTGTTGCATACCTTTAGAACTTTGATATGAAGAATTTAAGAAAAAAAAAAAGAGGAAGAAGAAGAATTGTTCCATGTTATGCAATTAATGTGAAAAATAAGATTTGGATGCGAAATATTTGTACAAATTTCTTTTCTGATTGTCCATTTATGTTTTTATTTCTTTGATCAAATCCAGGGAGGATGACTTGGCAGAGCTATTCAACCAATATGGAGATGTAGCACAGGTCCATCTTGTGGTTGATAAAGATACCAAACGATCTAAAGGGATTGCTTATATTCTTTACACTATTCCAGAGTCTGCAGTTAGGTAGTGCTTTATTTATTTATTTAGTTTTATAGTCAAGGGAAAAAAGAAAATTTTATATCCTTCTGCTGTATGGAGTATGCACAATTCCAAGAAGCTAAAAATTCTACAATGTGTCTCAGATCTTTCATGAAATTTCTCTTTATTGTTGTTGTTAATGTCTCTATTTTTTTGGTTAAATTAATTTTTTCATTGTTATTATTTTGTCAAAATTCTTTTAGTGATGCTGCTGAATATTTTATCTTTTAGAGCACTAGAAGAATTAGATGGTTCAATTTTCCAAGGTAGGCTGTTGCACGTCATTCCTGCACAACAACAAAAATCTTCTGAGAAGCAGGAGTAAGTGGTGCCAAGCAACTATAGCTCTTTATTTATTTTTTTCGATTTACAATCTTTTGCAGGTTCTTGGATTTGTTTTTATTTTTTTACCATATTGTGAGTTGTCTTCACTCATTTTGTAGGTCTATTGCTGGGCAAGTTCCAAATACTTTCAAGAAACGGAAGGAGGAACAGAGGAAACAGTCGGAAGCTGGTGGAGATACTCGAGCGTGGAACAGTTTGTTCATGCGACCTGATACAGTATGGTTCAATTGAGAAATTATTTTCATTCTAATGTTCATTATCTCTCTAATTATTTTTTTTTGTTTTAATATTATATTATATTTTTCACATTATATGAGCCAATGCACTTAATCTCTTTGAGAAGGGTGCATTATATTCTTCAGTTTCATCATGCTTGTTCCATTATATTGATATTGTTCATTTTAGACTTTCTTCATTTTTTCTCAATTGTTCAAGGTTTTATATATGTTATAACTTGTTCTAACATTTCTTTTGATGTGTTATATATTTTATAGGTTGTCGAAAATATCGCTAGGAAATTTGGTGTCAGTAAAAGTGATTTGCTTGACCGTGAAGCTGATGATCTTGCCGTTCGTATTGCTTTAGGAGAAACACAAGTTATTGCAGAGACGAAAAAGGCTCTCACAAATGCAGGAGTCAATATTGCTGCTTTAGAAGAGTTCACCTCGGGAAAAGCAGACCATAGTAAACGTAGCAACCACGTGTTACTAGTGAAGAACTTACCCTATGCTTCCTCTGAAGGAGAACTTGTGAAGATGTTTGGAAAATTTGGAAGTTTGGACAAGATTATCCTCCCCCCAACAAAAACATTGGCCTTGGTATGATTGTTTGTGTCTTCTTAAGAGATCTCTTGAATTTGTAGTTACCACAACTCATCTTGGTCCTTTGTTATCTTTGTGATGAGAGCTGCTACAAATTGTTTGTCCAAAAACTGGATTTTTCCTTGATCTTTGTATAATGGAAAATGTGTTCCATATTAGGTCATCTACATATTAATTTCAGTATGCTCAGCTTCTCCTCATTTTTATATTTGAGTTCTTGCCATAGCGGATACCTGATAACTTCCCAAATTAATTATACATGCATCATAATCAGTGATTCAGAAAACACCTTCACGTTTTGCTGAGTGTTAGACATTTAACTCTGACTTTGAGAGGGAAAACTATCTTGATGGTTGGAGACATTGTTGTTCATGTAATTTCCCACATATGCATAGTGGAAAACCATCTACTCCATTTCTAAAGCGGCAGTCTTTGAACAATAGTTATATATTATCTATCCTAATAGTTTTTTGTGCATGGTGTTTCAGGTAATTTTCCTTGAAGCAGCTGAAGCTCGTGCAGCTTTCAAAGGCCTGGCATACAAGCGCTACAAGTGAGCCTATCTTTATTTTGCATATTTTCACTAAAGAATATAGTCTGTTCAAATAACGACTAAACCAGAATTAGGTTAATGTTCACTGTTCCATATCTTCTGGTGATATTGTGCAGACTATGTCAGCACATTGTATTATATCCACACGTGCATATATATATATATATCCGACCTTTGGAAACGAGAGTCATGAGTTCAAATCTACCCCCAAGCGACTGCGCCCAATAAGGTTTCTGGTGTTTGAGGATTGGGAGGTCACACACATCAAGGGACAAGTTGGGTGCTCTAAGAGGCCCTAGATACCCTTGAATTAAAAGAAGGGGGGAAAAGAAAAGAAAAGAGAAGAAAATGAGTTAAGCATATTGAGATGGATGTGTGCAAGACTAAAAAATGAATCCATTTTGGAGCGTAGTTGTAACATCAAGGAAATAAAATGAGGGTAAATAAACTAGGATTATTTGACACTGTTGAGTTGTGAGTGGTTGCAGGTTGAAGGTGTTGAAAGGAGCGGAAATCAAAATTGAGTTAATTTAAGTATTGTTAACAACAGATATTTATACTTATGCTAGTCTTGGAATTTCGAAGATGTGTATACCATAGTTATCAACTCAGAATTAGATTGCGAAATTCTTTGGATGGGTATCGATTCAAATCATTTATCAAATTGGAAAATCTTTATTGGAAGGCGATTTGAATTGTTCTTAGTTTGAGTCAATATTTACTTTTGCTTGTTAATATTTTGAGTATATATATATTCAGTGTTATATTTTCCCCCTATTATATGAGTATTTGTAATGCCGCCAATTAACTTTCAGGGTTCTTTTTTTTTTTCCCAGCTGCTGTTACCATAACAACATCAGCTATATTCTAGCAGTAACTTGGCTATTTCCAGATAAGAATGTTTAACCCTTTCTTTTTTCCCATGTTAGAGATGCTCCATTGTATCTGGAGTGGGCTCCTGGCAATATTCTTTGTCCAAGTTCAAAATTAGAGACTGATACAACAAGTAATGCTGTTGTTGGTGAAGAAGATGTCAAGAGAGTCTTGCTAGAGCAGCACGTGGAAAGAATATCTGAAGTGGATATTGATCTTGATAGAGTTGAGGTTGGATTATTTTTAGTTTCTCTGTTTTGTTTTTCCTGTCTTGTGTTCCTGTCATTTTGTGTTGTTTCTTTTAACATTTTGCAAGGTATGCTTGACTCATTACAACCTGTTTGCTTACTTAGGATATGACCATTACCTGTACTTGGAATTCACACATGGTTTAACTAACTCCGGATAAGAGTTCACCTAGTAAATAGTTTTTTGCATCTAAATTTGCTTACTAGCTTTGAAAATCAGAAAGGTTTTCATCAAAATTTTCTAGCCTTCTCTAACTTCTTTATTCTTTCTTTAATTGTTTTCCCTTTATAATGTGCCATTTTCCTTCAATAACTGGTTAAGTAACATAAAGTATATTAATGGCTTAATGCATAAATGGACTTTGCTTGGGAGACCTATGTCTTGTAGGAGTTGCTTAACTTTTCTTCAGATAACGATTACTCAATTGCTGAAAATGATTAAATCAAGTAACCTGGCTAAATTTTAGTTTGATGTCCTTGACATTACATTTTAGTTTAATATGAAAATGGCCATAGAGAGATTGGAGTTCCAGAGAGATTGGAGTTCCATATGCTACTTTTTATTATTGAAGAAAGTTGCCATCAGCATCCCAAATCAAGTTACAGATTTATGGACCTTGATTATTATTTCCATGGTTTTGAAAAAAAAATTCAATACTCGCGGTATTTGACCGTTAAATTTCCTTGTTGCAGTCACGATCGCTATTTGTGAAGAATCTGAACTTTAAGACATCTGATGAGTCGTTAAGAAAGCACTTTAGTGAAAATATGAAGGAAGGAAGCATCCGTAGCGTCAAGGTAACACTCATCTGCTGCACATGATTCCAAAAGGATTTTCTCATCAAATCCCTCATAGGTATGTTCTTATGCAGGCAAAGAGGCACGTGAAAAATGGCAAGTCTCTCTCTATGGGTTTTGGTTTCATTGAGTTCGACTCTGTTGACACAACAACAAACATTTGCAGAGATTTACAGGTATCTTATTAATTTAATATGCAATTAGAACCAATAGTGATCAAGTATAATCTGAGTATTCTGGGTTTTATTTTTGTCATAGTATATTATTGGTTTTAATATTGCGCCAAAATATTCTTTTTCTTCAGGGAACTGTTCTTGATGGACATGCCCTTATTTTGCAATTTTGCCATGCCAAGACAGATGAACATGCAGTTAAAAAGGTTGATAAGGACAAAAGTTCCACAAAGCTAATTGTAAGAAATGTAGCTTTTGAGGCAACAGAGAAGGATCTAAGGCAGCTCTTTAGTCCATTTGGCCAGGTTATTGGTTACTAATATTCCATAATAGGATTTACTGATTAACTTAATATGTAATTTGCTCTTTTATCAATAGTGCTTGCTTTATCTGTTTCACTATTTAAAACTTCAGCTTTGTCAATCAAATATGCTTTCTTATACTGCTTGCTCGTTAAAGCTATTTTCTTCAACTTTATACATGTATTCAAAGTATAACAACTAATAATTGGAGCAAGTCTGTATATAATCTCTAATCTTGGCCTTATTCTATACTCAAAAGGTTTTTGGAGTTCTTCACTCTATTCTATACGTCTAGCTTTGCTATTTGCTGATTTCTGGCCTCTTTTCTTGTAGATTAAGAGTCTAAGATTGCCAATGAAGTTTGGGAACCACAGAGGATTTGCTTTTGTGGAGTTCATCACAAAGCAAGAGGCGCAGAATGCTCTCCAGTCTCTTTCAAGTACTCATCTCTACGGTCGGCACTTGGTAAGACCTTATTCAGTTCTTTCAAACTTGGAAGGCACTTCATCAAACTCAAGCATACAAAAGAATCACCATTACAAACTGCTCTTGTATTACAATTTTCAGGTCTTAGAGCGAGCGAAGGAAGGTGAAAGCTTGGAAGAATTGAGGGCTCGAACAGCTGCCCACTTCAATGATGAGCAAAATGCCTTTGAAAACCCAACAAAGTTATCCAAGAAAAGGAAACACTTGGAAATTGTGGATGAAGGCAGGGTGAAATTTGAAAGAATTGCAGATTAAAGGAAATTGAGTTGTATATTTCTTGTCATTAATTTTTTAACTATCTTATCTTTCTATTTAATGTATCATCCAAATCCCAAATTTTGCTTCCTTTGGGAACTGCTAATAGTTATTGGTGAATCCTTTTATCAGAGAACATGCCCAAAAAAAGGCTTGTCTGACGCGTCTCTGTTTCAACCATTTTCTCATCACTGTTTACTATGGAGCAAACAGTAAGATTTTTTATTATTTTTTTATTATTATTTTTTTTTTTTTTTTTGGGTCAGAAAATGGATGAATTATTTGAGAAATGAAAAAGATACTATGGGCAGCTTAGATTTTGGAAAGGATCACAGGAATTGGGGATCAATAAAATAAAACACAAGCTGAAATGAACACTTGTGTAATATATAACTATGCTAATACTATTTCTTTTCTTAGTAAAGTAGTTTTATGGAGTTGCAGTTCTTAAACCAAACATTTACATTCAGCATTATTTTCATCTACATAAAAGAAAAGGTAAAGATAAGTATAAAGTATTAAAAAAAAATTCCCAAAAAAAAGGGTAAAATGGGTCCACTTTTCCTATATATTTGTATAATTACAAAGGTTTCTTCTAAAATGGTTTACGTATGGGATTCGATGCAGTGAAAATTTTGTTGAATGTGTTCTGAAAATTGACCACCATCAGCATCATCATCATTTCTCCCTCTTAGCTGCACCTTTTACTATACTAAAAAGTTGCCACAGCTCCTGTCATTACTAGCAACAAGAATAACATGTCTTTAGATTTTGAAAGTAAATTTTTTGACCATATTAAAAATTAAACCAAACGGGTTTTCATGATCTTCTTCATAAGCACTTATTTCATAATCATTTTTATACAAGCTATATGTTATGAGCAAAAAAGCTAACTAAACGGGGCCAATATAAAAAAATGCGAACTTAGTGGACACAATTCAAATGAGAAAAGAATAGTGCAATACCAGCTTATACCGATGAACCTTGTCGAAGAGGTTCTGCTTCGCTGTTTTGGTTGTCGAGTGGCATGTACTGCGACATGATAGCCATGATCTCCGAGTCCATGTAAGCCTGCAAGGAAGTATGTAAACTCACAAACTTTTAATCAAACATTCCCTGCAAATAAAAATTAAATAGACATTAAAGAGTTGCATACCCTTAGCCTGTATTTGTAGAATAAATAACCAGCAAGGCTCACAGCCACTACTGATAGAGCCAAGAGGGTAAAGAACCATCCAAATCTTGATAAGTTTCTGCCTGTAAAATGGATGAATCAGGATTTAAGTAAGCATAATAGACAAAGGAACTGATTAAACATCATGTACTAGTACAATGTAAATATTAACAAAGGGAGAATGAACTAGCAATACTAATATATCGTTGCTAAGTAAGAGTTGGGAATATGTTGATTCAAGTTTAATGCATCTTAGATACTTAGTTTATAATATTTCTATCTTGCAGGTATAACAATAATTACAATTTTTAGAATATATCAAGATATATAGTTTCAACTCATTTTCATGTGTCAGACTTGTTAACAATAGTTGGAGGACTGAAGAACAGAGAAATATGTTTACTTCAAGGTGAAATTGCATGATATAAAACTTGAAAACAAGGTGACATATTCTGACCAGATGAAGTTCATATATACTACCATTAAAACAGATGAAGTAAGAGCACAATCTAGCCTTACCAATACATGTGTCCTGATCCATAATGTACAGAAGATCGCCTTTGCACTTGCAGTCATATCCACCCCAGTGGTTCTTACAAGAGCATCCATCACACTTACAAGCAATGCCTTCCTTGCACTCATTGATATCTGATAAATAAACAAAAAAGAAGCAATTTTTCGCTACATAAGCACTCGGAGGAATTTAAAAATCAAAACTATTTAAGATTATGGCATGGAAAGGAATCAAAATGATAAATAACCCAGAAATCCACCTTCACATTTCTGACCATCGCCACGAAAACCATGTGGGCAGCGACAACCTGTTAACTCTGATTCCTATTTGTGTAAAAATAAAAACTCCTCAAGTAAGATAAAAACCATACAGAGAAATCGCAAATTAGGTAGTATAACAGTAAGGAAAAATCATTAGTAAGGGATAGCCAAGACAGTACTGAGCAAGCCGAAAAAGTTTGTCCATTCCTTGTTTCCGACCAGCAACCTCCATTATTTATAGTACATCTTGCAGGTCCTACAGCTGTGAATAAGAAGCAAATAATACAAATTCAATTTATGGTTAACATGAATATATCTTTGCCAGTCTAAGCAGGTGATGCTATACCTTGACATAAGGTATAACCATCTCCGCGATATTGAACGCCATTTACTATCGGGCATTCACAAACTCTGCCTCTGAAAGTGTCCTTAGAAAAATAAAGTGATTCCAAGTAGCTTCAGATCATACCACGTCCAAGATTAATCTCAAAAGCCCATATAACTCAAAAGTAGCACAATTATAAGAACTCTTATTATTCAAAGATATACAATGTTTTCCATTTAGAATACCTTGCAAGCAGTTATATTAGATCTTGAGTCTCTCCAACATCCACCATTTCTCTCAAGGCATTCATTCGTTTCGATATCTGATATAAATCATATGAAATCAATCAATCAAAGTGTGAAAAATCGAGTTTAAGTTCACTATCTAGTTCAGCTTTAGTTAGAAAAAGGAGTAGTTTTCAACCTCCACTCAAACAAACTGCTGGTTCAGTTGTTTCCTTAAACCCTGCACATATAGCCTTCAGCACGGCGGTTCTCTCCAATTTTCCTTCGAAGGAAGCAAGATAAGAAATTTTATGATTTTGTAGTACAGTAAGAAACTAATATTAGAAGATGTCAATTGAATATAATAACTTGGCCAAAGCAAAGTTGACTCGGGTCAAGCCATAGATCATGTGTTAGAAACCACACGACCTAAAAGCTATAACTGTTAGGTAGAGACCCATTTATGTATGTCAAGAGAACCAACCAAATTTCAGTTACTAGCCAAAAAAAAAAACCCAAATTTAATTACTAGACTTCTCTTCAGTCATCCAACAAAGTTATCTCTAATGTACCCGCTATAACAGGAATTGTGTAACAAACCTCGATATTGAGCATTATTGATGACAAGAGTCGGCAAGATGGTAACATCGCCACGAGATCCTCGGCCAACCTATATTTCATGCAAAGAAGAAAAAAAAGGTGATGATATCATATACATCTGTTCCAATGAAATCAGAAACATAAAACTGTGCCATAACCTTTGGCCCAAAGACCATTTTATATCCTACAACAGTTTCTGAAAAGATGCATTTGCGAGGAAAGGAGAAAAAGAAATGAAGGGATTCTAAATTCATAATTAATCAAGGAAAGACCTGAAGATCTTGCTCTGCTTTCAATACAGGATTCTCAACATCTGCATCAGGATCACCCATGCATTTCTTGATCTTTTCCAAAGGAATACCTGACATATCACAACAAAAGAATTCAAATGAGAAATATATGAACAGATCGATATGTTTAATTTTCATCTTTTAATAAATTCAAGCCCCACCAAGTGATTTTATCACATTCTCAGCACATTCTTTACTGTATCTCTTCTCCTTCATTGAACATCTAATATGAAAATCCGTCACAAAATCCCACCAAACCCATGATCGATTACTCTCTTTAGCGACTCGATGAACACAAAGCTGCCTCAAATTCTCAAAAACTACTTCCTTCCCTTCATACCCTTCTCCAAAATCTTGCTCTGGATCAGGTGCACAATACTTCCCGTGATTAATACACTGTGACTTGCATTGCTTGCTCAAAATAAATGCCTCAGGACAATACCAAGTTATATAATGAGGTGTGAACTGAGTAAAACCACCCTTCTCAAGAATCTGTGCATGTCCTTTAAAGTTCTTCACAAAATTCATCTGCTCATCGCATCGGGATCCGCACTCATCGTTGCTATTGGTCCAAAGCTCATATTCTACTCTTTTGTCTGGGTGTGGCACCGATTCTGTCCAGTCCAGTTTTATCAAAATTTCTTCACCTTTCTGTAAAGATTTCTTCAAGCTTTCTCCGAACGAATGGTCAATCAAAGCAGACGGAATGTTAATCTTCTCTATGTATCCTTCTGAATCAGAATTCTCCTCTGGTGAATCCATGGTTATTAAAGGCTCGTTGATGTTATCGGCAACTAGAACAGCTGCAACCCCAGCTTGTTGACCATTCCATACCTTTAAAGCAAAGTAGCACTCTACGGTGCAAGATTAAAGAAAAATTACTCACAAATATAGATTTCGGATCTAGTGATCATGAGAATTAGTTAAGCTGTCTGATTGATTAATTGATACAATTTGGAGGAATTAATATTATAATTTAAAATTCCTTGGTACATAACAATCCATGAATGAAACCAGAAACTAATCAAACTCCAAAACTCAGCTTGATATAAGAGGATCAAATTAATTAGAAATTCTCAGAAAGAAGATCAAAAAACTAAAAGCTACACATTATTGAAAGAGCTTAAAAAAATTTATTGCAAGAACTCACCTTAAAAACTAAAACTAAAAGCTACACATAGCAAAAACTAAAAGCAAGACATAGCACCGTTATAAAAGCTAATTTGATCTTCTTAGAAATGGAATTGGAAGAACTAGTATCAGAAAGAGAAATTTCATGGTTTTTCATAACAATCCATGAATGAAACCAGAAATAATTTAACTCCAAAACTCACCTTCATATACATAAGAAGATCAAATTAATCAGAAATCCTCACAAATAAGATCAAAAACTAAAGGTTACCCATTATTGAGAAAGCTAAAACACACTAATTAATTGCAACAATAAGGTAAAAAAAAACAAACAGAAACAACTACCCATCATAGAAAAGAAGCTATTTTCCACATACCACCATTAAAATTCTACCAATATCAACAGAAGATCATATCAGAAGTATTAAAAAAAAAATTTAAATTAAAAAAGACAAAAACCCAAATCATATATAAACAAAACAAACCTCCGCGATCAAGAAGAAGAAAGATGGGACGAGAAGAACGGGATTTAAAAGGACGCCCACCACCAAACCCATTACACCCAGTAGTAACAAACTTATCTGGGTAAACAACAGAACCCATCATTGTTCCTCCATAATCTGGAATTCCAAAATTCCCAATAGCACTATCATGCTTTGAACGGAGATGACTTGGAGCAAGAACAGTGATGCTACTCTTTTCTACCACAAATCTAGCCGAAACAGAGCTCAAAAACAGTGTAAAAAAAAGCGGAATTAATAGAAGAAACTCAGTGAAAAACTCCATTAATTAAGATGCTTAGTTTCTTGAGAGTTTCTGGGCGTAATATTATTGTGTGAGAGATTGGAATGGAAGTGTTGTGTGTAATGTAAATGTAATGTGGAATGTGGAAAGAGCGTATCAAGCTGCGTCAGAATGGAGTGTTCCAGGTGTTGACTTGAGAGATACACAAGACTTTCCGTTCTCTTCACTTCTTTGGCTTCTGTGTCTGGTGTGTAACGTACAAGTCACGACAGGTAAAAGTTGACGGAGTCGGCTTAACTACCATTTTTTCTATAGGGAGAGAAATTTTTCTGTTTTGGACTTTCTTATCCTTTTATTGACCCAAAATGACCAAAAGTCCCAATTTATTTTATTCCCCAGTGATCCTATGGTCTACTCCGCATGTAAGGGCGTTGGTGGGTGGCACTTCTGATCCTCCACATGGTGGGTGGAGACATGTTTACATTATTTATTTTGACGTGGCAAGTATATATTACATCAGGGATATGAACTTCCCAACATGAGCAACAGAGAATCCAAAATGTAAATGTGTACTGCTTCTAATTAATATTAATTAAAAAGCTTAATTTCAAAAGGGTGAAGAAAAATTTAAGAATCTTAAAGTAGATAGGATAGGAAAATTAAAAAGTAAATATATATATATATATATGGTTGTACGTATGTATTATCACTTAACCTGTAGCTTGAGTAGATGGTGAGGATGTATGTACATACTTTGATGTCGGTGGTTTCTGGATATTGGATCTAGGCCCTGGAGGACAATGTATGTATAGGCATTGAGATTATATTCTCGAACTAGACTTTTACATGATGATGATCTATTTTGCCTATTGTGGAGTTTTAATTTACTTGTGGTTTATATGTGTATATAGATGTGAAATATATAGATTTGAATCATTATAGATGTATAGTGATAGATTGTGGAACTGTTTAGATTTTATTAAGTTGATACGAGAAAAAAAAAAAAAAACTCTATAGAAAGTCTGATGAAGGCTTATAAGATCACAATCATCTCATAGATGATAGGGTGGTTGAGGATGCTTACATCAAGCGTCTCGTCCATGCATTCTCTATGTTGTGTCTGTGGGATGGATTGTAAGGGTTTTTTAAAAAATTACCTTTGATGAAATTTTTATTTAGACATTTACCTTATACCATAAATAATTTTAGAATCTACCCTAATTGAATTGGTCAAATAACGTTGACCAAATCCAACAGGCTCTCCTATATCTATTCTTCTTCTTTTTTATTCTACAGTGACAGCCATACTAATATTATTTAATTTGTTATTGACTTTGTTTTATCCAACACAACCCCCTTTACTTAATCTAATTATTTTATTTTTTTGTGAACCAAGTCAATAAAATTAACAAAAGAAAAAAAAAATTCAAATCATGTTTGCTTTGGCTAGATATATAAAAAATTAATTATGGAGATCAGCCATATTCATCAAGACAATGTCATTAGTTGATTTGTAGGTTGGTTAAGCTTATTGGGGGTAAGGTAGAGCCTCTATTCAATACTTATTAAGACATGACAAAGATTAAAACGATAGAAACAAATTGTTATTAAAGGTATCAACCAACTGATCACCTAAGACTCTTTCTTTATTGAATAATTAGATAAATTATAATTAGTGTATTAGATTTAACAAATCAAATTCTTTAACATATAAAATCTTATAGCTAGTTAGAAAATGATTCGATCAAAGCTTATAATAATAATAATAGTAATAGTAATAGTAATAGTCATTGTAATTGTAATATTAGTAATATAAACATTATTCTAATTAAGAATAGGAACACGAAAATTTCAATTAACAGCTAACCACTAGAAGCAATGTACTTGGACTATTATATAAAAAAAGAGAGAAAGAAAGTGACGTGTTCTATATACAGTATAAAAGAAGTCGAAGTAAATTTAGGGTATGTTTGGTTTGTGATTCAAATATAGTTTTTTGTATTTAAAAATTTAAAAACATAAAAATCTTGTTTGGTTTAAAAGATTCTGAAAATAATTTTTTTACTTTCTGTTAAAAAAACAAGTTGCTTTCAAAAATTGATAAAAAATTATTTTTTAAATTTTTTATTTTTGAATTATATTCTTATTTTTGAAATGGCGAACTAAGCACAGTTCAAGGTTAGTATTTAAATATGCAACAGTATAGTCGAGAGGACTAAATAATTGATTGTTTGATTTATCATGTATAGGAACTGACGAGTTTAGGTTTGGTGACTTTATATTATATAGTTATTATATATGGTTGACCCCTGAGTCAATTAAGCTATGCTATGGTATTCTCTGGCTAACTAATGCACTTTATATTACATATATCTTAAGTGCAAATCGTAAGAGTACGGTGTTAAGTTATAATATATAATCGATGAAATATCGAATTGTCGTCCTTTAGGATTGATGTTCACACTAAATACCACATTTACTAACTCTAACTTTATTTAGAAAATCATATTCGAGTGATTAAGTGAAATAAATAAACAATTAAATAGCTAGAAAGTAAACTAAGCATGCAATAGAAATAGATAAAAAATCAGAGATAGAATGGTCTAGAAGATCAATATTACCTTGCTATCAACTATATATATATATATTTATCATTAAATCAATTCATCATTCATAGAGCATATTATTGTTGTCTTGGTTTAACTCTTTTGATGAAAACCAAAAACAATAATAACTTATTAAGATCTATGATTTCCACCTAACAACTTCAAAGGGTCTCGATCTACTTGTGAGTCTCATGATAACCTAGGTTATATTTTTCAAATTTCAACCCAAGGCACCCTCTTTTGGAACATCTACCTCGAGTCTATGATCATCTAATCCATGGCTAAGGGATCAAAAACATTAAACTCAAAAAAATATAAATAAACTAGAAAACTTCATTAACAATAATCAATCAACAAAACCTACAACATAGTTTCAAGCTTTGATCAATCTAAACCTCTAGATAGAGGATTTAATTCATAACTTGGATAAAAGTATGAAATAACATGATGAACATAAATCTAAAATCAGAAAAACAAGTAGAAGGAAGGGAAAGTGTAGGAAAAATCTTCAATAATCTTCAATAATGTTTTTCTCCTCGCTTCCAAACCCAAATCGTCTTCCTTGCTCTTCACACTCTTTTTTCCTCTCCTTTATTGCTTTGAAAACCCTACACAATGGTCTTTATATAGCTACAAGTCCATAAGAAGTCATTCAAGAGAAGTCCAAGTCAAATTAGGAAAGCTTGCAATAAAATTAGAAAGTTTCTATTTTGAATTGCACATTAGTTTTCTTTTTCGCCGTTTTTCTTCTTATTTCCCACTCCAAATCACCTCAAAACCTCTTCATATCGTATTTTTTCAAATAAAGAACCCATAAAAATAAACTACGTCCAATTCCGAGTTGAATTGAGAAAGTTATGGTCAAAATAAAGACGTTGTGCAATTGCCTTTTGCGGAGCACCGCGGCGCCCTGAATGTATTTTTGCACCTGTTTTTCTTGATTTTCTTGTAGACTTAGCCAATTTTTCAGATTCCCAAGGCTTGGATGTACTTGTTTCTTCACTCTAACTCCATTGGTTCCTCTTGCATCATGTCTTCATCTTCTCAATTATCATTTAAAACATATAACACTTACAAAACACATCAAACCAAGTGAATAACATGCTATAATAATTTTATGAACCAACCTATAGAAATCCAAACCGAAATAATGTAAAAATACTAAAACTTGACAAAACTATCAAATAACCAATTTTATGATAAACTAACCTAGTATATGAACTAAATACCATAAAACACACCTAAAACATCCTTTAAAACATATATTAAATTCCTATTTATCAATAATCAAGCAGGTCATCACCCACGAGAAAACAAAATTAAGGTTGTAAATTGGCCCAATTATATAATAATTCTTTTTAAACTAATCTAAATCAGGTCAAACAAATTGGGCAATCCTGTCCAGATAAGTTTTGCCACCCTTTAATACTAATCGTTGTGTGATAAAAGTATATGTAAAATATTATTGTAAATATATATTACATATGCAACTACATTTTTATATTCATTAATTTTTTTTTTTTTGTCAAGTACAACTAAATCATAGGCACAACAACTGAAAGTTCACGATGATCTCAAACAAAAAGGACCTAAGCTTGTAACTAGAGCCTAAGGCCCGCAACTAGATTATACTTTATTCTCTCCCAAAGAGAGTCAAACCTCCCACCTCATGGGTGGGAGGCGTGGTATCCACCCCCTGTGCCAAGTGTTGGTGGGTTCATATTCATTAATTCAAATAACATTTTCAAACCATGAGCACCATATTTTTATTTACTTTTGGTTTTCCACGTGGTAGCCTCGTACCCTTTGGGTACGATACTAGTCCTCATTCGATGAGCAAAATGACAGATCTCTCTCAACAAAGACACCTCTAAGAATTCAACCTTGCAACTTCTACATAAGGATGATCTTAGAACTCAATCCACTTCCACTTAATCAACCACTCGTTGGTCATGAGATCCATATTTTCATGAATATACTTCTCTTGACAGGATCATTAACAAATGGCAAACTACAACATGAACTAAACTCAATTACAAATATATCAAAAACATTATATTTAAACCCTCTCTCACTTCAAATAATACCCTCTCTCACTTCAAATATTTTTGTTTCAAACCAAATGTATTTATGTAAGCAATTTCATGTGAAATGACTTAACAGGAGATGCAACGTCGATTTAGCACAGCTGCTCTGTTAAGAACAGAAGCTCAAAACTGCTTCCACTCTCCAACTCCAACCATCGTTTCATCATCTCAGAAACAACTCAAATGGAACTTATCTTCCTTACTCTCCCTTCTAAAACCTCTCGAGCGAAACCCTCCTCATCTTCTCTCATACGCACCCATCTTCCAGTTCTTAACCAGCTCTACATCTCTCAAACTAAGCCGCCAAGTTCATGCCCACATGACCCTCCGAGGCCTCCATCCCAACAACACCTTTGTAGCAGCAAAAATGGTCGCAATGTACGCAAGTTCCGGCGATATCGAATCAGCATACGCCATCTTTTATAGAATCCAAAGCCCTTCTTCGCTTCTTTGCAATGCGATAATTCGCGGGTACACCCGATTTGGGCATTTCGAAGATGCAATAAGAATTTATCTTCGAATGCATTCGCAAGGTCTTAAACCGGATAATTTCACTTTTCCGTTTGTTCTAAAGTGTTGTGCGGATTTGTCGTGTGTTTGGACTGGGAAATGTGTTCATGGGCAGTGTTTGAAACTTGGGTTGGAGGTAGATTTGTATGTTGGGTCTTCTTTGATTAACATGTATGTAAAATGTGGTGGAATTGGTGATGCTCGTAAGGTGTTTGATGTATTGCCTTTTAGAGATGTTTCTTCTTGGAATTCTTTGATTGCTGGGTGTATGAAGAATGGAGTGATTGCAGTTGCAGAGGACTTGTTTCAGAGGATGTGGAAGAGAAATATTCTTACTTGGACTGCTATGATTTCTGGGTATACTCAGAATGGACTTGCAGATCGAGCATTGTATCTTTTTGAAGCAATGCGGAGGGACGATTCAGAAGTGAAGCCAAATTGGGTAACTATTATGAGTGTTCTTCCGGCTTGCACACATTCAAGTGCTCTTGAGCAAGGAAGAAAGATACATGATTACGCAAGTAGCATTGGTTTGGACTCAAATTCTTCGGTTCAAACCGCCCTTGTCGCAATGTACGCCAAATGTGGAAGTCTTGCTGATGCTAGATTCTGTTTCGATAGACTTGGTGAGAAGGGGCTAATTGCTTGGAACACCATGATAACTGCTTATGCTTCTCATGGGAAAGGAATGGAAACCATAGCAACTTTTGAAGACATGATCAGGGCAAGGGTTCAACCTGATTTCATTACCTTCACTGGTTTGTTATCTGGGTGTAGCCATACAGGTCTTGTTGATATTGGTTTGAAGTACTTCTATGATATGAAATCAGTTTATTTTGTGGAACCAAGAGTGGAGCATTATGCTTGTGTGGTAGATCTTCTTGGCCGAGCTGATCGTGTTTGGGAAGCAAAGGAGCTCATTGATCAAATGCCAATGGAACCAAGTCCGAGCATTTGGGGCGCGCTTTTAGCTGCTTGCCGGACTCACAAGAACTTAGAAATTGGTGAGACAGCAGCTAGAAAATTGTTTGTATTGGAGCCAGAGAACAGTGGCAATTATGTTTTACTATCAAATATGTATGCTGAGGTTGGGAGGTGGGAAGAAGTGGATAATTTGAGAGCTGTTCTGAAGAATCAAGGTTTGAAGAAGAGGCCTGGATGTAGTTGGACTGAGGTAAATGGGAAAGCTCACTTGTTTCTTGGAGGAGATGCTTCACATCCTCAAGCAAATGAGATTTACAGGCTATTGGAAGAAGACTTGCCTAAGCAGATTAAAGCAGCAGGGTATGTGCCAAACACTAGTTTTGCATTGCATGACATTAGTGAGGAGGAGAAAGAGCAAAACTTATCTACTCATAGTGAGAAATTGGCCATTGCTTTTGGGCTTCTAAATACTCGCCCTGGAACAGTTCTTCGGGTAACAAAGAACCTTCGAATTTGTGGGGATTGTCATTCTGCCATTAAGTTCATATCAAGAATATATGATCGAGAGATCGTTGTTAGGGATGTGAACAGATTTCATCAATTCAAAGATGGATCTTGTTCTTGTGGGGACTATTGGTGATTCCCATCAAAGGTATTTATCAATTAGAAACAGAATGAGAACAGTTGTTGCTCACTCTAAGCATAAGTTTTTCACTGACAAATAGGTGTTGTGGATCCTCCTCTAGGATAGCAGAGATTTGAGGCTTTGTAAGTGGCACTTGAAACCAAGATGATGCTTAGGATTTGGAAATGAGGCTAAATTATTCCAACCTGAAAGAGCTCAGTTGAATATTTAAGGTCATAAATCCACATGCTGGGAGGATTTGAAAGCACGGAGAAGCTGTGTTATGCGGTCTAGTCAAAACCATATTTTCTAGATATTTAAATGGAGAATATGGAGAGGGATTTTTTTTTATTTTTTTAAAATAGAGTAATCTGGTAATCTGATATATGAAATAGAACAAGGTGATTTACCAGTGTGAAAAAGGAACATCTTAAATTCAATGTAATTTATATAATTTTGCATGCATGGCTTCAGCATAATAACCCTCTTTGAGTGTACTTTCCAGTGTCAAAGAAAGTCAGGATGGGAATCATATTCATCATAAATAATTGTTCATTTATTCACAGAAGTTTCAACAGAGCAACAATTGAACTTTTGGGTGCTTCTAAGCTAGTTAGAACTAGAACCAAAACTTTTATATGAATTCAAGTACACAACTCTTCAAGACAAGGCTCAAAATTTAAGTAGCCCTTCTATCCATACACAAACTAAAAGATTACTCAAACATTCATCAATGTTAAATTGAAAATTAAAAAACAAAATATGTAACCTAATCTGCCAACATAATAAGCATCCCTAAACACAAACTGATACGAAAGGTACTGGAACCATTGTTTTTGCCACTATTCAAGTGATGCAATATATGATTAAACAGCTTTCCTTCTGATCTTCCCACCCTTGCCCCGACGCTTGCCTTTTTTACCTATCTTCAATTTCTTCTTCAACTTCTTCCCAACACCACCAACAGCTTTCAAGGCCCTTGCGCTTTGATCATTTGTATTTCCACCTCCAGCCATATCCACATCTGTCAGAACAAATGGGTCAGTCTCACCATAAAATACAAACAAATTAAAGAGCTGGCTGATCAAGCTAGCCTTTGTGTAAAGTATTCATTTGAGTTAATATTGACACAGTAAGGCCTCTTCAATGGGAGGAAGAGGTACCAAAATAGCATACTTCTGTAGAATAAGAAAATTTGAATAACAATTTAAGTATATAATAGCATTGCTGAAAAACACACAAACCTGAAGATACCGATAAAAAAAATATCACTATGTTGACGAATCAATACCTAATAACCAGGTGAACATGCAGTCATAAACCATAGATTTGAAGCCCCAAGTAGTATAATAAGTGGTGATCCTAGCATTTTGAAATCTTGCATCAACACATATAGCTAACAAATTTGAAAACCTTAGATTATTAGTAGATTAAAACAGAATTGTATATAATACAATATATATACCTATTAACATAACTCGTTTAAATTTTATTGCATAAGTAGGTTAATTCCCCAAGAATCATCTAACCGACCTAACAATGTTGCACTTGGATGAGCACCAAACCAACTTCCAAAATAAGTTGATCATTTGAGATCTCATTAGGAAATTATTAGAGCACGTCTGTTAATTTTATTTCAACTCAAGTCAACTCAACTAAGCTTTTTTCCAACTACATAGAATCAATTACATCAATCTGCTTCCTCCACCCCACTCTATCAAGGGCTAAGTCACATTTGAATTACGTCCTAGCCATTCAAGTAGTCTGATTCAATAGTTCATGTCATAGTTGATAAGACAAAGTTTTACACTGACTGTTAGCTACCAAACCAACCCTCCTTTATTTAGGACCAACTGCATTTAAAGACATGGAAATATACTCAGGTAGAGTTGTTAAATCGATTTCTACTCTAAAAAAAAAAAAAAAATGAACCAGTTTTTGTAACTGAATCTCAACTTCTAATACAATAAGCAAAAAAAAAATAGCTTAATTGTATATCTTAGGATATACTTCTCCTTACCAAAAAAAAAAAGATTTTTATATATAACCTCAATCTTTTTAACTCTAATTTATTCACCAATTCCTCATCCTCCAAACAAGGAAATCGAGAAAATTTTAGCTTAATTTTATATCATAGGTTATACTTCTACTTACCTAAAAAAAAGAGATTTTTATATATAACCTCTACTCCTTTAACTCTAATTTCTTCACCAATTCCTCAATCTCCAAACAAGGAAATCGAAAATTCAAGTAAATAGGCATGCATACATATATATATATATATATCTGGAAATCTTCAAAGTGTATTATATTAACGATGATGATGATGATTCTATAGTGAAAATTGGAGTGAGTGAAGAGAAAGAGAGTAAGTACCCATGGTGATGCTCTTATTGGTGGAAGATGTGATCTCCATTGCATTGTCGCCGACGGTGTTTTGGGAGCGAACAGGAAGCTTAGGAGCGGAGAGAGCAGCTTCTTGAGCAGCGAGCTTCGCTGCTTCTTTCTTGACGTAGAATGGCTCAGAAATTTCTCTGCGAATGCTTCTCAATCTCTTCTCTCTTTTTGATCTCTGCGATTTCGCCATCGATGATGATGGCCTCTTGTCTATCGACTGAAACGGCGCAGCTAGGGTTTTCGATTACTCGCAGTATTCTCCAAGAGGGTTTTGAGAACTCTTATTTTCGATGTCATGTATATAAATAAGGTAAATTTACCTTCAAGACCTTGGTTAATGTACCCACGTGCCAACGCAATGCCTTGACAATTAACCACTTTTTTTTTGTCTTTTTTTGAAAGCGACAATTAACCACTTAACAATAAGTTTTTGTTGAAAAAAAATTAAAGAGCATATTACTATTAAATTTTTTATTTTTATTTTGTTTTCAAGGAATTAAAGAGCATATTAAAACTTAAAATAAATTGATAATTATGTGAGATTTGCAGTTTTTGTCCCTCAATATATTTGGTATCAAATCAATGTCTTACTCCTTCCTCCTTATTTGATTAAATCCAATTTAAAGTTTTTAATTATAAAAACATGTATAAGTATTTTTCATACAAGATATACACCATTTCAATGAACAAGTATTCCCTATCTTTTTTTTTTCGGTTTATGACCTTTCGGTATCCCCACTTACCCTTTTGCAGGGGCCAAATTGTTATTGAGTCAGAAACTGCAGAGGCTGTTGGACGTCCCTTTTCGAATAAGTATAGAGATGAACTCAAACTCGAAATCAAAATTTCGCCCCTCACATCTTAGTTATATTAGTTTAACATGCTCTCAACATCTCTTCTAAATTTGCTTTCAAAAAAAAAACACCATCTCTTCTAAATTTAAGCTCCTTTGATTTGTAATTTGGATGCAAAAATTTTATTCAAAAATCTGAAAATAATTTAGTAAGATTCAGTCATAAAACAAAATTATTTTATGAAATTTTGTTATTGAATTATATTCCCATTTTCAATCACAAACCAAAGGCACCTTAGATTTCTTTAATGCCTTCCTTAGCATAAAAATCATCACCCTGAAATTCTATTTCAATTTTGGAAAGTTGTAGTTTCTATAACCAGTTTCCAAATTACCTTTACTTGACTATCACACAAGTAAATGACGGATCTTGGAATGGCTTGATGGTTGCGGAATAAAGTATAAGTTGTAATTAAAAGACAAAGTCTTAATTTCAAATTCGAATTCGTGCCTACGCCTATGCAATCACTGAAGGACTATCAAATGCCGCGTACCGTTCTAAAATCTAGAATAGTCTCGCTTCCACAAAATAGGTTAGCGAGAATACTGAGGGGGTCAAAGACCAAAAAAAAAAAAAAATGAGATAGAGAGAGAGAACATCAAGGGCAAGAATACGAGGAAAAGTGAACCAAAAAAAAATATATATATATATATATATATATATATCAAAGAGAAGATATCAGAGTATGTTACATTACATAAAAAAACAAATCCTAAATATTTTCTAGCGTCTTAAACGTTACACAAGGAAATGAAGAGGCAGCAGTCATGCCTTGGAGGCCTACCATTGGAAAAAAAAATGCTGCTTCTTCTGGTCTCTACATTTCATCCACCAATAAGTTATTCAATTTATCTTTACAAAAGCCAACCTAAATTACAAAATTTATTGGCAATTCCTCTCATGTGCCTACTGGGCAGGTTTTCCACTATTGCTACAAAACACGACGAAAGGTCACATTGGAAGGGAGGGAGAGAATAATAAGCTTTTATGAATGACATCATATCCATTCTTTTGGATTGATGCATGCATCCAACAATTTCCATTCTTCACTCCCATTTTCAGGTTGCTGAAAAAAGGTAGAGAAAATAAAACCATATCATTAATTTATTCATGCTGCATTCATCAGAAACATCGAATAATTGGGCAAAACAGCTTACATGGTCATATTCCCATCGTGCCGTTAAGGGAAGAGAAACAAGAATACTCTCAATTCGGCCTCCAGTCTTTAGTCCAAATGTAGTACCTCGATCATAAACCTATATATTCAAGAAAAATGAATGATTACTTCAACAAACTAAATAATGGTATCCTTAGCTCCATCTTTAAGGAAAATTATGTACCAAGTTGAATTCTACGTATCGTCCCCTTCGTAATTGCTGCCATGCCTTGTGTTTCTCTGTAAATGGTGTATCCCTTCGTTTCTCTATAATGGGTATATATGCAGGAACAACTGAATTCGTACATTCTGCAAGAGAAGAGGGGGAATAATATAACACTTGAAGAATGTGAAAACACAAAGTGTGAGCTCTAATCACGCCAGAGCACACCAAGAAAATTGGTGAATCTTTTTACCAATTACCAGTGGCAAAAGCAAGGAGCATCTCTTGGTCATAGTCATTGAGATCATCAAAAAATATTCCCCCAAGCCCACGCCTTTCACCTCGATGCTGCAGGCAACAACAGCAGCTTTCAATATGAGCAGTAAGATTAACCAAGAAATTTTTTTTGCAATATTTTGTTATTGAAACGCATCTCCACCAAGATGGGAAGATCCGCATTTCAAGAGTGAAATATGACCAGTTTTTCTGAAGGCTCACAATAATTCACGTATCTAATTAAAATTCAGACTTTTATATATCATTCCGATAAGCAGACAGACAAACTGCTAAATGAAAGCATGTCTGAAATGAAAAGCTTGTCTATGAAAAACTGAAAAACTTCCATGTCAAAACATATAAAAACAAGTAATGGAAAAATTAATACATAACCAAAGACGTTTCTCTTCCAAAAAAAGGAAGATAAAACCAAATTTTCAAGAAACCATTTCAAAACCATGAAGAACCGCATGTGGCACAGTGCTTTACAGAACAATGGCCTATAGGCAGGTAACTTCCATCAATTTAGAATGTCAAAAGTAAAACAATGAAAAAAAATCATTTACCATCATCACTAAACAATGCGTGCAATTAAAAATGGAGGGAAAGGTGGAGATACCTTAATAAAGAAATAATCATCACACCATTTTTTGAATCTTGGGTAGAAACTGGGATCAAATTTGTCACAAGTATTTTTTTGGACCTGTAAAAGAAAAGATTGTCTCCTTGAAGCTGATACTGCCAATGCCTCACCAGAAAATAAGTCTAGTTTCTACACCAACTACAGGAAATGCATGAACAACTTAGCAGGAATAAGAATCAACCCATTTTATCAACTATCTGGCTACTAGTTAAGGGGAAGCTAAACATAAAGTATAAAATAATAGAATACAAATTTGTGCCTCTGGCATTACCGTATGGAAGTGTTTGACATCTTCCTCAAAGATATAAGCAGGAGTCAGATCAGTGCCACCACCAAACCACCACTGTCTAGGTGCCCCAGGGGCATCTGCATCACGAGATTTTTCCAAAGTATGACCCACAGTGCAAAGTTCCAACACAATGAGAATGAAGGATGCTTTAATTTATGAATACAATCTACATGTGCAAAACTAAATTACTGAAGGGAAAACTACTCCGAGTGGCATAAAGCTGTAAAAAGAAATAGAGTTGTGACGAACAAGCACGCCAAATAATCTAAGATGGACAAAACTTGCCATCCATGTGAGAAAATAAATTGCAGAACACTCTCCCTGTCTCATTAAGGGTGCAACTAGTTCGCAGAAAATTTGAACATTATAAAACTCTTATTTTTTTCCACTTATTACTAACAAGTCATAAGTTCATAACAAGTGGCAAATTCTTCTGCCTGCATGATGTACGGGGTGATCTTGATCTAATTAATTTCTTGGGTAATATGATAACATTATGAGCAATTGATGCTAATAATTTTTCTTTGTACCATGATTCTGCTCAAAAGGTTGATGCATCTTCCTGAATTTCTTCTTGTCAATTATTTATCTTGAGAAGCGACCAAACCAAAGATAGAAAACTCGGCTTTGCCAAAAGCTTCTGTAATACAGGGTTTAGAATTAAACTTCAGAATTAATTCAGGGAAATCCAAATCGACGTGAAGTTCTTTTTGTCAAAAATCTTAGAGAATTTTTTTTTTCAAAGGATTCTTTTTCAAGTTATGTAAATAAGTTAAATTTTGTTGCCTAAATTTGATGAAATTTTTGTATTAATTTGCATTTACATTTAATTTGCAATTTGATGTTTAAAAAACAAAAAAAAAAAAGTTCAACAAAAAGTTGAAGAAGTTGGAAGAATTTTCATTACATGATATTTGGGACAAGAAAGACTCCTCTAGTGTCATTCTATTATTTCTTAGAAAACCAACCGACCAAGGCACAACATGCCCACAGTAAGTTCCAAAGCTTAGTTCATGATAGAAGATCCAAAAGTAATTAACTACTGCCATTCAGCTATGAATTAATAATTGAAGTTGAACATAAAATTTCTGGTTTTTGAAACCCAAAATTAAGGAAACACTTTTTCTATGACAATTTACAAACACTAACGTCAGATAAAAAACATTATATAGCACATGTATAAATGAGGACAAAGAAGCTTAAACAGAAATTTGCAAAATTTATGCATGAGCAACAATATAACTTGGAACTTAAGTACCTTTTGGGGCATCAGTTTCAAAGTAACGATAATTAAAATGTAGGGTCGGTGCAAATGGATTCTTCGGATGCAAAACCTGAAAGAACCAAATAAAAGAAAAAGAAAACACTTTTCAGGTAGGGATAAATGCGCAAAAAGTGCATACTATACAAATAAAAGAAAAGGGAAAAGAAAACAGCAAACAAACAAACAGAGTTCTTGTGCACAAACAAACTCAATTTTGCACAATTATGCCTTCTACCACAAAGCTCTGCTGGAGAATTCTTTAAAATACGAAGAATTGAGTATAAGTAGAAGTAAATGGAAGAATAGTTACCGGTAAAGCTTATAATACTGATACTTTTATCAATAGTTTTACCTATGGCTACGTATGCAACAATTGATGATATTCCAATGTTTACATTGAAGCCTTATGACAGATGATTGACCAAACAATTTAAATGGTGTATTCACTTCAGATGTAAATCATGTGATGGATGCCACACGGATGCAAAACAATTTATTTCCATGGCATTTTGGAAAGGCAACACATATCTACATTGTGTACAAGTCAAACATCAGATAAATCACTCCAGGGCATACACACAATTTAAGTATTTTTAATTCCCTTGTTCTGAACACGGTGTAGAACACAGCTAGAAAAGGCTGAAGAGGATTCCTGAAATATGATAGCAAAATGGTTCACCAAAGGAATAAGTCATCCTTCAGCAATTAACAAGGATTCTCAAAAATCAAACCAGTCATGGAACCAAAGATAGTGCCAAGCTCAAACAATGTAAGGCGTAAAGTAAGGTGTTTTCACATTCCATAAGATCAAAAAAAAAAAAAAAGAAGAAGAAGAAGAGGAAGTTTGAAACTAATGATTCAATTTATTGTATATAAGAATTTAGAGGACTTGATGATTGAAAGAAAGGAATTACAGACTATCTTAATATTTTTTAGCAGATTCAACAACAGTGCCAACATTTGGCCAAAAACAAAGAAGAACAACAATGCTCTAAAAATATTCCAAACACAAAACATTTCGAATGCCAGTAATTTGCACTAATAGATATCCACTGGAACAGTTCTATTGTTCATAACAATTAGCACACAGAATCAGATCAGATCACTCACCGAGCTAATTCCAGCTGCGAAGAACGGCACTGATCCCGCCTTCGCCGCAGAATTTCCGTCCCCTTTCGCAGCTCTATACGCTTCAGGAGGCATTACTCCATACACAACCGAAACATTCACACCAGCCTTTTCCCAAACCCCACCGTCCTGCAAAACTCTGCTAATCCCACCACCGCCTCCAGGTCTCGACCACACGTCCTCCTTGAATCTCCCAACTCCATCGGCAACCTCAATCGCTTCGCACACGCTATCCTGAGCATCTCTTATCATTTTCTCGAACCGAGCCCTAACCGACGACGACGCACCGGTCACCTCCGGAGCGTCGGATTGCCGAAGAAACGTGTCCGGACGCTCGTTCTCCGGCGTCTCCTTCTCGATCGCCACCGCCGATCTCACTTGACGAACGGCGGCGGATCTTCCGGAGAGTTTCTGCATCGGGATGCGTGTTTGGATGGATAGATTGTTCGGAGAGAATGAAGAAGAAGAAGAAGAACGGTATTTATATGAAGGAGAGTGAGGGAAGAGAGTTGTTGTGGAGGTGGTGATAATCGAAGTCGGCATTTTTTGTGTTGTTGCGTAGCAGCAGTGGCTCACAGTAGCGAAATGCGGTAGTGGGAGTTAAGTTGCGACGGTGGCTCACGTTAGCGAAAATGCAGTGAAGAAGAGGAGGAGGAGGAGAATTTGGTAAATTAGAGAAAGAGGTTCCCGTGGGCTGATAATTCCAGGAACGGCCACTGGAAACGCAATAGATTGGCTTTTGGATAAGAATTGGATTTCTTATGTAAAGAGAGATGCTACTATGTGCCGCGGGACAAATTTAAAAGGAAAACCGCCACCTCGTGTAAGTAAGTTGGGTAACACACATTTTTTGATAGTGGGGGATTTTAGATTTTTGATAAATTTAGATATGATTTTTTTATTAAATTCAAAATTAGGCAGCAAAAACTAATATATGTCTTGGACACGTCAACACCAACATATCCAAAACTAGCCTAAAGTTTTTTTTTTAAATTGAATGAAGAGGCACCACTTAAAGGAATAAAAAGCATTGTTATTTTTTATTTTTTTTATTTTTTTAAATAAAAAAAAAACTTGAAAATCATTGTTAAATAAAAAAATTATGGAATAAAGTAAAAAAAATGTGAACGACTATTAAAAAAATCTGAAACAAAGTGGATGACACCTCTTGAAGTGATGTCATCCACTTTAAAAAATTTAAACAAACGAAATCGTACAAAAAAAAAAAAAATTAACCTAGTGCGATTTTTTTTTTTAACATAGTGAATGATGTTTGTTATAGATTTTTATTTTATAACTATTCACTTTTTTCTTTTTTTACTTTTCAGATTTTGTATTTTTTTATTTAACAGTATGCGCCATGCACTATTAAACAATGAAAAAAATCTGGAACAAAGTGATGACACATCTTCAAGAAAAACAAAAATATTGCACAAAGATAAAAATTCTTGTGCAATTTTTGAAATATATGAATGAGACACAAAAAAGAGAAAAAACTGTTAAATAAAAAAACACAAAATCTTAAAAAAAAAAAAAAGTGAATGGTTATTAAAAAAGAAATCTGGAACAAACGCTTTTTACTTTGTTAAAAAAAAAAGTCGCACAAGGTGCGATTAGTGAAATAAAGTGAATGAGACGCTAGAGAGAGAATGTAAGAAATGAAACCGGAGAGAAGGGAAATTTTTTTTCTAGCGTTGTAAACTTTTTATACTTCAAAGAAACCGCACAAGGTTACTTTTTTTGTACGATTTTGTTGGTTTAAATTTTTTAAAGTGGATGACTTCATTTTAAGAGGCGTCATCCACTTTGTTCAAGATTTTTTTTAATAGTCGTTCACTTTATTTTTTTCTTTTCTACTTTATTCCAAAATTTTTTATTTAACAAAGGTTTTCAAGTTTTTTTATTTAAAAATAAAAATAAATAAATAAATGCATGCTGCCCATTGAGTAGCAGCGCCTCTTGAAGAGGCCACTCATTCAAGAGGCGCCACTCATTCAATTTTTTTTAAAAAAACTTGGAGGCTAGTTTTAGACATGTTTGCTTTGACATAGCACCAATATGTTCAAAACTTGCTAAATATAAATATATTATTTTTTGCTGCCTATTTTTTAATTTATTAAAAAAATCATACCTAAATTTATCAAAAATCCTGATATTGTACTCAAGAGAGTTTATGAATCACCTCCGTCATGTGTCAACGCTTGATTCAAGACAATTCAATAAAAATGTATATTAATAAAGTGTTACCAAAATATTTCTCATGCTATTAATACTTAAAAAAAAAATTAAAGATTTTCTATCGTCTGCATCATTTTTTTTTCGATTTCTTACAAAGTATCCCCACACCCTTCGAGTATGAGACTAATTCTTGTTCAAGGCGGAAGCAAAATAATAAAAAAGACACCTCCAAGAATCAAACTCTAAAACTTCTATAAAAAAAATAACCTTTTGAGTATAAAATTAGCCATCGTTCGAGGCGAAAGCAAAATGATAGACATCTCTTAACGAAAACACCTCCAAAAATCAAACCCTAACACTTTTATAAAAAAACGACCTTAAAACTCAACCCATTTCCATTGAGCCAACCACCGTCTTCATCATTCTTTATTGTCTTGGGTCTCTTTCCTATTTTTTTTTTTCAGTAAAACTGTTAATTTCAGTTTTTCATATACTCCATTTGAAGTAAAATAGAATATTTTGAGCTGAAAGATGGAAATAATTTGCTGTTGTTGGAGTAATCTGGATGTAATATTCCTGACCCCCTCCAAAAAAAAAAACAATAAATATATACAAATCAACAAAATGTAATATAACACAAAAAATGAAGAGAAAAACACACCACTTGTCATGAATAGTTGGCCTATTCCTATAACTGATTCTCCCATATGAATAAACCATAGCCAAAAACAAAATACTGTGCTGCAACTCATACAAGATCTGACTGATAAGTGAAACTGCAATAAAATGTTTTTACATGATCAGATGCAAGTTGTATTCTCTTAAGAATGTGTTGTATAAAATGCAGTGACAGAAGAAATCCCTCTGAGCCTTGCTGTTAAAACTACAAAAATAAACTCAACTCCTCAACTTGGTAAAAGACCAACTTCCCGCATGTCAGTCCCATAAAAAATGAAATCGTGATCAAGTTTATTGCCGCTTCACTTGTACCATCCGGCGAGGAGATATCGCAAAATGAAGCAGAAGAGGCAGCATAAAGCCTGTGGAACATGAAACTTATTGATTAATATCTTGACAGATTTAGACAATAACATTACATTGGCAACAAATGTAGAGGAAATGGCTAAAAGATATATGTAAGAATGCGAGAGAGAAACCTGAAAGGCAAGAAGTTTAATGCAAAGACATTTTTCGGAGCACCGGCCGAACCATCTTAAGAAAATGTTCACAAGGGTCCCATCGTTCGTCCCAGTCAATAGTCCTGTTTCAGGATCAAACCTGCGGAAGACAATGCACAAGGAGAATATGTATTAGCATCGATTGCATACTCAAATTGACTCCAAAACAAAGGTGAGCCCTGTGTGGAGAAAATTAAAGCAAGCTACCTTGGCAAACGATGTCGTGGGCATTTGATGAAGCCAAAAAGCTGAGAGGAGAAAGTAAGACACAAGTAAATGGGATATCTGGGAACACATTCTACTGTAAATTTGGTTTCTTTAGCAAGAATGGCTAAATGGAGCTATATAGTTTGGCATACCTGAGGACATGATGCAAGGAAGTTAAGTACTTGAGGCAGGAAGAAGATCAGAAGTGTTTCACTGGAAATGAAAAAACAAGTAGACAATTTAGGAAACGTACACCTTTTCGTCTTTATTTTAAGATGTTCACATGCATATAAGAAAACACAAAACCATCTCAATTATTTTGCTAGGCCTGAATATATCAACGTCGCAATCTGGGAAAGTTACCAAGAAAGGAAACCTACCTGAAATGGGCTAGTATTCCAATTACGGCCATAGCCATGCCAGCAAAGTAAGTGTAGGTATCACCAACAAAAACTGAAGAAGGATACCTAAAATGCCAAGAAACCACAAGATGTCCATAACATTTTATATATTTCCATGACAATTCCCACCCAGTACAGCATAAAAGAATCCATTGAACACATAAACATTGAGATTACCAGTTGTAACAAAGTAAAGCCAATGTAGTGGTTAATAAAGGTTGAACAAGATAGATAGAAAATGCATGAGCTTGTTGATACTCGGGATCTGAAGATGCTCCGATTTGCATAATGTTATGTATTAAAATCTGTGATAACAGAAATGCACTATTAAAAAATATACCAGTGCAGAATATTGAGTAGTTTCACATCATTTGTAGATCTTATACTTACAGCTGATGCAATAACAGCTGTCTGCCCTGCTTCAAGACCATTTATACCAGCATGGATATTGATAGAGTTGGTGCAAAATACCGCCAAAAGGAACATATATAATTTATATATCCATCCTGCACGTATGAATAAGTGGTTGTACTGTAACCAGCCTCAAAAGGCAAATATAAACAACTCTGGAGAAAACAATGGAAGACACAGGTATCACAAGCATTCATCAAGTGTCCAGAATCTATTTCATTTAGCTAAAAGCCTAAAACATGGATATTAATAAGATATGGTAGTGTGTTAAGTTAGCATACTCCAATGCATACAAGCAAATGTTTGTTGGATAAATAAATCCTCAAAGACCCCTAATGGCCCAAGTATGCTGAAACTTGCAGATTATGGACTCTAGAGACTAGAAGAGCATGAAGGCGTGCTTAAGGTAGCAAGAGGAAACATACATATGGAAGTGAATGAAGAGTATTTGGGATTGGGCTTTTTCCTAGTAGTACCATTCCATTTCACACACGTAAATATTAGGGCTAATAACCACTTGACCGTGTCCAATTAAATCTCTAACCATTTGAATTGCAGACAAGCAAAAACAAATATGATAAGAATTGCCAATTTCGGACTCCATAACCATGACTTTAGGTAATTTAGGACAATTTAAAGTTCTTATAGAAAAAACCAAAATATGAAAAAAAATGTTACAAAGTTTTGTAATAATTTTCCATGAAGTCTGGAATTACAGCTAAAAGTTATCTACTGAAAATATGTAAACCTTCTTACCTAGATCCAAAATATCTATTCCAAGATATGGAATCAAAGGCTTTGGTACAATAATAGTAGTATGTCCAGCATATGCCATCAAAAGGGGAAGTGCTGCAAATGAGGGCAATATCAATTTCCTGCACAACACAAATATGTAAGACCATGTTACAATTCTGTAACCAAGAGCCAGAATCCAACTCGTCTGTTGGAATCAGTGTCCTCTTCAAGAAAAGAAGAAAACCACCAAAAATGATAAAGGGACATACACTCTCCATGGTACATCAAGGACATCATCGACAAATCCAAGTAAAAGCATGAAGCAGATAGATGCCAATGCTGCATTGTACTCCACAAGCCACTGCAAAAAATTAAAACTCAAAAACTTCAATTTCTCAATATTTGTAGGAAAGATATTTTCAGGTTCACATGTAATTGCAAGTAAAGTTCGGTACTAATGAAATTTGTAAAACAAATGAATGAAGAAATGAAAGCAATCATCCATGATAAAATTGAAAGAACTCATGCATATAGCATTCTTCTTGATTTGTAATATGTGAAGAAAGCAAGCAGGAAAGAAGAGAAGAAGACCATTTACCCTCCTCCTACAAAGTTCATTAAATTAAATAAAAATATAAACATGAATCAGACAAGTAAACATTTCTTCAAACAAAGAACTTTCTCAAAAAAAAAGGAACAGAACAAAACAGCTAGAACAGCATCCATATTCTATCTTGCTGATTCTTGTGACTCACATGTGAACAGAAACTCCCTAATAGAACAGTTAGTGGAAAGTATGGATGCAAAAGAAGTGAAATTTATGTTATTCCTTTCATTTTTTTTATTAAAGATATATGCACAAACACTAAAGGAACTAAAAACCAAACCCAAAATGCCTACCAAAGAAACTCAATTACAAAATGATTTTAAAAGACACGTGTATTGATGCAAGGTATTTACACACATACATTGGAATCAGATGTGAAGTTAAAATACTGGAACAATATTGCCAACACCAAGAAGACTATCCCAATAACAATTCCCAAAGACTCGGGCCTGCAAAAAACACAAAAGCAGGTCTATTGTTAGAAGATAAAAATTAGATAAGCCAGTTTTTCAGGAACATCATTTTTAAAAGTATGGGGGGAGGGAAAAAATCCTTCCACTAAGGAAGCCCCTGAAGCATTCATCGAAATTATAATTTCATGGAAAACTCTTTTATATAAAGATTATCTACCATGGGAAACGAATGGAGCACAAGTTAAGGAATTTTCTTTTAATGCAATACTTCTTACTTTTTAAGCATTTGTTAGAAAAAGCAGCAAGGCAAATAGAGGATGGACAAATAAAAGGAGTTTTTTTTTTTGGGGGGATAAGAGGAAAAGGATGAGTTATATGCTGAGATAATCACAGATAAAAAGATTCCGACAGCCTTTAATTCTAGGGTCCCTAAGAGTAGCACCACTAGAATTGATAAAAAGAAAATAGGGGAGTTATAACAGCATGGCCAATCACTCTTCTTAGCAAGGGGGACCTATTTATCATTTACTGACCTCAACACCCAAAACAATGAGATGCTCAAGGACAAAGTGAAGATCAGCTATTCTATTAGCAGTTTAAAATCTACCATCACCTTTCATCACTAGATTCATTCACCTCAAAACACATAACATCGGATAGTATTAATAACTAACTCATGGACCATGTTACAGGTTTTCTAAAAAACCTTCATTCACTGTACATTATGAAGGTTAAAGCACTTGAAAATTTTCCAAAATATAGGCAAGTAGTAATAATATTTAAGAAGAAAAACTAGAACAACCCAAATCATGAATTGAAATAACAATCAAATTTAAGTTGAAAAAAAACTCACACTTTAATGGAACCCAGAGGAGTGCCTTTCTTGTTAATGTCATACCCAAACAGATTTCGCCTCAAAACATACTTCGACGACACCGGAATCAAAACTAGCGTAACCCCAAATCCCAAAAAGCTTAATACCGAATTAATAAGAATCGACCACTTCAGTTCTTCCTCAATTTTATAGTGGTAGAAGACCATGTAGAAGAATGCACCGAAGAACACCGCAGACACTGACAAAATCTGAGGAAGTTTTGAAGGTATGATCAAAGGGTCTCCTGAACTTAGACCTACGAGCTTTTCGGTCTGTTTTTTCGTCTCTTCAGCTGTAGTTGGAGCAGCTTTTCCAGCTGTTGGACCTCTTTTCCGAGCAGCCATGGCGAAGCTGTAATCAAAATTTTCTTTTTTTTCTTCAAGATGTCCCTGAAACCCCCCAATTTCTTTACAGAATACCAGTAATGCTCTTTCTTCAATTCTGTTCAAGTAAACATTAATGTATACAGTACCTAAACAATATCTTTACTTCTATCTAGTATTTGATCCCAACGAAGCTCGGAAACAGATCAAGATGAACAGCACAATCAAGTATAATTTAGCTAGAAAAAATTGATGAAACCTTTCAAAAGAAAATAAATTGAGTGAAAATTTTCGAGAAAAAAATTGCTACGAGCAAAATCAAGGCGGATAAATCTATGAAATAAAGCATTGGATGTGCAAAAGAAATTCAGAAACCCGTCACGTAATACAAATTAGAAACAAAATTGCAAAAAAAACTTGCGTTTAAAAGAATAGGAGAAAGAGCTAGAGGAAGGAAGAGATGCTTGCGGGTTGTCGAAGTTGTCTAGAGCGTTCGATTACATTCACAGAGATGTGATTCCGGCACGGAGCGAATACAGAGAAGAGGACCGCGATGACTTTGCGCCTCTTTTACTCTTCAGCGACGCGTAATTTAATCGAAATTTGTATACACAATTTTTCTCTCTTCTTGTTTGGTTTTTGGTTTTTGGGGCATCCTTTTAAGTCAAATCTTTTTTCTTTTCCTTTTTTCATTTAAAGAAAAATGATTTGGTGGCCTAATTAGTTGATTGCACCCAATTAATCAAGTGCAAGATTTAAGGTTTAATTAAAAATAAATAGTAAAGTGATTTACTATCAACATTATACTGGGTAATAAAATTTATGTTAATAAATTAAATATAATTCTCGATTTTGAGTCTGAGTTCGTGTCTACGACTTATTCGCTTACTTTGAAAAGAAATGTCGAACAACTTCTGCAGTTTCTAACTACATCAGGGGTCATAGACCCCCAAAAAAGGATATATATATATATATATATATATACACATGTACGTATACATATTTAATGTTCGACGTGCGTAGGTTCGAGTGTCTTTGCATGCTTATATGTCGTTTAGAGTGTGCGTAAAGTTTCAGAACCATCGGAGACCATTTAGCGTAAAAAATGTTGAAAATCGAGTTCGGGGACCAAGGAGCTTGCTCCATGCACTGATCCGAGGCAAAAGTGGCCTCAGTGCATGGAGAAGCGCGTTCCATTAGGTAAATTCCGAAAATTCTTGACCACCAACTAGGTGGAACGAGCTCCATGGTTGAAGGAGCGTGCTCCATGAAACCAAAAAAATAAAAAATTGTGATTTTGGCTGGTAGAGTGCGCTCCATGCAGGGAAATTAGAAAAAAAAATCAATCATGTGGGCCCAAAAATGCAACTTAACTTCTATAAAAACATTTGGATGTATTTTGCTCATTTTAACACTTTCAAAAGGAGCGAGAGAGCTTGGGGAAGGGGAGAAGAGAAAAGGGAGAGAAAGGTTAGGGTTTGGAGCATTTGTGCTCAAGAAGGCTTTAAGGTTAACATTTCTCCTCATTTTCTTCCTTTAATCTCTTTAGCTATTGCTTGCAAGTTTTCTTTTGATCTAGGGTTTGCTACGAATCCCGAATTTGTAGGGTTCTTGATCTAGGGTTTGCATGTTTAAGCTATTTTAGGCTTGTTTGTGGTATTAGTGGTCTTCTTCGACCTAGAACAACACCTAAGAAGTGTTTCCACACATAAATCCAAAAATTTAAGGAGGGTAGTAGAAAAACACATCTAGGAGTTAGGTCTTGCATGTCATATATGTGTATCTAGAGGCCATTGGGAACCCACTAAAGGTGAAACCCCCAATTTCTAGCGAGAAATTGGTAGGGTTATGTGTATTTAAACTAAACCTAGGTTTTGGACTTAGGGTTTTTCATTAGGATTGCATGTAATGTATGTTGAATAAATGGGTATATGTGGATATTTGGTAGTCCAATTTACTGATTTTGATTTGTGGAAAACCTAAGTGTAGTATAATTTTGGCCTAAGCCATGTGATTTGAGAATTTGCCATGAATTTGGGGATTTGCCCAAATTTGGGAATTTTGACCTAATTGATGTCAATTGATAAAATGGACATGAAATTAGTTTAATTAACTCTATTTAAGATTGAATTCATTGGATTATAACGGTTGAAACATGTGGATCAACCTATTGCATTCATTTGGGTTAAATGTAGGTTAATTAGATATTAAATGGTTGAATTTGGCAATATGGATTAGCTCATGGGTATGACCATTCTAGAATCTAAATTGGCTACGAAATTAGTTTAAACATGGTTGTTTTGCACACTTTTTGACTGATTTTAGTGTTGTATAAACCATGGCATATGCAGGGTTAGTGGTTGATCTAAGTAACCCAAATAGGCCAATTGGTGATTAAGGTGCATTGGGGTGATTTGTGGCATTCTAGTACCTCTTGTGGTTGGAATTGGATTGGCTAAGTCTAGCCAATCAAGTTGTGAGTGTTTCTTTACTTGTGATTTCTATATGTGACATTGCAGTATAAATGAGTTTTTAAATGTTTATCTAACGTAGTATGCACGATTTAATGATCCATGAAATGTGTTTGACCATAGTCAGTTGGGAAAGTAATGCGGGTTGGATCTTCTAGCATGAGATTCTCTTTTAGGAAATTCCATCGGACTGGATGATGATCCCTAATTGTGGACCTTGCAGAGGGTTTTATGGCTTGTATAGATAGGATCGCCTAAACATGATACTTGTCTCGGTGGGATGATCTTATTAGCTACACGACCCTAGAAATCCTATTAGATTACGAGTAAGAGGTCGATCGGGCAATGAGTGTCGCACACTCAAGTTTTTGGATTGACACTTACTCAAGAGGTGTCTAGGATTGCATGTGCATGTTTAGAAAATAATATACATTGTCTTGGTTATGACATGATGCACTATCTTTCATATGTATGTAATCTTGTGTATCACCGTGCTATTTAAATTGTTTTAATGATCTTGAAATGTTTTATCTAAATGCATATATATGTTGTCACTTGTAGAAAACATTCACTGAGCTTGTTGTAGCTCACCCTTCATCCTTATCATTTCAGGTTCGGATAGGAAGGGGAAGGGAAAGACTTAGCTGCGGAGCATTTTCCTATATCTTGTTGGTGTAGGTGTTTTAATATTTTTTCGCATTTTGATAAATTGTACTATATAACACCTAATGTATACTTAACACATAGATGGGTTTGTATTTCATGGTTAAGTATGATTTTGTATATTTTGAACATTATGGACTTTCAGTGGCTACCTAGGATGCGAATTCAGACTCCTTGGAGGGGAGGTCTTGAGTTCGATTCTGGAGGAGGCCCTTTACTATTCATGAATGAATAGTAGGGATAAATAATCGTTTCGATGTAGACCAACTGCGGTTGGGTTGCTACATGGCGATAAGACAATATTATGGATCCATAATGGCTAGGCGTTCGCCCCGAGGGGGTGCGCCCACACCTGGGTAAGGGGCACGCTGTGCAACCCAGGCATAAGGCCTTTTGTCACACCCTGAGTTGCACAGCGTGCCCCCTACCCAGGTGCGGGCGCACCCCCTCGGGGCGAACGCCTAGCCATTATGGATCCATAATATTGTCCTATCGCCATGTAGCAACCCAACCGCAGTTGGTCTACATCGAAACGATGATTTGTCTGCCACTATTCATGAATAATGCAGGGCCTCCTTAGGAATCGAACTCGAGACCTCCCTTAAGGAGTCTAATTTCGCATTCCTAGTAACCACTGAGCGGGAAAAAAAATTATGGTTGTCATTGTGGGTATGTATTTACATTGATGATTTATTATGTCTATGAGTTTTGATGTTGTTTATTGGGATTATGTGTGTGGTTAGAAGGTTGACGGGATGCCAGAGATATTGAAGGAGGATAGACCTGGAGTTCCGTGTCGGTCATGACGTTACAGATAGTGGGTCATGACATGACCTACCGACAACTAGATAAGAATGATGTGAGATCTGTTGCACCAAATATGAGATTCTGTGTATAATACGGTGACACGTGTCACCGACAATCTGGCCAAAGATTTCTACCTCTATAAATATCCCTTAATCCTTCATTAATGAGATAAGTCATTAATTACTCCAGTTAATGCGAGTTTAATTTTCAAGACAACTCAGAATTAACTTAGGCATCAGAGAGTCTTTGGTCGACACCACACTGATACCCTTTATGATAGCCTATTATTTTACCTTTCTCTCTCTTTCAGGCTCAGGGTACCTAGTTGGTGAATAAATAGCTAGGCAGGTTTTAGTTTAGCACGTTCATTCCACCTCATTACTCTCTGATATTAGTCAAATCTTGCACTAATAATTATAATCCTAGTTTAATATTATTACAAGTAAATATTTAAATACCTTCTTCAATACTGTGCATTAAGCAATTTTTATTTTTATTTAAAAAAAAAGAGCAATGCTAGTGGGATAAAAACAAAAACAAAAAACCTCAAAGCATAAATTACTGGCATTACATGCATCCTTGCTTGCATTATTTATTACATAACTTTATTTTTTTGAAATTTGGGTGTCCGACTAGTTTGTGCGTATTCGCCTAATCTCAGGAGGTGCAAGCTCGTAGCCTGTAAAAGGGGCACCCTTGAAACCCCGAAAAAAATCTCTATTCAGACTAGTATATACTTTAGAGGGAGAACAAGTGGATGAGACTCAAACTCGTAACTTATCATTAACTTGTTCCTCTACTCAATTACTTAGCCAATGCCTCTTTGGTTACATAACTTAAGACGTGTAAAATACTTATATTCAATTCAACATAAACGTATAGTTACACTTATAATTACATTTTTAGTAGTTAGAAAATTATTTTCCTGATTTTATGTCTATTTAGCGTTACTAAAAAAAACACATGAAACACACAGTTTTATAAATTTTCAACATAATATATAACATCGAGTGTGAATAAAGAGAAGAGGACCGCGATGACTTTGCGCCTGTTTTACTCTTCAGCGACGCGCATTTTAATCGAAATTTTTTTTTTTTTGTTTGGGGGGGGGGGGGGGGGGGCAATGATTTAAGGTTTAATTGAATATAATTAATAAATAAATAATAAAGTGATTTACTACCAACATTATGCCGGGTATTAAATTTATGATAATAAAATAAATATAGTGGATATATATACACGTGGTGTGTCATATTATCATGTCACTATGTCACTATGAGTTTAAATAGTAAAAATAACCATTTAAAAAGCAAGGAAAAACTGCGTACAATACAGTCAAAGATATTGTCCGATACTTGCATGAGGGAGAGCATCCTGCACCGGTTGCCCATTAAAAATAAATATGTTTGAGTTTAACATACTTGTTATGTTCATCAATTACAAGAAATAATAGTGAGTGTTGATGCTAAAAATAATGATCATTTGTTAAGTTTTTATGTAAGCAAGTTCTTTAAGTTATTAAATGTTAGCAAAGTCTATCGTTCCCTGTATATTTACTCCATATTATATGCATTTTATAATTGTTGGACATATTTCACGACACTCAACTTGTCAGCCACGTAACCAACCAACCAACCACGTAGATTACATGAAGCTCAAAGATGACATCAGCTCATAACTCTGAGTAGGTACTGGGGGTACCGACCAGATTTCCAGCTTGGTGATAGATTCTTAAGAACTCAAGTACGACGATGACATCAGCTCAGCATACCGAGCTGACCTGACTCGGCCTACCGACAATCGAATAAGGATGATGCGAGATCTGCTGCACCAAATCTGAGATTTTATACGTATAATAGGTAACACATGTCGCCGACAACCTGACCAAAGATTCCTACCCTTATAAATATCTTTTAATCCTTTATTAATGAAGTAAGTCATTAATTACTTCAGTTAATGCAAGTTTTATCCCTGATACAATTCAAAACTGACTTAGGCATCAGAGGGTCTTTGGTCGACACTATACTGGTACTCCTTATGATAGTCTATTCTTCTCTCTCTTTCTTTTAGGCTCGAGGTACCTAGCAGGTGGACAGATAGCTAGGCAGGTCCCAGTTCAACATGTTTCTTTCACCTTATTATTATTTGGTATTGATTAAATTTTTCACCAATAATTATAATCCTAGATTAATACTATTACAAGTAAATATTTAAATGTTGACACAAAGTCAGATGAACCTGACTAAATCGAACCTTTTGGGTTGGTTTGGGCTGAGTTTTAAAATATCCAACCCGATCAGTTTAGGTTGGGTCGAGGGTTGAGCTCCTAAGAACTTGATTAAATCGACCCGAACGGAACCCAAACTGTTTGAGTTGGATTCTAAACGATAAATAAATAAATAAAGTTCTTATATCAATAAATTATATGTCAAATATAAGGCTTACGATTCAACTCAATCAAACTGACCCAACCCAAATTGAACCCGAACTGTTTGGGTTGGGTTAGATTTTGGCCCTAACCTAACTTAACCTAACCCACAAACACCCCTAGCTGATACTGGGACCAGAAGAAGCCAGAATCTCTCAGTAGGGTCAATAAGACAAACACAACAACAAGAGACATAAGAGACCGAATGAGGACCATGCGAGATAAAAACTCGTACTTATTTATAAGGGGAAGAAATCAAACTCCAAACTTTGAGTGAATGAATTTAGATACACACTATTGGAGCTAGCCAACATTTGTCATTTATTACATAACTTGAGATGTGTAAAACAATCGTATATGAACGTAAATTTATAATTACATTTATAATTGTATTTTTTTATAGTTAAAAAAAGATTTTTTTTATTTTATGTCTATTTAGCATTACTTAAAGAAATCACACGAAATAGATAGTTTTATAAATTTTCAACATAATATATAACATTGAGTATTTTTGGTGGTGCATTTGGAATTGTCCAATAAAAATCAACCTGTTTACCGAAAAAAATAAGAAAAAAAGCCACCGTTTCACCGGTCTCAACTCTGAAGACCGTCGACGGTGTCACGGTGGCATCTTCCGATCTTCGTTACTTCAGAGTTCAGGAAAACTACGAAATCTTAACGAGAAGATAAGCAAAGTTAAGAAGAGAGAAAGACGAATCAGTTTCGAAAGCAGCAGACCAAAAATGGTGGCTCGGAAGCTCCTCGTTCAGCACAAAGACTCTCAATTCGACCTCGATTACGACACCGAAGACGGCCTCGAAGTCTCTTACTCTCTCCTTCTCTCTATCTCATAATCTTTCTCTAATTTTGTTGTTTTCATCTAATATTTCACTCTCTCCAATCATTTTTTTTTTCTTACTTGTTGCAGGTTCTCAAGTTCCAGTTCTTCTCCCTCACTTCAGTTCCTCCAGATGAACAAGAGGTTCGGTTTTTGATTTTTTTTTTTTTTGTTGAGCTTTTGTTTGGATTTCCTTGTTGTTGTTTGATTTGATCGGTGGCGCTCTGAGTAATGTGTCTTGAAATGTTATTGTGGTGAGAAGATAATTGGAGAAGAGAATCTGGTGGTAAAGGATGACTCAGATCTGGATTCGGTCACCGGAATGCTCCGGTTAGTGTCGATCGCAGGCAGCGAGGAAGAATCAGAGACGGTGCCTGTAGAGGGAGGTGAGGAGAATTCGTTTGCTCAATCGGATGAGGAGTTGGCTCGGATATTGCAGGTAAGCAATTGCATTGTAGTTTTGATTGGAATGTTAGCTGTTGAAGTATTTTGATTCCTCAATTGTAATTATTTTTGTTTGATTTCGATTTAGGCGGAGGAGGATGCATTTTTCTTCCAGCAATTTCAAGTGAGCGACAACAGGAGAGAGATCGAGCAGAGGGTTCGGCCTTATGTCAAGAAAGTTCTCATTGTAATTGTTACTTGCTTGATCATTTGGAGCCTTTGTTAAAATTGTGAACTTTTGTTAATTTTTAGGAGTTAAGTCTATGATAATTTGGGTATTTATGTTAATGCAGTACGAAGATTCAGTGCGGCAGGAGGCAGCTCGTAGGACAGTTCCGGTGGATGAACTTGAGGAGAAAGCATTGGTTTCTTTGGTGAAGGTAGTGTTTTACGATCTTTTATTTGGCTCAAAGACAAATAATTGTTCATATTGGATACAACTGCAAGTTAATCCTATTGTATAAGCTGGATTGCAAGTTTTCTCTAGTAATATTAAAGGACACGAGGCCCTCTATGCACTTTATGGCTGCAGCTTTAATTTGGAGAGGTAGCATTATACGTGTCAAAAATAAGGTTGCATTTAGCTTTATTTTGTATCTGGGGATAAGATGGCCACATTCATATTTTGGGTCTAAGGAAATTCCAAGGGGACAAATGCAGAAATAGTGGAAGGAAGTTATGTTATGTACTGTTCTTGCAATTCAACTAGCCTTTGATGTCAACTGTCCTGTTGAAAGAGCTCAAGACTTGAGTGGAAACTTATTTCCTAAAAAGTAATTTGATTAAGTGATGTTCTTCTTTTTTTTTTTTTTTTTTTTTGGGGGGGGGGGGGGGGGGGGGTCTAGAACAAAAAGTAATTCGGCTTTCTCTCTAGGACATATTTAGCTTGAGTTCCTCATATTTAAATTTTGTAAGTGTAGTAGGTAGATAGATGAGGAGTAGGATTAGGCATCTTTTTACTTGATTTTTCTGCTTCATCAATAAACTGATGCCATTTTAGCTGTTTTGTGATTCTACCATTTGATTTATCATCATACTTTTAGGTGTATACTCAAAATTCAGAAACCTTGTGTTGTTGTGTTTAGATTGAACAATTGCGTGCTTATTGTTGGTAAAAGCATATATCTTTCAAGCTTGTGCCTTTCCAACAGGTCTTCCCATTGGGATTTTATGCTTTATTTGTCGTCTTCTACTAGTGACTGTAACATCTCCCTAGGGTTGAATATTAGTTTACATCAAATTCTGCTTATGGCCTTAGACTGGAGTATTGAGCTTTCGTACTTTTGGAATTCACTTAACCTGCACATATTTGCTTAGATGTATATTCACCTGGCCATTTGGTAGGAGGGGAACTTTGAACCTTCCAAGGCTGAGCAAGATCATGCCTTCCTGCTGCAGTTGCTTTTTTGGTTCAAGCAATCATTCAGGTAATTGTCAATTTGTTAAGTAGCCATTCATTGTTTGGGAAGATGAAAATATTTTAGTTACTACTAAAATATATAATGTTTTATTTATTTCTGATCTAATGGGCTACAAATGCATATACTAGTGTTAGTGTTGACTTTTGAACAATGTTGCGACTGTACTCCATATCAACCATATTCTTTTATTTTTGGCCATCCAATTTAACTATTGATCTTTATTGATCTCTAAATTTGTCTTTCTATAGATCCAAATCATCTAACATTGCCTTCTCCCTATGGATTTTATTCCTTCATGATTTTTTGGTGAACGACCAATCGTTGAAGTGTTACATTGATGTTTGTTCCAACTGCACAATAAATGGACGATTGGCTAGTCTTTTAGTGCATTGAAATTTTGCCATCAATTGTATGGGTGTTACTATTATTAGGTTCATCCAATGTTAGTTTCAACATTCTCTTTTTCTTATTAGGTTCATCCAATGTTAGTTTCAAACTTTCAACATTCTCTTTTTCTTAATATCTAGGCTTTTTGAAGAGCTTACTGATATTCCCATCAATTTGTGTATTCATTTGGCAAGACATTTTCCATTTGATAGTCTTTTGTATGTCTGATATTGTCAATCTTTATAGTTGACATCCTTGATCTTTTTTATCCTTTGGAGTCATTGTTTTACTTTCTTTGAATAAATTTAGAACATATTGAAAAAAAGATGTAAAAATCATCAATGTAATATGAAACAACATGATGGGGAATTAAGGAACAAAATGTGCATAAAATTATTTTCGTGGACATGGGGATGCTAATGTGAATGAGTAAAAAAATGAAAAAAAAAGACTCGAATGTTGATTTATGTTAAAAATTGTGTAGCCAAACCCAAACAGTTGGTGTGAGGCTTTATTTTGATGTTTATGGATGTTTAAAGATATCCTACTTGATTTTGAAAAGTTATTTATTTTGTTTCTGGCACTTAATTCGATTATGGTATGCCTTTCTGTTATATTTTCTTAAAATATTGAGTGTTGGTTTTTGTTTTCCCTTTTTTTTTGGTGATTGAAGATTCTTTGTCATTCCATTATTCTTTTGATCTTTCTAATGCAGTTGGGTTGATTCACCACTTTGTGATAATTGCGCTGGTGGGACTGAATTTCATGGAATGGGTGTCGCACTTCCTATTGAGGTTCAATTTGGAGGTTCTCGGGTTGAACTTTACAAGTATGACCATATAAGAGAAGAAATAATCATCATTTTTTAAGTCTTTCTTGTATACATCCAATGTTCTTTCCTAGTTTTAGGACATGTTTATTGTGTGAATAATGTGTAGTAATAAAAAGAACAAATACATATTTACAAGACCAAATATTCAAGAGAATAGGCTACTATGCACTCTGTTACACTGGTAGATTTTTGACTTGCTAGTTGATGTGTGGTAGAACATTGAAAGAAAGAGTTAGAAATACACATATTTGAGAAATGGTAGTAATAGCCACAATTAGAGATAAAATGTAGAAAATAAATTGAGATGGTTTTGACACATATAACAAAGATCATTAGATCTTCATAGAGTGGAGTGGAGAACAAAGACCCATGTAGCAGGTACCATGTAGTTGGGAGAAGGCTTTCTTGAGATGAAAAGTTGCAATTTGTGTTTCTATTTGGTTTTTTTTTATCTCTTGATTTGATTTTCTATTCTACTATCATTCTTCTGATCTTTATTTTATGAGAATGGCCAGGTGCAATGTCTGCTCAAGGACCACTCGTTTCCCTCGGTACAATGATCCATTGAAGGTATTGCTGTTATATTGTTTCTTAGGGAAGATTTTATTTTACAAATTACATTCTCCCCTCTCTGCAGCTTGTAGAAACAAGGAGAGGACGCTGTGGAGAGTGGGCAAATTGCTTTACGCTCTATTGTCGAGCTTTTGGCTATGAATCTCGTCTGGTTAGTTTTTTTACTGGAGAACTTGTTCATTTGTGTACTGCAGGGATCAAAGCTGCTACCATGAATAATGAATTATTCCTTTTCTTGCCATCAAAATGATACTTAAATATTCATGTATTATAGAATTAGAACATTTGAATTATGATAAATTAATGCTTCACAAACACAACAACATCTCTTTTAATTGGCTTGGATTTATTGGTCATGCTCTTATTTGGACAAAATGTGATTGGTTTCTTGCTCAGTTGCTGAAAATTTAGGACATATGGCTTGGGACGTGCTTAACTCATGAACTAATATAGCTCAGAGAGTCCAATGGCATAACATGTATTGGTTGCCAATATTTCTGTTGTGATCCTTCTCCATTTTCCTTTGCTTATAAAAAGGAAAAAAGAGACAACACAAGACAAGTGGATTTACAGAAGAACTGATCGTAATTCAACAAATTCTGTTGTGCCATGTAGTTCAAGAAGGCTTTGTTGAGTTGAGTATTTGTTAGCTCTAGTTAGAATTGCATTACTCCTACTCCCATTCAGCATTTAATGCATTGGTGGTGCTTGTTACTTGCAATTTTGGCTGAGAGTCAAACATGCTGAAAATTAGACAAACGCAGGGTATGTGATTTGGAAGTACAGTGGGACAAACACGGAGAGCATGTCGCTGTGAAAAGTCGCAGCCACATAATACCCGAGAATGGCTATTTCTGTTATGTTTGTTCTAGTTTCACTAAGATGGGGAGATTGATTATATGGTATAGTCTAGCATTTTAATCAGTAGGCCATGTTCCATGAGCTGAAGCCACTGATTAGTAACAAATTGAAAAGACCAACAAGGAAAGGTAGGAAGGAGCTGAATGATTAGTGGTTCTCTTTGTAACAAATTGTTCATTCTCCAACTGTTTTTCTCTTTTTCTTTGTTAATGGTTTTTGAAACGAGAGGCTTCATGGAGATAGGAGTCAGGACATTTGGCCATTTGCTTGGTGGAAAATTTTGAGGTCTGAGTGAAGAAGACAACAGACCTATTATTTGTTACTTGCGCTTTCTTTCCAGGTGTTGGATTTCACGGATCATGTTTGGACAGAGTGTTTCTCATCTTATCTGGGGAGGTAACTTTTGTTTATCATACTCGTATGTATGACATGCAATGGTGCCTTTCTAAGGAAATGTTGTTTAACATGTGTGATAAAACAGGTGGATGCATCTTGATCCTTGCGAAGGAATATATGACAATCCGTTGCTTTATGAAAAGGGGTATGTTGGATTTCAGATTTCCCCCAATTTTATCTGTTTCAACACATCTCAGAGCTTCGAGTAAATATTGGCTTTATCTTCCACTGTTTGTTGTTGCATCACTGGAATTCCTTGAAGCTGGGGAAAGAAGTTGAATTATGCAATTGCGATTTCTAAAGATGGAGTACATGATGTCACCAAGCGTTATACAAGGAAGTGGCATGAGGTATATGAAGAAATTAGTCTCATACCAGCATTTCTCCTTCATACATCTCCCTAATCTCTAGAATGAGTAACTATTTATCTGAGATGCACCTCTTTTCAAAACATAATAGTAAATATATATTTTTCTCGCAGGTTCTGACACGACGTAATATTACCACAGAATCTGTTGCCTCTGCCATTCTTTCTGAGATAACCAAAGAATGCCGCACAGGCTTTACACCTCAGGAACTTTCCCTGCTTAACGATCGTGACGAGAGTGAAGCAGAAAAGTTGGAGAGAGATCTCCATTCTTTAGATGATGCTTCAACCTCATTACCTGGAAGACAAAGTGGAGCCAAGGAATGGCGAAAAATTAGATCAGAATTAGGTGACAATGAGAATGATTCTTTGAGTAGTTCTTCATGCCCAGTTCGTACTTGTGTGGACGAACATGTTAGTACTATTTACGGTGCCGTTTATCCTCTACTGTCTCAATTTGTTAACAATGGCCTTTCCAAGTCTAGAATTGTTGAAATCCTTGATGCGTTCAAAAGGGTTCATCTGGATCTTAGCAAAATGCCTTTTAGGGTTAGGAAAATCTCGATCTCTTCACATTCCTATGCCTCCATGCTTTTTGCTAATGAAATGAGGCCCTCCGTTGATGGTTTACTTGCTGCTATCTCCTTAAAGATTGAGACGGGAACAGATGGGAGGTTGAACATATGTTTGGCTGGTAACCCTGTCAAAACCTCAATAGCTTTACCAGTTATGTTAGATCACCTAGATGATATCATTGATGATGTCAAGAGTATTAACAACTTTGCTAAAGATTCTCTCTCTTTACCGCTCCTAAAGTTAAATCGAATATCTTCTGGAATAGTCCATGCAAGTGGTGAAGAACTTCCCTTCGGCATTGTAAGTAGCATTTAGCTGAGCACTGTATTTTTCCAATATTTTAAATCATTCACATAAAGAATTTCTGTGTTTTTCTACATCTGAGGCACATGATCAATTCCAGGTAACATCTGCATTTGATGGAATTCGCAAGTCTAAATGGGAAGAACCAAATGGCTCAAAAGGTATTTACTGTGAATATATGTTCTGCTTTACAGGCCTAAAGTATCAACTCAAAATCAAGAAAAAAAAATCGAGGGTATTGACAAGTCATGCTTTTTTAGCAAGACTTATTTACTGGTAACTTTTATTGATCTCTTCCCTTAATGTTTTATGCCATCTTTTCAATTAGAAAGAACGTAATACATTATTTCCGGAGCTTGAGTTTGTAGAAAATGAATTTATGGGATAGCTTTCTTTTTATACTCTTGCAATTACGCTATAAAGAGGACAGTATATTATTCATCCCAGAGAGACAAGAACTTCAGGTCCATCATATTGAGACTGCTTAAATTGCATCAAGATTAACTTTAGTTGATAGGGCGCATTGTATGTCTTGTTTAGATTGACGATGCCCTCTGAAGCATATAATGATTTTATAAGGAAAATCAACATAAGTATTTGGTTCGTGTATCCATTCCTTATACATTGGTTTTTGGGTATCATTCTTATATAGTTATATTGATGGTTGCCTTCCCTAGACCCGCCAATGGTGGGAGCCTTGTGCTCTAGGTGCGCCTTTTATTATTATATTGATGGTAGTTTTGTACACGACATGTAAAGTAAAACCAAAAGTAATAACATAATGAGAGGCATAAAATCTAAAAGAGCTGACACGCTCTTCATGATGTCATCGTTTTTGAGTGATGATGTCATCTGGTTACTTAATCTCTAATGACGATCTCAAAAAATAAGAAGAAAATAATTGAAAAATATTATCCATGCAAGTATATATGCTTCTTTTCTCTGTTGTTGATTCCCGGGGATTGTTGTCAAAATATCCATTAGTAATCTGATTTATTTGAAGGTTGTTGGATAACATACAGAGCAAGAGATGGCACAAAGCATGATCTTGAGGCATATGAATTGATGTCAGCTAATGATGCTCCAGAAAGAGATCCAAAGAATTGGTAAGATTTTTGGTTGGACTCTTATGAACATGAATTCTTTCGATGAGTCTATGACCCGGAACTTCTCAAAGCATTACACTGCAGCTTCTATGTGATGGCATCTCTCACGCTCCATCTACTGTTGAATGGACTCTTTGCATTTCATCATGCATGTGTAAATGTACTGATAAAAGGGGGTCTCTCTCCCCCTCTCCCCCCTCCCTCTTCTCCTAAAGCCTCTCCCACCCAAGTGGCAGTCAGAACTCCTTTTTCTTTCTTCCAAAACTACTGGGGCTATATTGTAGATTTTGCATATTACGTATTAAACTCAAGTGAGCTTTAATCATTGCCATCAAACCAGGCTTTCAAATAATAAGTTCTATGCATTTCAGGGCTCTTGAAGGAAGTAATGATGGGGGCTTAACCTGGTACACTTTGGATAAGCAAAGTTCTCAGATATTTGAAAACCGGTTCCAGCGTAAACTGTTTAAGATTGAGTCAGTGGGCCATCCATCAAATGCATTCAGGTAAATATCCTTTCGTTATGAGCTAGATTTCATGTGCTTGATCTCAGTTAACTGTGATGAGTTTTAACAGATTCAGGTTTCTATCAGTGAGAGACGTTCAAGCTACCTCACGTCTGCAAATAGGTAGCATTGACCTCTATGGAAAATCCAATTAGCCTTTTCTGCATATTGGATCAAACTAATGTCTCAGCACTGCAACTTGGCTTGTACTTATAGTTATTATTTGCTTTGCTGCGGCAAAAATAGTAGCCTGTTAGTTCAATAATTCAAGAGTTGAAGCTTCTTCAAAGCTACCTTGTATTAGTATCTTCTTCCATCTGTACAAGAGCTGACACTCATTCTATTTCACTTACAAACTGAAGAAAAGTAATTCTCATGTAAAATGTTATCAATGATATGAATACATTACGCATATTAAGTTATTATTTGGCCATTTCATTTGTACTCTTCATAAACTGAATGTATACTATTAAACGCATCAAAATGGGTGACTACCCAATATTAGACACTTTAAATTGGATTTTATTATGTTGTACACTTCCACACTTGTGTTCAGTGTTCTGCCTGCTGTATCAGGTTCAACAACTGGCCACTGCTTCAATATAAACTGACTGGAGTGAGTTTCATTTTAAATTTTCTCTTTTCTCAGACATGCAATGACAAATCTTTGATGCTACAACCATTAAACATAGACCCTTCAGACGCTTCTCCTGGTACTCTAGTCAATCCTAGTGAAACAGGTATAAAGCAGCTGATTCTTGCACCTACAGTAGCAGAACCTCTAGTTGAATATCTTCCCAACCAACCATCTCTACAATTTCATGCATTTCCATTCTAGCCGGCTAAGCAAATTGAACCGAGGAATTGTAATCCCTCTCAATTATATCCAACTCAAGTTCATGATCTTTGTGACAAAACATTTTTTTGGGACAAGTGCAGGTGCCAGGGTCTCTTGCAAGCTGCCGACAGAATCATACCTTACAAGCTGAGGCATTCATGGGAAGACATTCTTCCCATTTGTTTACTATGCTTATGTTTTTAATGCAGTTCTATCTCTCCTCTGTTGCACCAACCAAATTTACCATAAGACTAAGCTGTTCCATTTCTTATAAAACTAGATCCTCGAGCCTTCTTCACCTTTTTAGTAAACATCATCTCCCTCACTCGCTGTGCTTTGTCCCATTTCCCACCCAAAGCATATAAATCACATATCAAAGTAAAAACCCCACCATCATTCTCTGGCTTTACCATTTTCAGAACTTGTTCAATGACTCTCTCAGCCATATCAAGTTGTTTATGAACCTTACACGCAGCCAAGAAAGAGCTCCACACAACAACATTTGGTTCAAGTTGCATTGTCTTGACGAGTTCATATGCTTCCTCTAATCGCCCTGCTCTACCTAACAAATCGACCATGCAGCCGTAGTGTTGAATCTGGGGCTCTAACCTATACTTTTCAATCATGCTGTGAAAATTCTCAAGGCCCTCATCGACCAAGCCCATATGTGTACATGCACCAAGAATTCCTGTCAGGGTGATCTCATTAGGACTAACTCCTGCTTCGTTCATCTTCTCAAACATATAGAGTGCACTCTCACCATGCCCATTTTGAGCCAATCCACATATAATAGCACTCCAAGACACCACATTCCTTTCTTTCATCCTCTCAAAAACCCTAAATGCAGCATTCAAGAATCCACACTTGGTGTACATATCAACCAGAAGTGTCCCAAGCTCCACATTCAATTCCCACCCATTCTTCTCTGCAAAACCATGAATAGATTTTCCAACCAGCAACCCTAGCCAGCCCATGCAGGCACATTTTGATAAAATTGACCCTAGAATTATTTGATCCGGTTTAAACCGCTCATTTGCCATCATCTCTCGAAACAGCGTTAATCCTCGGTCCCAACCACTACTTCCCATGTAAGCTGAAATCATGGCTGACCACGATGCAATGTCCTTAACCGGCATGCTGTCAAATACCAATCTTGCTCCTTCAACATCACCAGACTTAGAATATCCAGTGACCATTGTGTTCCAAGTAATGGTGTTCTTCTCGGGCATTTCTTCGAACAGCTGACGAGCGTCATCGAAGTGAACAATTACGTAAGCATGTAACATACAAGTGCCGACATAGAGGTGAGTGTTGAAGCCGAGTTTGAAGAGATGGGCATGGAGGTGACGGATGAGAAGAAGATTGCGGAGAGGAGAGCAGGCTTTTAGTGTGAACAAGATGGAATGGCTAGTGAAAGTTGTGTTTTGGTGTTGCATTTTAGTGTAGAGAAGCAAGGCTTCTTGTGGAGAAGATGATTTTCTTATTGCTTGAGCCCATGAGCCAATGTTCTTTGTTAAGCCTATAAGGTGGTTGTTGGTGATTGATACACGGCGGGCCAAGGCAATTACCTGCATGGCTCCGATGCTTGGTTCTACGAGAATGCCATGCATATATATATATATATATAGGCTTAAAATAGGGTTTATTAATGATGCAAGAATCTCAAAAAAAAAAAAAAGAAAAAAAAAAAAGAAGAAGCAATGGTTATAGTTGCTAGTTATATTTAAATATTATAACCTCATCCATTAAATATACTTAGTGTAAAGAAATGAAATTATGAATTTGATAATAAGTTAATATTTTTAAGGTATATTATAAGGTATTTCTTTTGCTAAAATCATAATCATTATTCTGTTTGGCTAATAAACAGCTGCAATGATATTTTGGTAAAGAAAATATTACATTGGCATCCAATACACCACTTTATACACTATTAAATTGTCTTGAATCATCCACCAACATTTAATTTGAATCATTCTAAGGTACATGAAGGCCACGTATTATATGAATTTATATACTTTGGCGTAATTTCATAAAGCTATTTCAATTTTTAGATGGTTGATTTAAAAAAAAAAAAAAAAAAAAGTTGGGACAATGACGTAAAACATGGGAAACGACGATGGTAATACTGTCATTTCACTCCAGTGTTTTGCCTCCTCATGTCGTTCTGTCGCGGAGCTTCCATTAAATCTCTTCTGTAACTCTGTCTCTCTCTCTCTAAAACCCTCGAAAAGCCTCTGGCGATGGCGGCATGGGCTACGACTGCTCACCAAGCACCCTCTCTTGGCCGCCTTTCCTCTACCGCTGCTTCTTCATCGCGGTCTCAAGCTTCTATTCTAATTCAACGACGCGGTCTCGCCGGCGGTGGAGGTACGAATCAGTGAAAAAAAAAAAGAAAAACTAGAAATCTGTGTGATATAAGTACTTAAAGTAGTTTCTCTGAAGTTGAGTTTTTTTTTTATTTATTTAATTTTCAACTAGTGTAACAATCCAAGGTTTGGTTTGCAACTGATGTATACTTGGGGTTGTATTACGTGAACTTGTTTGTTTTTTGGGCACAGATCATCACGGACCCCATAAGGTGAATTTCTGGCAAGACCCATTAAACCCATCTAAGTGGAAGGAAGAGCATGTGAGTATCAATTTCTCCCTTAAAAACACTGTGTTATGTTATGTACTTATTCTCATTCATAGTACATGATATTGCTTATAAGTTACTAAGAAAAAAAAAACTCTTTAATATGTTTATTAGCTAGCTAATACCCTATAAAACTTTTATAGGTGGGTCATGGGTGTCACCAAGGAACACAGCATGGAGGGACTATGGAGGGAGCAGGGCCTCCAACTAAAAATACTTTGAACACTTTTAGATTGTTATAACAAAAACATTTCTGCAAAACAATAATACTTCCTTTGGAGAAATTTATAATTTGTAATTTGAATGTCTACTTAGCCCTGGATAGAGCAGAGTGGAGGAAGCAGATTCACGTAGCCAACCCATGTATTTGGGAAAAGCTTTAGTTGAATTGTGTTGAGTTGAAGAAATTTATAATAACTTAGAGCAAAATTAAAAAAAGAAAAGAAAAGGAAATTTCCTTTAGATAAAGCTTTTATCTGTTCCTCTCCCTACATAGAATGAAAGGAAGGTCCCTCCTTGTTCATCTGGCTGCGGGAAACCTTTGGCATCTTATGAATTCTCTGCTTGTTGTTTCGACTTCTTTTTTGGGTCACTGCATTATGAATATCAATATTCTATACATGTTTGAGATGAGTTGAGTTGCATTATGCATATCGATACATGGTTGGACGAGCAAACAATGGGTGGTTTTTGTTTGGTACCTTTATGACTTGGCATTGACAAAGAAATACCAATATTTTGCAGTTCGTGATTGTCTCTTTAACTGGCTGGGGGTTACTTTTCTATGGTGGCTACAAGTTCTTTACTCAGGGCAAGAGTAACAAGAAAGAAGAGGTAATTGTTCATATGAACTTCATTTCCATGCTTTATCATTTTTTTTAAGAAGAAACAGAGAGTAAGTGCTAAAGGATGCCCTTGTTTTATCATTTGAAATTGGGAAGTTTATGCAGTCTTATTAGCTAATCATCTGGTAAAGACACTCAGCATTGATGATATTGTAAGGTCTTCTTTGTGATTCCTGCAGCCTCAAATTCAATTTCAGGAGAGGTTTTTCTCTTCTTAGATACATTTGTCGACAACTTGTCTGACTTATGAATCTTCCCTTTGGATTTTGTTACACAGCGTAGTCCATCTCCAGTGTGTATTTCATGCCTTACATCAGTCCATCCACGGTTGTTTATTGTTTTTGTTTTTGTTTCTCCTAAGTGATCTTGGAATTGCAAAGACTTGGATCTCTAATAACTCTTTAGCTGATTCAAATGCACTTACCCTTTGACTTTTCTCATTCACACAATTGTGTCACACATTTTGGTTGATTCCTCTCATATAGGTATTGTTGTGAGCTTTTCTCTTGTTATCTCTCTTGCAGAAACCAACTAAAACATCGCCGTAGGCCGGTGGGAGATCTGTGGCTTCTATCATCCTAAAGTCACATGGAAAATAAAGTATTTTAGGATTTAACATTCTATAGAAAGCGGCTCTCCTTTCTTTTCTTCTGAAACAACCCAGTTTTGGCAGTAAATTTTGTATATGATGTTGGGATGATTGTGGATGATAAATGTTTAAAGTTACTCCAAAACTTCCTTTTCCCCGTCCAGTTAAATATATGCTCACTTGCTCTGATTTGTTCAATAACATGCTTTATGTTCTCATTGAATTGGATTGCCAGTAAACAGTCTGAATGAGTCAAGTCATTAGAGTTGTATTTGTATATGATGCTTTTTGGCTTATTCTCCTGCAGCATAATGTGCTTAGAATCTTTAGCTTTTTGCCAGTCAGAAAATCTTTTTCCATAATTGTTGGTTAAGGTTTTTAAATGCAACATTTTCTCAAGTGCAATCTAAATCATTTGACCAGTTGTCCTGGAAGAACCTGATTAATTTGAGAACGTATTGACAGGGGGAAAAAACAATGAAGAAGGAAATAAAAGACCGCAGTAATGATTCTATGCTGTAAAAGTAAAGCTGCATGAGCATGTTTCATCAAGAGCAACCATTCAATTCTAGATTTCTAGTAGCTCTACATGTTAAACCAGTCACTTTGTCAGCCGGACTTGTGTTCTTCAACATTTTTTTTTTTTTTCTTCCTAGTTGGTGTTGGCTGATTCATCATCATCAGCATCTGTTGTCTGGTCTTCACCATCATAAGTGAAATTCATATCTTCTGATCTGTTAGCATTAGCATTCTCTTCATTTTCATTGCTGTTTCGCATGTTGCCTGATGTCCTCCTGACTTCTCCATCTTGTTGCTGCAAGATTGAATCTGTCGCTATGACACCACTTGACATGAAATCCTGCATTCCTTGAGATTTCTGCAGACTTCCCAATTGCACATCTCCTACAACAATTTCACCTTTTTTCCCTACTTGTTCAGTGTGTGAAGACCCCCAAGAATCCACTTCTTGTTTTCTGCTCTCCAATGGTTTCACTTCATCATTTTTATACCTCCCATCTCTTGGAATTTCACTAACTGCCTCACCACCTTCATCTCCCATTCTCTTTACATTCTTTTGATCTTGACTACTATTGTTCTTCTCAACTTTCCTAGCTCTATGAATTTCTCTCCATAGTTTTCCTTCTGGCTTACCTTCATTGATGACTTTAACTTGCATACTCTCACTTGCACCATCTTCTTCAGAATTTCTTGTCCTGTCTCTGGTGATTATTCTTCCTTTCTTCCCCTTCGTTACACTTCTTCTAGAGTGTGAATTCCTCCTATCTGATATTTCATGGTTTCGAACATCATTTTCCCTTGCAGCGCTGCCTTCATATTTATCGTTTACAACTCCATCATCCCCAGAAGTAGTGATCTCCGCCACCGTGTCTCTGTTACCCTGAGAATCCTCCATCTTTGTCATTGTTATATCTCCTGAAATTTCTTCCTGGCTTTTACCATCCTCTGCATGCTTATTATCACCTTCAACCTTCTCTCTCAAGCCTTCACCAACTTGGTTATTCTCCTGTAACTGCAGCTGCCCTTCTCTGGAATCCAAGTTAGCATTGTCAACTTTACTAGTTCCATTTTTGGGGTTGCTCGATACCTCTGTCAGTGTTACATTAGCAGGTGGTTTTGATGGATCAGACCAGATATTAATTGATTTTTCCAATTGGTACTTCATCTCCTTGATTTCAGCCTCTTTTTGCTTCAACATTTCTGTTAGAGTTGTTATTTGGGAAATTTCCTTACTGGAGTTCAATTCCTCCTTTTCTTTAAGCATTCTGACCTCATTCTGTTTCTCATCTAATGCTGATTCCAAGGTCCTTTGTTCCTCTCTAAGTGAAGAAGTTATGGACTGCATCTCCATGAGTTTGTCACTGAGCTCCATTTTTTGGGATCTAAGAGAGTGTGCTTTAGCCTCCAACTCTTCAATTTTCCTCTTCATTTCTTTAGCTGAATCTCTTTCCTTCTATTAGAGGAGGAGACAATGAGATCAACAAGAAAAAAAAAAGAAAAAAGAAAAAAAAGAATGCATGCTAAATAGGAATGTGAATTAGAATAATTTGAAACAAGAAGCTTTCTTAATTCTTACAGTGTATTTAAATGTCTAAAAGAATACTGTCCAGACTTTGTGTTGATCTTCAAATAAAATGTTGAGCGTTGCAAAATTTGTGCTCAAGTAATTCAATATAAAAATTAAAAGAACACTCAAAACAATGGTACAACAAAGACAAGATCTGAACCTAAAGCAAACCATAATTCTTAAAGCCTTGATCTGGGTGACTCTGCAAGAAAGCTAGAGAGCAAGAACAAGATAAAAAAAGAAGAGAAGAAAAGAAAAGAAAGGAAGCTAAGAACTGGAGGTAGAACTGTAACAATTAAATTGAAGTGGCTTTACCTGCAAGAGGAGCTGAAGAGTAAAGAGGTTATGGTCTTTCTCAGTAATAAGGATGTTGAAAATGCGTCTCTCCCTCATCTTGTGAAGCAACATTACTGCAAAAACAGCAGCACCCACTGCAAGAAACAACATAATCCCATATGGTCTTCCTCTGCTACCACCACCACCAACATTTTTTGAAGCCATTTTTGTATCTCTATTGAGAAAGAAACAAGAAAAAGGAATTAATGGGCTTTTATCTCCCTATTTCTCCTTCATGTTAAGCTCTTTCTCAGGTTATTATATTACATTATGAGAGCCATCTTTGTTGCTTAGAATAAAAAACAGACCTTCAAAGCTTAAAGCCTGAAGCTGCGCTTTCTCTCCCTCCTTCTCTAAACTCTTTATTATTATTTTTGAGTGTCACGTAGAAGAAATGGAGAGAGCCAGGTGAGGTGGAAGAAGCATGGGAATTGTGTCAGGGCGTTGATTCTGGCAGACTTTTTGCCCTTTTTTTTCTTTTCCTTTTGTTTTGAGTTTTCTATGCAGATCCACCTCTCCAAAAGCTTCAAGCTTACTAAAAACTTTTCCTTTTACTTGCACTGAAAACCAGCCCAATATTGGCAAATGGACAATGCAATTTATGTACATCTGAGAAAAATGATGAACAAAACTTTCTAAAATTAAGACCCATATACAGTTTTTTGTATTTAAAAATTTCAAAACTTGTTTGATTCAAAAAATTTTGAAAATAATTTCTGACCTTTTTATTAAGAAAATAAGTTATTTTTAAAAAATGATAAAAAATTATTTTTTTTAAAAAAAAATTATATTCTTGTTTCCCGATCGCAAACCAAACGCTACCTAAGATTTTTAAAAGAAATTAAACTAAATTTTACTTTTAAAAAAATTATAATATACCCATTACTGATTAAGTAGAGGAAGGCTTATATATATAAAAGGTTTCTCTTTCTCTATCTATTTTGGGTGTGTGGAGTTCCAACTTCTTAAAGGCAATTAAGGCTTAGGTTGGAGCTTAGATATCAATACGTTTCAAGCAAGCAAGCATGCACTTTGGGCCGAAAAAATTATATCTAATTTTTAAATATTAGAATTTCAAAGAGGCTGAATTATACAAAGGATACAGTTTACAAGAAAAAAAAATTAAAAAATGAAATTGTAATGTCAAGACCCCTGGGTAGTGCCGTAGTGGGTGGGATGAGTTGCGCTGGTTCTCTTTAAACCCAAGACAAACTTGTTTTTCAAATTACTTAAGCTGTAGTTTGCTTATAAACAGTGTTTCATTAAAACACCACTACTGTATATTCTGAGCTGGCTGGCAGCCAGCTCTTCTTCTTTGACTAAGCTATTATATCAGGAACTTTCTACAAGATAACCTGATCAGACATCAACCAGGGGAGACTGCAAACAGTACGACCAAATTTTCAAGTGAGGTAACAAACACAAGATATGCATAATCTTGCAAGCTAAAACAAGAAAGGCTGATAAATATACATGAATTGAGCTCCTTTCAGTACTTAATCACAGGTTCAATATACTAAACAATATTGGTATCTAAATTTCCCAAAAGTAAGTTACTAGTTGAAAAAAGATGAAAGGGACAAGATCAACCAAAAATTTACTTACCAAACCATGTATATTCTAAGCTAAGAAAACCTGTATCACAATTTTATTTTATTTTTTGTTCCTTCTATATGTTCCACCGAACTCGAGAAACATGGAACAAACTCAAGAATATGGGAAAAAAAAGAAGAAGAGAGACAAATAATATGTAACTGGATTATGTACACAGGCTGCTGAAAAGCAAGTATATAGATTCAAGCCAATCCTTCTCAACTACCTTCTCCATTGTAAGTAAATGAGCTTTCTTCATTGGGACTCAGTAGAGCACAAGATACCTGCACAAATGCACCACTAGGTATTCAACCAAGAGGGCACGAGATAGCAGCAACTTTTAAAGTAGCACTGCTCGTAGATAATAATTATTGTCCATTATACAACTTTGCTTTCAAAGGTTTCATTGAGATTTGGGTATTGAAACTACACATTTTTTTTGAAAAAAGTGTTAGTTCTTTATGTGCTTGCTTCTTATCCATTATTCCTTATTGCACCAAAGGCCAGAAGCAAAAGCAGCAGAGGTTTCATACTTCATAATATAATGCAGAACACTTCAAGCACAAATCAAACTAGTTTAGTTATATGGTTAACTGCATTTACCAGGTACGAGTGATACAATGATAGGCATATTAGTTAGTCCACATCCTTCACTTCAGCTTCAATGTCAACAACTGGTACAGAAGTTTTTCCTGCATACAATATAATCAAAACATCATTCATTAGCAAAAAAAAAAAAAAAAAAGAATTTCTAGAAGTATAGGGCTCAACTCATAAAAAAAAAAGAGTAAGCAAACTCGAGTTAGCTTTATATATAGCATACCACAATAAGGCAAAAATAATTGAACAAGCAAGAGGAGATACCATTCTTGGAGCTGCGGGAGAAACCACCAAATGCTTGTCCAAATGTCGTAGACTGATTGGAGGTGAATCCCACTGATTCTTTGACAAATTCATCGTCCACAACTAAAAAACCGGATGAAATCAGAAACTAAGACTGAGATTAAAGCCCTTCATCTATTACAATATCTAATTCTTCTTCTCCGACCTACTTAATCAGCAAACATATTTAAAGCGCAAGAAAGGAGAATGTAAGGATACATAGTTAATCAATCAATATATAGACAGAAACAAAGCCTAATTGTCTTCTTCTGAAGGGTGAAACCTAGTATTTATAACTAAACCAACTATCTAAATTTGTGAAGTTACTAGAATCATTAGAAAAAGATTTTACAAGTAAGATTTCAAATTTTAATAAATATAGAATTTTAAAAATAATTGCAAAATATTTAGTTTGTAGTTATGGGTATTTATCCTAGAAAATCAATTGAATTATAAAAAATAAAAAAAGCTACCTGAGAAAGGTTGGGCACAGAAGGGGCAGAGCTGAAGACCATCCTTCAGAGATGATCTATGACAAATACAAGTATTTCGCAGTCAATTAATTATCTTGAGCATCACAATCAAGAGTTGAACAAAAAGGTTTTTAGTTGAGCTTACCTCAAAATCTGAAAATCATTTCTGCAGTTAGGACACTGAACATACACACAAGAAGGCAAAAGAAACTAATCAGTTAAAACTGAGCAAATCAATGAAGGATTTCCAAATACAAGTATATAATATCATCAGAGATAACAAAACTTGTTTAAATCAATTGATATGCTATCCCCGTTGACATAAATATCGAATCACGTCCGTATCAAATAAAATTTTAGAACTAAAGACAACAAATTGCAATTGATTTTTCCAAACAACATGATCGAAAAAAATAAAATAAAAATCCACAAGTGGTAGAAGCCTTACACTGCCTTGAACTATATCTCTTCCAGCCCACCAGAGAAAAGCACCCAACCCAACAATTGGTAGAAGCACAGCAACAAGCTGTTGATGGAAGGCAAAATATTTTTCAGTAGAATGAAGTATGAGCAATTCTATGAGCTAAATGAATTGAAGGCACACCCATACAGTTACAATTATATGATAACAAACATATTCAAATAGAATGATCATTTGATACAGCTAATCAAATTAAGCAGGAATGAAATTTGTAGATATTCAGGAATATATTTTAAATTATAAAAGTAACACTGAAAACAGAGTATAAACTAAGTTTTTCCCCTTGATTGAAAAATTTTAAGCACAAAAACAAGTCTCATAACTCCCAGAACAGTAATCAAAACTGCACCCCAATGAAGTAGCTCCAGCAAACTTGTTCTTTCCATTTAGGGTTCCTTGTACAAAATATTTTTGTAATTCCCCTTTTTCCATATTAACAAAATAGTTTCCTTTCAAAAAAATAAAATTGTTCATGCCATTTTCACATTAAAGAGAAGTTATCTTTTACATAGTGTATGGTAATATTCTCACACTAGCAGAAGACTAAAAAACAGAGCCCTGAACTTACAAAGAGGATTGAAAGAAGTTGGAGAAAGAACTGCCAACAGAATTGAAGCTCATTCATTTAACAAAAGACCCAATGAAGATAATAACAAAAAAAATGATTTTTTTTTGCTCAACTTAAAACTAATAATACTTACCCAAATTGATACAATTGCATCCAAAACCCAACCAAGCTGCCCTGTCATTGAAAGATAAGTCAAAGCAACAGCGAAAGCAAGATTACCCAAAATCCTAGCAGTGTTGCTGTTATTTCCCCCACCACCACCACCGCCACCATTAAACCCAAAACCCTGGTTTACTCTAACCAAAACAACCCTTTTCTTCTTCACCTTCTCCTTCATCAACATCAAAACCACACCTGTTTTCCTGGTCTCACCCACAAGCCAAACGCTCTCCTGAAAAGCCCTCAGCTGAAACCTGCAATTTCCATGAAAAGAACCAATCTTTCTTCTTGAAAGAGAATAACTACTTATGGGTCGAAGGAATTTGAGCCCAACAAGGTTCATTTTGTTTCTAAGATCATTACATAAGCTGCTGAAAGCAGACGCGTTTATAGAAATGGGAATAGTTGCCATGGTGATGTTGGCTATTTGGTATTCTAAAGCTGCAAAATTCTCTTATTGTTTACAGGGAAGAAGAGGATTCATGGCAGCTGGTACTGAGTGAAAACAAAACAGCTAATTGAAGAATGATGAGGCTTCACATTCTTAAAGAGGAGCCAAGGAGAATGGATTTGGTGCTTCTACTTTCTGAACTGTAATGGGCCCTGAAGTCGCCATCTTCTAATCTGGATATGCTTTTAAAAATAAATAAATAAATAAAAATAAAAACAAGTATTTATAAATTTGTGGATGTACTAGAAAAATTTTAGTTTTTTTTTTTTCCTTTAAACGATAATTCTTTTTCTATTTTTTTTTTTTGAATTATATCTTAAATTATTTTTTTTAATAATCGAGGTATATGGGCATCCGGATACCAACTAATCCCTTGGGTCTCCGATTGTTCAAGTGGAAGACGCCTCCAAGTGGCCAATGCTAGTAAAAAGTTGAACTTATGACCTCGTTTCTTAAGACAAACGCCCTGAGTCCCTCGACCAACCGAACTTTAGTTAATTATGTCTTAAATTTTGAATCATGAATTGTAAATTTTTATGTAAGTTTAATATACATAATTGAGTTTCTACTTTAACAGTTAAAAGCTTTTAAGTTAACATGAATCAGACATCAACCACTAAATAAACTTGAATTTAAACATTATTGGAAAAATTATCTTCTACAAGTAAAATGCCATGATTACAGTTGAATTTTTTTCTTTTGTCAATTTGTCATGTATTAACTTTAAAAATCATGATTTTGCAAGAATTACATATTGTGCAGTTAAATCAGATAACGGAGAAAATAGTTTATACTAGGATAGTTAGAAAATAAAAGAAATTGAGTTCTTTTAGCATAGGTAAAAAATGTAAAGAAACCATATAAATTACTCTTTTTGTTGCATAAAACCAAAGTTTTAAAAGAATATAATACTAGGGGGAGTTGATTAGTACAAAGATTACTCACAGTCATCTCCTATTATGTATATTAGATGATTGCATTTGAGGTGATAAATATAAAAAAGGACAGCATTTTGTTAAGACATGGTGAAAAGTTGAGTATCTTTCTTTTCTTTTCCCCAAGTTTTTTAGTTTAATTTGAATTTTCATTTTAAGCTTATATTTTCATGATGAGAAACAATCTGCACATTATATGCAAATGTATGCATGTTCCAGAAAAATATTGAGTAAAACAACATGGGAGTAGATAGGACTGGACGCATCATAATATGTCATAAATAATACAACAACGACGACAATACAGCATTATCAAATGCTTCAAGTTTGGCTACATGAATCTTCTTCCAGTAATTGATAAAAATATTAAATCCAAAATCCACAGCACAGGAACTATTTATGCCTATAATTATAGCATTTCAGATAAGACTTAACAACCTCAGATTCAATACAATGATCTATGTCTCAGTTCCAGTGTTCTCAGTCCTTCTTCTTGCCTGATTTCGACTTGGATCGAGCAGCTGCCATGTAAGGAGTAGCAGAATATGCATACAGCTGGATAATGGAAAAGAGAACCATTTCAACACAAACCAAGATATTTTGATAAGCTTCCTGAATGTGCTCAACATCTAACCAGAAATGGTGGGAGCGGATGATGCCCATAGCGACTAGAATGTCCAGAACAATTCCCTACAACAAGGACAGAATAGGATATGAATGACTGAATCCTAGGAACTCAAGGAAACATCATTTTCACTATCAACACCTTGTAGTACAACTAAAGCATAAGAAAGATCCATATGCAGTAGCATGTGTGATAAATCACAAATGCAGATGTTTGGGACCATGATTTTGTGTTCTGTATCCTAAGAATCTCCAAAAAAATAAAATAAAAAACAGTGCTTAAATGATCCAATGGTATTAAAACAGCTTAGGTGAGGCTTGACAGCTTCGAATTTTACATAGATACTGTGTTTTAATCAAGTCAGCTTCAAACATGAGTACAGCACCTAAGCCCTTAAACCATGTGTATGATGTAAATATTTCATCTATGGAGACGTGAAATACCAGGCCATTAATGGGAATCATAAGGTGCAAATGGAAACTGTGCTGTTGTATATGACAATTACTTATGGCCTATACATATGCAGTAGCATATGGGATGAATCCAAGGAATTCAAGGAAACCTCATTTTCAGTAACAACAGATTGTGGGATAACTAAAGCATAATAAGATAGATCCATATGCATTAGCATATGGGATGAATCACAAATCCAGATGTCTAGAACCACGATTTTGTGTTTTATATCTAAAAAGCGCGTAAATGATCAAATGACATTATAATAGCCTAGTTTGAGGCTCAACAGCTTCAAACGTCATGTACAGCAGCAGAGTCCTTAAACCATGTCTATGAGGTAAATATCTCTTCTTTGGAGATGTGGAATTCCAGTTCATTAATGGCAATCTCAACATGCAAATGGACACACTGCTGTCGAATATGACAATTACTAATGGCCCATGCAGCTTGGACTCCAAGTGCAGAAAATGGTTTTCTAAACTCAATTTTAAAAATTGACACAGCAAAATAAGAAATTTTACCTGCCAAAAGCAGAAGAAGACAATTCCTTTGATGCACAAGAATTTGGATAGTGGTTTGTGTGGCTCCAACTCTTTCTGGAAGACATGGTAGAAGACAACAAGAGAATAAAGCGCAAGTGTAACAGATATGTTGAGAATGATGGTGAAGACCCAGTTCAACCAGTTTGGGTATAGACCCAGCATTTCAAATGCTATCATAAGAACAGAACACACAGGTCGGAGGATGACAAACTGCCATGTCCAATTCTTGAGAAGCTTCAGTGTTCGATGGTCCAGGCGAGCAGTATGAGGCTGCAGATTATAAAATGATGTTCAAGTATTAACATGTTTATAGTCTTCCATAGAGGTTGATGACTTGGTAAAACCCCTGGTTACATTTTATGGTAATCAATACAAAGGCTACTTCCAAATCAATACTCGTTTCTATTTAGAACTGAATGTTCAGACAATTCACTAGTTGTCTCTTCTAATCTACCATACATAGGACTTCCAACTTCCAAGATCAACAATTTTTTGAATGAACTCAAGTTTCCACAACGTTTGAATGCTTTATACAGTTAAGATCAGTAAAGCAGCTTCCCTTTCTACCTTGTTAGAACTAATTAAACAAGTTCTTAGAAGTTTTAGCAAAATCAAAGGATCAACAGCCTACTTAAATCCAACTGTTCAATGCAGTCATTTTACGAATAATCATCTAATAACAGGCATATCACCAAAAGATTGTCAGAGAAAAGAAAAGCCTCACACGTCTTTAGCAGAACAAAAATATGAATCTCACAGATGAGCTCCTATTAACTTCAAATGACTACAATGTTTTTGCATGTCTCATAACATAATCAAAGAAATTGGAAGAAACTATAATTAGTTTTTATTGTCTATGGAACTTTTACTTCATCCTCTTTGCCAGTTGAAATTAAAACATGAACAGGGTTAAGTAAAAAAAAAAAACAGTTGTATGGCCACACCTGGAAAAGTGTCATTGGGAATGAATGGTGAATTTCTCTCCCCTTGATCTCATCTGGAACTATGTTTTTGCTGATAGATATGTTCAGATAGCTATACAATAGAGCTAAGAACTTAGCAATAACCTGCATATTATTTCATGAGATATGCTTAGAAAGGAAGGAAAAAGAAGCCTCACAATCCACATGACAAAGTAATGACTGAACAGAAGAAATAACTTACAAGTGCCTCATAACATTCCTTAATTGACTCCAAGAACGTGAAAAACGCTTTGCTTCCCATAAAATCTACTAACCCAACAAACGAGACGATTGCATATAATGGAGCCATTAGTATAATGACTACTATGGCCTTCTGCTCCTTTGGGTTCTTCCAGTGGAAGAAATGCTGTAATAGGAGCTTTACTGAAAAATGCACTGAGATCAACACACATATCGCAGCGCCTAGTACAGTGATTTGTCCACGGTTCAATGATGTTAAATCCATCATTTTTGCCCAATGAGCTGGAAATTTTAACAATAAGTGCAGAAAAATCAGAATCTTCTTCATGATCTAGAAGTTCATCGTTCATTCGAATTAAATAACATACAAACTTCAAGTTCCTTTTTTTTTTTGAGAAGAGACAAAAAAAAAATTACTAAAAACTAAAAAAGAGGTACATATGCAAGGAGCATAAGAGGTGCTCAGCAGTAAAAACCAACATACAGAGCCCCAAACCACCTCAACTTAGACTAAAACAAACTTCAAGTTACCATTTTCATGTCTTTGAAAATAATATCCTTCACACTATTACATGAGAAATTAACATGAAACATGGAATAGATTAAAAAATATATATATAAAGTATAATAAAAGTAAAGTTTGATCGGAAAATATTACACAGATCAAAGATAGATTTCAACAGTTCCACAGCAATAAATAGCAAGATTGGTCATTTCACAATATATTTCCAGTAACTTAGTAGCTCAAAAAGGGAAAATGCACGATTCCTCTCAATTCACGAGTCAAAAATCAATCTTTTTTTCTTTCAAGCTTTCCAGATTCATATTCAATAAGATATTCCAGAAGCCAAAAAGAGTAACTAACACAAACATTTTCCATTGATCAAACCATAAAAAAAAAATTAAAAAAAAAAGAGAAAAAAATCACAACTGATTTCTAGCCATTAAAGAAATCTGGAAAACAGAAACAACAAGATTGAAAATACTAACAGTTTCGTTGATCTAAGAATCTAATAGAGTAAGGAATCGAAGAACACTTACCCAGAAATCTCTGCAAGCGACACCAACAATGATAGAAGAGAAAAGTAAAAATTTTCTTGAGAAAATGATGATGGAAAATGAAATTAAGAAGAGGACATAGATGGAATTTTAGTGGGACTTTCTGCTATTTACTGCCCATTATTTATTAATCACATCACATCTCATCTCATCATGGAAGAGCCTACAACTTGTTGTGAGGACTCTCTGTTAATAAAATATAGAAACAATACCTGTACATGTCTCAGTAGATGGACTTTAATACTTGCTGGCAGAGAAATGAAGTTGTTCGTAATTTCCATTTTCCAATATTTATTTATTTTTCTTCTTGTCAGGGAAGACCACGTGACCCACGCATTGACCCGTAGAGCCATCTAAACCGTCAGATTACGTTTACTTGATTGAACAGATTTTAAATCCTCAAATAAGAAGAATGGTAGATGGTTTCGGCCCACAAGCGGGTTTGTTGGGGTTGGGCTAAGTTGAGTTTCACTCAATTATCCACCAAATTTAGTTAAGTTTGGGCTAAAATAATTTTATCCAACCTAATAGACCCCTTAGCTCAATCTAACAATTTTAAGTTGGTTTGGATTCAATTAATCATGTTAATCTACTAATATATTTATCATAAAATTATATAATCTATTTAATATATTTATAAATTATAAATATAATTATTTTTAATTCAAATGCGAATAAGATGATTTCTTTTATCGTCTTGATTCATGGAATCTCAATCAAAATCTCTGAACCATCATAAACCTGAATATGATATCTTTGAATCATCGGTTAATTTAGAAGAAACCCATTTTCATCAAGGTTACAGAGACGGCTTCAACGAAGGTTTGGTGACGGGAAAGGAAGAAGGAGTAGAAGTGGGCTTGAAAGTTGGATTCGAAGTAGGAGAAGAATTAGGGTTCTATCGGGGCTGTGTTGATGTCTGGAACGCTGCAAGTGAGGTCAATCCCACTTGTTTCTCGTCGAGAGTTAAGAATAACATCAAACAGATGGAAAAACTGATTGACAAGTACTCAATTTTAGATCCGGAGAATGAGGCTGTTCAGGAAATTATGAACGATTTGAGGTTGAAATTTAAAGTTATTTCGGCTACTTTGTCTGTAAAACTGGAGTATGGAGGATACCCGAGATCATCTGTAGATAGTGCCATTGATTTCTGAGACGGGTATTTTTGTTAAATATTCTTCTATTTTATCTGTAATTTTAGTTTGAGAAAAACAAAAAAAAGAAAAAAAGCTTTTTTTTTTTTTTTGCTTATTTGTTATTGGGTTGTAGAATCTGTTGGTTTGGATCAACACCCAGTTTTAATTTTTATATTTGTCTTCAATGGTGAATTACCTGTTTATTATCATAATTTAGATGTTCTGTAACTGCAACAATAGGTTTCATATATGATATGATTGAGTTTTCTTTGACATTATCTTCTCAACTGTAGGTGTTTGATTTTATGCTTGAATGAAAATATGTTCTTTTTAATTTTAAACCCATCCTACTGCTTGAATTGTGAACATATATGAAAAATATCATTCCCAGAAGTTCTTACTCTACAAGTTCGGATTTGCATAAAATCTTGCAATTTTTATTTATTTTTTTAATAAAAGATTATAGCTGGGCTCCAATTTTATCCATCTCATCTGGAAAGCTGAATGTGTGGTCCAAAAGGGATAATGGCCACAAAGTTATATTTTCTATTTGTTATTATCTAGTAACTACATATATATATGCATGTGCAGGTGTGGAGGGAGAAACAAGAAAAATGCTAAAACTGATGCTTGCTTGTTGCAAAGTTTATATATCAGAAAGCCGAAATAGAGCAGCATTGGAGTTGATTGAGCAAGCTTCCCAGCAATACTCTGGAGTAGCTCTCATCAATAAGTTTCAAGATGAGGCCTATAATCGCGTTGGGTACACGCTCGTCTCCCAATTGCGTCCAACCCAATTGGGAGACTTTGTTTTCTTGAGAAAAGCTGTGTTTTCCATGGTTGAAGCAGCTTTCAAAGCTATCGATTTTGAATTACATTGTGGAACTCATCCCCGTCTCGGCATTGTGGACCACATCTGTGTGCACCCTCTGGCTCAAACTTCTCTAGAGCAAGCAGCCTATCTTGCAAAGTCCTTGGCAGCAGATATTGGCTCCAATCTTCAAGGTGGTGTATTTTGCTCTTGAAAAAATTAGGAATAAGATTGACATAGCCAGATAATTTGAAACAAATTGTCCACAATGGTGGAAGTGCAGTTGTTTCTATTTTCCTTAAGCATGGATACTAGTTCTTATTCAGAATTTTTGCCCACCATCGTTTCCCTATAAAATACCTAGCAATACATTAGTTTCAGGAAAACGAATAGAAGAGTGTTGTGATTCAAGTCTCAACACTTTGATCAAGCATCTTCTCGTCAAATTGTGTTTTGGGTAATTAGCACAGATAATTATCTTAAGTGGGCAATTCTATATGTGATTAATGAGGTCAGCAGGTTTTCTTCTTCATTGTGACTGAACAATTGATTAGATGTTTACTGTGATTGTTGGGACAAGGTTGAAACTTGAAGCGTGTCAATCAAACTAGTTAACCAAGCTGCTTTTGTGTCCGATGGTGCCTCTTCTATTCATATTCAAACTTGTTCAGCATTATTTATATTTTTATGAAACTTGGGTTTTAGCTTATTTCTTGTTCATCGTTATTGCAGTTCCAACATTTCTATATGGAGCAGCCCATCAAGAAGGGAGGACACTAGATTCAATTAGAAGAGAGCTTGGTTACTTCAAGCCTACGTTGGATGGAACTCAGTGGATAGGAGGACCCGAATCCGAGTTCCTTCCATTAAAGCCAGATGAAGGACCATTTCACACAGCTCGAGCCAAAGGTGTCGTGGTGGTAGGATCGACCCAATGGGTTGATAACTACAATGTACCCATCTTCTCTACCAACATTTCTGCTGTCCACCGAATTGCTAGACGGGTAAGCGGGCGCAGTGGAGGGCTTCCATCAGTGCAGGCCATGGCACTTGCCCATGGTGAAGGCATAATTGAAGTTGCTTGTAATTTGTTGGAGCCCAGTAGAGTTGGAGCTGATCAAGTGCAGCACAAAGTGGAGACACTTGCAGGGGAAGAAGGGATGATTGTAGGGAAAGGATACTTCACTGATTTTTCCCAGGAAAAAATAATTGAAGAGTTCTTGAAGTTGGAATATCCTGTGTAAGGAAGCAGCAGCAAAAGTATGGTTAAAGAAAACATTTTACTGGAGAGTTCTCTAGATATACAGAGTGAAAATCTTGGGAACCTTTGTTCAGATGAGCAGCTCCTGGGTCCCAGAGACTCGTTAATGTCAATTGCGTTATATTATGAATAGACTGGTCACCAACTAAACTCTAATTAGCATAATTATCTTATCTGTATTTTGAGGTGTAATCTGTTTGATGAATTGGGTTTTGCTTCTTTCAAAACAAAAAAAAAAAAGAAAAAAGAAAAAAAGAATTGGGTTTTGCTTGTTATGATGTAGCATATTGGGAGTTTTATTCAGAGCTTTTTGTTGTATTATTGGCTAAATAGATATTTTAGCATTTGGTTGGAATAAAGTTACTTTTACCCTCTTTAGATACTGAAATGATTTACCCTTTTTACCATAGACACAGCAACAATTTGATTCCTCACTACAGTGGCTTCTCCATCATTATATTTTTTTTATGTCACATGGAAAAGTTTTCAACTAATCATTTCATATAATTGAGAAAGGGAGACTTTGTTGAATTGAGTTTTTTCAAATAGTTTTAATTGTCAATTTGAGCATTTACTGTCTTTATTTTTTTAGAAGAAATAGAGCAGGCTGTCAATGTTGGTTAAAATCACGAAATCGAATTAAATCGATGTTTTTGATTTTGTTCATTTTTAAATATATTCAATTTGGGTTATATATTGAAAATTTAAAAATAATATTAACTCGAACAAAATCGATCAAGGTTAAAATCATAATTTATGTCAAATATGTTATAATATTTACTTATTATATAATTATAAGTATAGTTATTGACGATAAAATTAGATATTTTATTATTTTATATTTAAAATAAATATTATTATAAGTTAAATGTCTAAGCTAATCTAAATTGAACAAAATCAACTTTATTCAATTTAATTTAAAAAAGAGATTAGTTTGGTTTCCATGTGAGTAATAAATCTACTCAAACTGATCACACCACTTCAAACCCACTGCAACATCAGTAGAACCCCTGCCCCACGAAAAAAGCCATACCACGCATTACACGTAACTCTCCTTGCTACATGCAATTAATGTTGAATACGACTTGTGGAATTTGACATATCACCTTTTAAATAAATTAAATTTTGAGCGACAGTTAGATTTTCTTGAATCACGTCACAATACTTTGTATTACGTATTAATTACGTGATATGAAATATTGTTATGTAATTCAAGATAATTTAATTATTTTAACTTATAACATAAAAATATGTGTTAAAAAAATATCGTTAACTAATTATTTTCCATTATTTAAAAACACTGGTTGACATCTGTAGTGAAGCCTGGGATAAATTATATATGAAGGGAGTACAGTTCACCTCAAAATATTTCAGCCTTCTGTCTGTGATTTCTTGAATTGGGTTTTTATTATAAACAATCTCAAACGTTTTTCTCGTGGATGCTATTATACATCAAATGGCAATTCTTATGATGAAAAAGATGAGACACTTCACAAATTGCTTAAAAACATACAGGTTCTTCTGACTCATCAGAGAGTTTTGCTTCTTCTGATCACCCAAAAATACCCAATATTGAATCCATTTTTAATATAGAATCAAGTACTTAAACGTGGATTTGAATTGTATTTTACTAGTTTTGACTAATGGTTGCTTTTGCTTGGTTTGTCATGTGGGGTCTAATATGCTACATGTGATAAGGCCTATTTATAGTCACATATGAAGTGCATTTTTCTTCCCAGTCAGCCTGGTTGCCCATGTTGAGTGCTCTGCGGTAGAGACAAGGAAGAGGAAGAAGAAGAAGAAGAAGAGGAAGAGAAAGCAAATGGATTTCAACAGCCCAAATAGCAAGGTATGTCAATCTCTCTTTACTACTTCCTTTGAGAAATCCACTGCTTCTTGGGTTGAATGTTAGAGAAAAAGGGTATTCATATAACAATCTCAAAAGCTGAGAAAACATGATCCGCACGACTTACATGAACATGACATGAACCCAAATGCAGTTAAAGGAGGAAGTGGTTGTAGGAGTTTGATTATTGTGTTTGTGATTTATTTATCATCTTGAAGTTGGATCAGATCTTCTTTCCTGGCTCTTTTGAGTTTGAGGTTTACAAAAGGATGATGACCCTTTTTCTTCTTTTTTTTTTTGACTTTTGATACCAAAAGGTTAGAGGTAACTAAGACCCTATTGTAGATAAGCTAAATTACAGGGACGTATAAGACCTGAGCTAACCTCATGGGTGCACCATTAGCCGAAACTCTTAGATTGTAGATTTGAGACTTCAACCCCAACCTCTTACCAGAAGTTTGCAACAGGAGGAATATTTGAAGTGAGCTTAAGAGGCATCTATGGTTTCTAAGTTTTTTTTAATATTTTGATTGAGTCAGACCCAATAGTTTATTAGGAGATGGGTCCATCATCAATGTCAATCCTTATCAATTTGCATCACCAGTTTATGTAGTAAAATTTGGACAAGGATAAGCACCATCCAACCTAGTGTTCTTCCTCATAAGGCAATCAAAGTGCCTTGCCTTGTTTGTATCCATATTTGCTATTAATGTTACTCCATTCTTTTCCTTTTTTTTCTACTACATTTTCATTGCTTATCTGAAAATATAATTTATTTTAAATATAAATAAAATTGTTTGATTATAGTATTACTCTATACAAATGGGCCAGACAAAAAACAGCAGTATTCAACCAAATATGGCATAAATTGCCGACCAACACTCACCCTTTTTCAATATAAAATGTAAAAATTTTCTTTTTGGCTTCCTCTGATACTTAATTTCTAATGATTCAATCCATCTAGACTCAAATCAAAGGTGCCTGCCCCTCTAATAAGATCAAATCTGAAAATTTCATAATAATAAAACAAAAAACTACGAAAAAGGTCATGGAAAGATCATTCTCATTTCCGTCCAGTCCTAACTGACAATATCATTTATAACTTAAATTCATAAGGAGGAAAAGAAGAAGACCTTGAAGGAGCAATCCGTGCTACTCTGCAGCAAGCTTTACATCTCTGAATCGCGCAACACCGCAGCTCTTGATTTGATTGAGCAAACTGCAAGACTCAACCAAGAGACCCTGATTGTGAACAAGTTCGAAGACCGTGCTTACAACAGGGGGCGATACACACTCGTCTCCTACCTCGTTCATGACACCACCGGCAATGCAGTTTACAGCCCCCTGCAGCAAACAGTTGTAGCAATGGTTGAAGCAGCATACCAAGCCATCAACCTTGAACTGCACTCAGGTGCTCACCCCCGGCTTGGTGTAGTTGACCATATTTGCTTCCATCCCCTCGGTCGAGCCTCCTTAGATGAAGCAGCTTGGCTAGCTAAATTGGTTGCATCTGACATTGGCACCAGGCTCCAAGGTCTTCTCACATTCACTTCATTACTCTCTCTTTTTTTTTTTCTTTTTTTTTTTTTTTTAAGAATCAAGGATATCCAAGCACTCGCCTGCAGTAGTCATCTAAGTCTCATGCTTAGCACAAGGCCTTCTCCTTGGTGAGTGGTAAAATTTGAACCTAGGACTTCTAGGATCCGTTTAGTGCGTAAGATGAGATAGAATTATTTTTATGAGATTAGATTGGATAGAATAAGATTAAAAATAGAATAATTCTGTGTTTAGTGGTATGTTTGGGATTGAATTGGATTGGTATCAATTTTTTTTTTAAATTACATTAATAAAAAAAAACCAAATTTGCTGGTGAAATTTATTTTTTGTTATTTTTTTTTTTTTAAAGAAAGTTGGAGGAGGAAGAAGAAGAAGAAGAAGAGCAGGAAGAAGAAGACAAAAAAAAAGGGAAGGGGATAAAATGGTGAGGCGGGATTATTTTTATCCCATCCCACCTCACCTCCAAATATGAGATTAAGACTAAAATTAATCCAATCTTATCCAATCCTCCTTATCAAACAGCCCCATAGGGTTAGAATTGATCCTAATTACACCACCACACCGGCAATTGGATGGTTACTAAACTGTTAAAATGCTAATATTCCAAACCCCTTGTTTATTCAATAGTCAAAATTGCTCATGAATAACTGAAAGTATGATAACTGCAGTGCCAGTATTTCTGTATGAAGCGGCACACCCAACAGGTAAGGCGCTTGATACCATCAGACGTGAGTTAGATTATTACCGGCCGAACCACATGGGGAATCAATGGGCCGGATGGGCACTACCAGAAGTTCTTCCTGTGCAACCAGATGTTGGTCCTAACAGGGTATCTCAATCTAGAGGCATAAGTATAATTGGTGCAAGCAAATGGGTCGCAACATATAACGTACCGATCATGTCCACGGATGTGTCACTGACTAGAAAGATAGCTAGAATGGTGAGTGCTCGAGGTGGTGGCCTTCCCACAGTGCAGACTCTGGGTCTTGTTCATGGTGAGGACTCAACGGAGATTGCGTGCATGCTGTTGGAGCCAAACCAAGTAGGAGCTGATCGGGTTCAGAACCAAATTGAGATGCTTGCCGCGCAGGAAGGACTGGAAGTGGAGAAAGGCTATTTTACTGATTTTTCACCTGAGATGATTGTTGAAAAGTATTTGAAACTGGTATCTCTTGAGTCTTGACTGACAAATGAAACCAAAAACATTGCTACAGCCTCCTGTTGCTCTTAAACTGAAAGTAAGGAAATAAAATTGCAAGTGACTTCATTAAGATGATACATTTGGCAGATGGTACAAACAATGGGTCAAATCCCAAAATGGTTAAACCATGATTGATGAGTTCAAACAAAGAAAATATTTGAAAATTACAATACACAGTTGAAGATTTTCATGGATAAATTAACCAAACTAATATTTTCATCATCATTTTCATTATCCACAAAATATTGTCGTATCAATTATCTATTGTGCATAATTGGCCAAATAAATAACCAATTGACCATAATAAAGCATTTACTTCAACAACTGGTCCTAATGCTCAAGGGTTAACTCAGAGACTCAAGAGTATAGAATTGATTGTACAAACAATGTACTTATAATATAGAAGCTTCCATTTTAAGATGGTATCATATGCTTGATCAAGCTGCAATTTGCAAAACTTGCAACTAAGGATTAGGCACGTTTTTACATCCTTGCATGAAAAAATTACATTAAAAAAGATTCTAAAAAATATGCAGCCAGGCAGAGGTGGGAGTAGAAACTGTGCCAGTTCATTTGGCCAACAGAAAGAAAAAAAAGCATTTTCTCCCATTCGTGCTTAGTGTACATACATGTATATCGGCTGTCACTGAGATGCACAACGCTTGCTTTGAGCATCTTCTGACAACAGCTTCTGAACCAGTCCTTGCAACCTTTCAACACCAGGACCAGGTTGAAATACAGAATCATTGCCTCTCAAAAGGCAAGGGTCAGCCCCACCATCTGAACTTCCAATGCACCAAGCCCCTGGAGCAAACCGGCCTTCAGTCCTGCCCAGAAGCTCTCGATCAATTTTATCTAGTACAGGATCATCCTTGGCGAATTTCCGAGCAAATGGGGCTCCATTTTTTACCATGTTGTTGAAATCTTTCATTGTCAAAGTGAGTGGATGCTGCTTCGGAGGATTGGCCCATGCAATGTAGTGGAGGTCATGGCTTACAACAGTATTCTGGAACTCTTCACTATTGCATATCACAGTATGAAAGTATCCTTCAGGGGATGATACGAAGTTTGTGTAGTACATCAAAACAGTGCGAGGAAGGTTATCCCACCCCCATATGCAGTATTCAAGGAAAGACCGGGTGACCATCACCCATGCTGAACCTGTGAAAAATAACAGTGAAGAATATTTACATCCAAAATCAAGTATAGCACAGAGAAAAGTGAGATGAAACCTCTCAACATTCATAATTCACCGAGAGAAAAAAGGAAAAAAAAACTACACAAATTGGAATTTCCTTGTTCAATGAAAGATTGGGTGAACATCACCCATATCCTTATTTTCTACTTTAGTGCTTCAGTGATTCCTAGAAGGAAGGGAATTTTTAGTTTCAAATAAATTATAGGTAAACCTTTCAAAGAACAAACGACGCATTTGACCAATGACAGAAAGATTTAAGACGCTAATTGCATCAAGATGGCTGCCAGCAGAGAGATGTTCCTATCCTATGATATTGATTATCCAATTCATTCATCTAGCCAGAAGTGAATGGAAGAAACGGACTCATTCAACATATGTTGGACATTTAGAATATGGCTATGGCCATTGTTGTTAATATCAATTTGGTAGGTTTCAATAAGAAAAAAATCAACAAATACAAGTCAACTTACCAGTGAATAACTTGAAAGAACTAGGAAGTGAACGACGTTGAGTGGTAAAAAATATATCAGACTTTTTGGTCAAGTAAAGACCAGGATCAACAACGATAGGCTTCGCTCTTTGGTTCCTGCATCAGTTCGTACAGTTTTACAGGAGGATAAATGCAAGTGACAACAAATCTTTTAGAAAACAGGCTTTATAAAAGTATAAAACTTACACTTTCCACCCAAGAATCTTTGAATGTTCAATGAAATTGAGATTCCTCGACAAATTGGAAAAAACATGGAGCAGATCTGCAGCAAAGCCAAATTGAAACTACAGTAATACAAACCACAATCAAATACTAGACATACATATAGCATCAATGATGCGGTACTCTGCAAATTCATGCAGTCGCAATCTAAGCCCCCTAGCTCAGGCGTCAAAGCATGATTTTGTCCGGTGCATAAGAAACATGATTACACAAACTAATTTCCATCCAAAAAACTCTGATTATGCTAATATTTTTGAACAAAGGTCTTATTTGGAAACATTAATTAGGCTATTACCATTTCTATTCATCAAATTTGAGAAATCAATTGAAGTACTATAAACTCAATTTCCATTATATGGAGTAAAAGGGAAGCCTGAAGCTATGGTATCATCCCAAGATGGATTTCCACTTATGGAACAAACTTTATAAACATGCTACACATCATGCTAGTGTGAGGATCACGTATAATACAGATTAGGAAATCAACTATAAGGATTACTAAGAATATCAAGCTCACAAGAGCAAATAAGATTAACACTTTCCATTAGTACTTGACTCATATCTTTGAGACAAAAACACATTTAACGAGACAAAACCACTCACTAACCATCTTGTGTGACAAGCGGATAATCCGAAGCGCTGAGGTTAATAAACCAGTCCCAATCTGCACTCTCCTTCAGCAAAATCGCCACAGCTTGAAGTGTGCAAGCAATCATCGTAGGTCCCCTGTACGTAACCAAATTGGATTGCGCCATAACTCTAACATTATCCACGTCTTGAAATGCCGGATCACCTTTAATACTTGTCGTCAATTCTATCCGTTCTCTTGGAGGAGCTTCAAGATCCAAATGCAAAATATACTGATTTCTTGGATGATACACAGCCTGCAATGTCCTCCTCATTCTCTGGCTATCACCCTTTGTTCCTGAAATTAAATAAGCAATCCGTGGCGGTTCGAATTCCGAATCTTGATTCGATTTCAAAGATCTCTTCAAATCCGATTCTACGAAATACTCATTAGAGTCCTCTGTTCTAGCAAATGATATGAAGTCCAAAGACAGCGGTTCTCCTCCATAGGAAGAGGAGAAAATCCCAGAAAAAGCTACCAGAAGCAAAGTAACTGAAACAAGCAAGCTTGCTAAAAATGGAAGGATCCATCTTCTATCACTAAAAGCCCTTCCTGAGTGATGATAGCCATTTTTCCTCATACTCATTCAAATTACAAAGTTATCAACAACAGAAATCTCAGAAAACCAAAGATAAGCAAGGAGCTTCGGTAACAGAACCAAAGCCGCTTTCTTTTAGAGATTAACAATAACATTTAAGCCAAAAACAAAAAAAGATCTAATCTCTTTCAAAAGGAGACATGGTTCAATAAGATCGTTTCTGGTATCTGACAAAATTTCACCATCAAAGGCCCCGCCAAATGCAATTAGAGCATTAAATTAAGCAAAGAAAATCAATTCTTTACCTTCACAAACCCAAACCAAAAACAAATTTCTGAAATTAAACTAAAACTTCATCACCAGCTTGCAGATTCTTCGGATAACAGCAAGAGCAGAAAAGCATTCTTGCATTGGAAACTCCGAAACCGCAGAAATAAGACAGAATAGACGAAAAGGAGAGATTTTTACGACGAAATCTTCCACTTACAGAGCTCCAGATCTCATTAAAAGCTAGCTTTCGATTTTGCGAGCTTCAAAACAGCAAAATAACAAAAGAAATTCGCTTGTTTTGTTCCTCTGATCTCTAGCTTGTAGGTAACAGATATTAGGGCAAGACAAGATAAAAGCAAAGGATTAAAACTGGAAGTTGAGTAATTAAAGTATTGAAAACGAATATTAGCGTACTAAGAAAGTTATATATTGATTAATTATTTAAGTAATTTGGCAGTACACTTGCGTGAAGGAGAACGCAGGTGGACCACGTTGATAAATTTTTAAACAATTTATGAGATTACTCCCTTTTTTTTATAAATATTGTATATATATACTATAAATTAATAAAATTTCTACTGCAAGAATTCTGTTTTTTATATCTACTTGCGTTGATAATAAGCTGCTATCATGTCAGCATAAGGAGGCAGCCTCTAGGAAGAGCACAACTTGAAATGTAAGAAGCAAATCATCTTCTTCTTCTTCCCTGTTTGAGTGTTTTCTACTCTTTTGCAGCCTCTAGGAACTCTTAAAACTTGATTCCAAGGAAGAGTTTTGATAAAATCTATGCACTTAATACCACATATTCAACATTCCAAACTTCATTTTATCCATCTCATATTACATGATAATTTCACAGAAAATGATAAAGACTATTGTTCTGACAAAGAAAATCTTTTTAAAAAAATGTCCCAGCTAAAATTTCCTCCAACATTTTGGCAGGAAATGGGCAAAATCAAATTTCTTACTCTCCAACTTTAACTGGTAATTGAATCTGTGAGCAAAAGTGTCAGTGGCCTCTGTTCCCAAGTACTGACTGCTTCACACAATTGAAAAATTTTGGGTTACTTGAATTCATGGTGGAAAAATGGAGCTTAATAATTCCATCTTCCAGCCATCATATATTCATATTGTTCTCTCCTTTTTCTTTTCTTTTTCAGGCTGAAAATTGTTGCCCATTAGTAGATTCTCAGCACCTGGAAGTAATTGTCTATCTCAACAGATTATATGGATTTCAAAACCTCTCCTAAAGCTAATCCCCAGTGAGTCCAGTGGGTGCCACCCTGCATCAATAGATTCAAACACAAAAAAACAGTTTCAGATTGAATAAATATATAGAATGGTTGGATTACATGTCAAATTGGGAGGCAATTGCCTTTGATTGAATCACAAGACCTGACAAAATACTGAGAATGGCTCCCTCAATGGTCCATCACATGAGAGCTCGCTTGTGCTACCATCAACGAAAGTCCCATCAGCAAAGATCACCTGACGATGAACAAATGAAATTTCTTATGAGGGCCGGAGTCTGAGACTCTGAAAGGCCAAATCTAGTCACTACAAATTTAGAGAGGCTAATAAACAACTTTGCGATGATAGGGTAAATGGCCTAGAAGAATAAAAGATAGCCTATAGGTATCTTCTATTTCTAATAGAATATTTAGAATATATTGGAATAACCAAGCATCCACCATTGGTTCTTACCTGATTTGTGAACAGAAAGTTTCTTTGGTTCAACTAAATCATTTAGTATGAGGGCATATTTTTGTTAGGTTCAACTAAACTATTTAGTATGAGGGCATATTTTTGTTTAATGACAACTAAGAAATTAGGAAGTATATTTTTTGGGATTCACCATCACAAGGGACATTGATTTAAGTAAATAATTGATTTTAGGTTTAGAAGGAATTATACTAGTATCATCCTCCATGTTGGGTGTGTGAATCATCCATTGGGTACATCAAGATTGTCAAAGATCATCCTTGAGATGGTCAACCAACAATTGCGAGGATAATAACAAATTTGATGTAGATTCGTAGCATCACTAGTCATCTAAACATGGAGGATTTTGACCCCCACCAAAAAAAATAAATAAAATGGAGGGTAGGCCTTGGCGTTGGCATAACAGTAAAGATTGATTTATTGTAACTTGGAGGCCATGGACAAACCTCAGAAGCATATCCAGGAGATGAACCTGCAACTGGTTTGATAAAGGAACCTACTGGGCAACTTCTTTGTACAGCCTCACAAAAAGCAAGGAGACACTCCCGACTTCCAAGTTGTACAGCCTGAAAAGTTAATACAAGCACAATTAGTGGGCTCTACTGAAAAAGAAGAAGAAAAAAGAGTTGCCAATGCCAACCAGGTTGTAGATAGGGTGACCAAAAAACAAAACCAGAGCTACTATTAGTTTAATTCTTGTGGATCAGAGACTTGGATTCCACCTTACTATGCAGGCTCTATAATTAATGTCACCTACTGTTTAAAGATATTACATATCTATGTGTACATTTAACAGAAAGATGTGGGAGAATTGGCCTTGACCTGCACTGTATCGTTTCGAGGAGCCCGAGGAAGTGGTTGCACCTTGTATCCCTTAGATGCCATGACTTCAGCAATAAGAAACCCTCCCTAGTAAAGAGACCACAGGAGAGAAAATTTAGCCATGTAAGAAGCAAATTAACTGATTCCACTCATAATGTGCAGAATCTTATACCTTGACTGCCTCCCCGACCATTTGTGGTGCAAGAAATAGCCCCTGGAAAAGTGTTCGCATTATATCACCAGGGGTAGAGCCGCAGTCTACCCCAAGACCAGGAGCAGAGAGATGAGCTGCTGCTGCATTCACCCATTTTTCCTTCCCTGCAACATATCCACCACAGGGTGCTATAGTTCCACCAGGATTTTTTATCAAGCTGCCAGCAATCAAATCTGCACCCTGCCCAGCATTAAAAGGATTATTATTACTTTACATATGAAAAGGGTAACAAGTATTCAGTGGCATACCACCATTGGAGGTTCCATGCTTTCCACAAATTCCCCGTAGCAATTATCCACCAAGACCAAGCAGTTAGGGTTTTGCATCTACAGGTATGCATAGATCAGTATATTAGGCACAAGCCAAACAACCACAAAAGTTATAAGAAGTGTTAGAAAAATATGGTTTTCAATGAATTATCTATTTTGAATAAGGCAGCATTCTCTTGGCTGTCTTCAAAACTTGTCTAAGGAATCTACCTTGATCATCTTTATTGCCCTCCCTATCTCGTTGACACTTAAGCTTTTGCGCCATGAATAACCACATGAACGTTGTATGAGAGCACATTTTGTTTGAGGTCGAACATAAGTACCAACTTCATCCCAATCAAGGCCACCGTCTTCTGCAAGCTGAAACATGAAAAGAATGAGATCAAAATATTACAATTCAGAACTAAAAATCTAAAAATACAGATGTTTGAAGATGTCAAGCAACATACTGGGACTTCTCGGTATGTCACTCCAAAGTCTTTCAGAGAACCAAGCCCATGAGAGTCCCTAATACCAATTACTTCCTCTAAGGTATCATAAGGTGCACCAGCAACTGCCAGAAGCTGATCAATGTATCAGTCTACACAGGACTAGAAAGCAGAAACATAATATAAACACAGAAATAATTATACTCAAGAAGCCAAGAAAATATCACACTGATACCTCACCTCATCGCCTGGCCTTAGAATAGCGAACAAAGCACAAGTTATAGCATGAGTTCCAGAGAAAAACTGAAAATAACGTAAGAGCAGTCAAAATGATATCTCAAACAATCCAGCGAAGCAGTGAAAAAGTAATAGCATCATAGAAACCTGTGCACGAACTAGAGCTGATTCTGCCCCAAATATTTCTGCAAAAGCTCTGTCAAGTGCTTCACGCCCCCCAGCTTCATCGTGACCATAGCCAGTGGATCCACTAAAGTGCTGATGGTAATGAGGTTTGTCATGACTAGCATTAACAGCAGAGAATCCAAACATACTAAGCATCTCAAAGCTTTTGATTAGCAGACAAGTTGTACACATTTTTGAAAAACAAGATCAACAGTTAGCATTACAGGTATCAAGAAAATTATAGGAGTTTGACAAACTTATTCGATATGGGATGTCAAGAACCAAGTTTTTTATATACATTTACAGATCTACCTAATATTTATCATTAAGCAGTACAGTTGCTCCAAATCATTTCTCTGGGGAGCTACAATCACAAATCAGCATTCATGCTATATCATCATCACCATCTTAAATAATTTATCTCACGTGTTTGTATTAGTAGCTTGAAACACGTTACATTATTCTATTTCACCTAGCAATTTAGCCATCTGTAGCCAAACGTTTCTTTACATACACAATGAGGAAAACTACAGTAAAGTGTGATAGTGGAATTTCCAATGTAGCATGATCATCAATGCACATTCTCACTCTATATAAAACCAGCAATGGAAGACTCATCTCAGTCTGTCATTTAGTATTTCATTGAGCAAAGTAGAGACAAGCATAAATGGTATACGGAGCATCAAAGGATCTTCCAAGACCAGGAAAGTGAAATTCAATAAGAGTGGCCCTTCGTCATCACACACACACACACAATGATTTCTATCATTTAATACTCAATTAATCCATCCAAACTAGATTTTTTTTACTAAAATCTCACTTACATGAGATCCAACCCTAGCATTCTGAAAAGCATTTAGGACACGGGTAGTATTGTGAGCCACCAGATAATCCACTGCTCTAAAGTCTGAATACAAGGAATCCACAGCTTCCGATACCTGAAAAACAGAGAAAGAATGCAATAAGATGAAGGTTTGGAACTAAGAAAATAACATTTATGCTCACTCAATACACCAAAATCGAATTCTTGTCAACAAAGACTAGGTATTATGTTCAATATTTTCAAGATTTTTTAAGTTCATAGACTTAACCTTGACTCCTTGACGACTAAGAAAAGTATAGGCAAAATCACTCTTAATATAGCATGCGTATGAACTAAAATCAAACAAGCAAAAGATTGATTTCTTCCAATAAAACATTTAGTTACTTTCACCTAACAACAAGACCTTACTCTGACAACATTGCCGAAGTATAATCAGCTAGAGAAAAAGAAAATGTTATTGTAGTTCTCACAATCAAGATAGTTGCACGAGCAAAAAACAAAAGATTGGAATGAACTCATGCATGAACATGATTGTAGCCTCTAATTCTTCCAATTTGTACTTCCGTAATCATTTGAAAACCACTTATAAGAAACCAAACGTAAAAATTCGTCCTTTTCTCTCTCGCGCGCAATTCCTCATCCGTCTAGTAGTTGTGGAACTGAATCCACCTCAATCTCAAGGTTGTTCGTTTCTAACAAGGATCTACATGGAAAAAACTCGATTGCTAACGATAATTAAGGTTTAGACTTCTAGCACAAGAAAAAAAGAAATCAAAACTTGAAAAAAAATACAAAATTCTTCGCATTGGGGCCGTCACTTCATGAGCTACAAATTAACTTTGAGAGTAAAATTAGATTAGAGCAATCAAATTTTCTGGTTTTTTTTTTTTTTTTTTTACATTCAAACTTGAATCCAAAAAACGCAAACTTACGTATCACCAATCCAGCGAATCATCAGAATCTCGTTAACTCTACACGCGCGAAATGCAACTACATTACCTCTGCAACAAACGGAAGACGATCATGACGATGATGCACATTAATGGAGACACGAGAGCTGGAACGAACCGAAACGGAGGACCTAGATTTTCTCGAGTGGCGCATATGCGTAGGATAAGCAGAGACGGCGCTGGATAAGACCCTCATTTTGCAGACTCGCAGGTGATGAGGATGAAGAAGCTCGAAGCTCGAAGCTCGAAGCTCGTACATCGTTGCTAAATAAAAGGATAATTTAGGAATTTCACCTAATTTTGTATTCCATGCGATGTGCCATACGTGAGAGTGAGCATCTGAACCGTAGATGATATCATCTTGTGTGATCTTTAACTATTTAGTACTTATTGGGCAGCTATTGTTGATGTTCAATTAACTGTTCCAGAGATTTTTGAGCCGTCTGACGACAAAAGGCGTTGACTTGTAAGAACCTTATCGTGGAGAAAGAGACACGTGTTACTTATATGTGGTACAGAGGTGTGTGATTTGTAAGGACGGTACAGAAGATCGCAGCGGAGCACAGCTCAAGGAGGATCGTATAGCGTCGCATCTTGAAAAGTCTATAAGCGGACACTTGTCGCTCTATGGACTATTGATCGCCCTACAATAATAGAGTGTAACTCGTGTTAGTTTAACAGTCTAGATCACGTTGGTTGTCCGAATTGTGCATCGACACGTGTCAACTGACTTTCTACTCCGGAAAACGAAAAGGAAAGACGAAAAAGCTCCCTCTAATCATTTGAATGAAGAAAAATAGAAAATATTATTAAGAGAAAACAAATACATTGAGGTATTTATAATTTTATAAGGGGAAATACCAATGGAGTGGCGGTATGATGTGGAAGGCGAGGTGGATTTTTAAGAGGTTTTGAGTTTAAGTTCTTGCAAAACAAAGTTTAATAGATACGGTATAAATACAAAAGAGGTCTTCTCGATATGATCTTAAGTCCAACAGTGAGAGGAAGTAATGCATTGTTCAAGTGAGAGTAAATTTTCAAACGCAATTTGTGCATGTGTTTACAATGTTTACTCAACCAGTCAGTTATTAGTGTAAAAATTAATGAGTTTCAAAGAAGTTTGATGATACCCTATGGAAGGCCGTGCAATTGAATTTAGGGTCTGTTATCTATTAAATTATACATATTTGAATGTGTGTTATAAAATTTAAACATAGTAGTTATGTATATTAAAGTGTCAGTGTAGACTTTATTGTAATATTAAATCAATATAAAATGGTAAGTATATGTAATTTTAGCTTATAATTTTAGCATACACTGTCATAACACGAGTTAAATGCTCTTAAATCATTCTGAGTACATACAATGTATATAATAAAATTATGATCCATTGCCAACATTATAAAAAAAAAAAAAAGTTGTGGTAATTACGTATAAAAGTTGTTTTCTTTTTGTCAATTTTTTGTTACAAGATCCAATAATAATTAACTACTAACGCCTCTCTCAAAATAGCCACTCCTTCTCACCTCTTGTATGTACTTAACAACCGTGAAAAATCTCCAATGGCCAATGTCAACTATTATCATTCAACACATATATGCATTGTCCATCATTGCATCTTCCTATATACACATATATATATACATGAGACACACACGCGAAAAAAATATATTAATTGATCTAAAAAGGCTTGGACTAATATAGCAAATTTAATTAAATCTATATGTACAAGCACTTAGAAATACGAACTCAATATATATTTTTTCAAAAGGGCTATATGTATTTCTCTTGAAATCATGTACCCTCAAACTCTAATACAATTATACAATGTATCAATTACTTGGTGTACATATCCAACAAGAGAACTATACATGCACTGTGAAATTAGTTTGACAACCCCACTATCAATATAATACATATATATTGGTTCAGTGATTAGGTGTAAATGTCTTCAAGATACTTCTTATCATTTGTTGACCAACGACTCTTTTAATATTTGTGATGTACTTCAAAAGAATTAAAAAAGACGTAAGTACCCATTTCAATATATATATATATATATATATATAATGGGTGCCTATATACTTTAATTATTTAACTATAGTTAGGAGTCTAGGATATACTATATGAGGATGGTTAGATGTTGAAAGCTTGTTTCTTATTTTCAACCTCTCAAGTAGGGCCTTGCAAATGGACAAAAAAGATTTTACTTTATAGGGCTCATAGAAGCTCCATGTTCACCCTAAAATTGCCACTTTGAAGATTCTTTAGAGTACCTAGCCTACTCTCACAGCTCAACTCTCTAAGATCATCATAGATGAAAAAAATAAGTGACATAAGAAATATTCATTGAAAACACATGAGCAATTTAACATATATGTTATAAATATATTTATTTTGAATGTAAGAATCAACAATGATACTTTTTCCGAATTGCAATGGAAGACAAAGGTATCTGGCTATATTAGTTCTTGCCGGTTCAATGAGAGACATTTGTCTTGCGTGTGAAGATGGTACTACTGATGGTGGGAACACTGGGAGGTGGGTGGCGGCAATGCAATCACGACATGTTAAAAAAAAAGCAATTTGTTCAACAAAGTTTCATTTCATTGATATATAAACTGCCACCTGCAATTACTTCATGTTTCATAGAGCCTCCGAAATAGGCCTTTTTGATGCCAGTTTCTTACAAAACCCACTGACCCATTAATGGTTTTTTGATCAGTTTCAGCTACTTTTGCTGTCTTGTTGTTGGGCATATATAGCCGCAATGAGGACACCTAGTAATCATTTTTTTCCATTGAATTTAAGTATTTTGACAACAAACTTTTTACCCGTGATCCTCTATAATATACGGGTCTCAAAAGACATCAAGAAGATCAAATTGATTGGTGGGTAGGGATCAAAAGTTGCATGGTTTTGCTGTAATGGATTAATTAATTGATTAATTAATGGGCGTTTTACAGGTGGATATATCAGAATATATCCTACAAGAACAGAGTATTAAGTAGGAAATGAAGGTGAGTAAGAAGAAGAAGATTCAAAATAAACAAGTAATGGGAACGGTGAAAACAAAGTACGGTTACCCAACAAAAACCTCGTTCAACTTGATGTCTACTTCATATATCATGTCATGCAACTAGCACCATCATATACCCTTTTCAAGTTTATTCAAATTTTATTTTATTTTTCTCTAATTTCTCCACCAGATCTCTCGGGATAAACTTCCGAGATGCGTGCCTGGTGAGATTTGCTCCAACGGGTGCTTTCCAAATTCTCTTTTTGCTCATTTTTTCATGCCTTCCCGTCGCATATTTCAGCTCAGTCATGCATTTTCTGTGATGGGTTTTTCTGGGTTTTCTCTATAAAACCAAAACAAAACTTATAATTTTCATTAATCTCGGAAGCTTTTGCGTCTTTCTCTTCTTCTTTGTTAATTCATTGGGTACAAGTAGTAGGTAGTGAAAAAAAAATTACAAAAAATAGTATGGAAAACGTTGGTGAAAGAAGTGATGATGATCTGATGTTTAGTGAGGAGGAGTTGAGTGAAATAAGTGGGTTGAAGAGAGGAGAAGATTATGTAGAAGTGACATGTGGGTGCACAAGTCATAGGTATGGTGATGCTGTTGGGAAGCTTAGGGTTTTTGCAAGTGGTGATCTTGAGATCAGCTGTGAATGCACCCCTGGTTGTCAAGAAGGTTAGTATTTTGTTAATGGGTACTCATCATTTTTCGCATTCCAAATTAATGTTTTCTTTTTGCATGTCTGATACATTGGGTTTCAAGCTATTGTGTTTCTTTTTCTGGGTTTCATGAGTTGTGAAACATGTTTTTAAGCAGTTTTACGCGTAAGTGTATGTTGATTTGTCTCAATGATGCAGTTCCTTTTCATTTTTTCATAGTTTTTGTGAGGAAGACCGTTTACCTTTCTATTCTTTTCAAGCTAGTTTTAAGACTAAGTCTTGTTGCACGAAACGTCGTAGTTCATCTTCAATCACAGATTGTGAAAGCTACAAGCAATCAAACGTGCTAGTGTGTTACTCATGGTAAATGAATGTTGAGAATTTTAGTGTGTTCCTCATGGTAAATGAATGTTGAGAATTTTAGGATGGTTTTTGTTTTATTTTGGAGCTTCTATTTAACCTGTTTTATGCTGTACAACCAGCCTTTATTAGTGTGAGCTATTCCAAAGAGCTCGAGAAGTGTATGCTGTGCATGGACTTAGGAGCCCAAGTGAATCTTATCTGGGCATCTCGGCATTGTTGTTTTAGGTGGTCTTTGGTGTTAGTGACATGGTAGGAAGCAAGTTCAAGCCATAAATATTAATCTTCTAGGATGTTTGTAAAAGTTGTGTTTTTAAGCTTTGAATGGCGTTTCCTTGTTTCTTTGATGGTTGTTCCATCAATTGCTGTCTTTCTTACATGCCTGAATATGAGCCCAATATAGCTTATTGGGTGGTAAATCTTGGAGTTTGATCAGAAAGCACCCGCCCATTTTGAATTATTCAGTTGCCATTTGTTACTGTTTTCCCATTGGTTACAGTTAAGATTTGGCAGCTTGAAGGTTGGTTGTGCTGAGAGAGTTTTTCTTTGGACATATTTCCATGTGTCATGGATCATCAAGCTAATAATTAAGGCTTTTGGTTTCATAATTAGTTTAGGATTTGTGTTTCTTCTCGTTTCCTTGATTTCCTGAGGATCATCAAGCCAATAGCTCAGGACTTACAATACAACTGTATTTGATTAGTTTTCGACAGCTTTGTTCATAATTTTTTAATTTTTTCTTGTTGTTGCTTCTTTTTCCCACATCGTCTTTTTGTTGGTGTTGCTTCTTTTCCCACGTCATGATTTTGAATTTTGCATCACAGGGTAATTTCACAGTACAAAATGATTCCTTTGTAACAATTGGATCATGGAAAGAAAAGTATATATACAGGTCACTGTTCCTGTAAGCAATAGTGACATGCTAATTCAATTTCATATGGAAGCCTAGCATAGAGATACCAGCACTGGCAAAATAATACATATAATTACTAAATAGAAAATGGACAAGAGAAGTACAGATATCTGCAGCTTTTTTTGTTGTCTTAAGGAGGAAAATTAACCAACATTGAAGATACAAGATACATTCATCTAATACTTGGTCCATCAAATTGTGCAAATCTTTAGCCTATTTGATTTTCTTGTGCAAGAGCTGGATCTCTCCGAATTTTGGTCTCATACTCATATTCATAACCCTGTATTTTTGCTTAGATTATAAAAAAGAAAAACAGGAATGAATGACCATTTTCTACTCTGCTTTCCCTTGATTACTCTTTGTATAATATCAGTCTTCAATTTCATGTTAGTATTTTGATGGAAACATATTTTTACTTTTTATTTATTTGACTTCATGTTCTGATGATACATTCTATGTTATTGATGGATGATGACCAGACAAACTAACCCCAGCTGCTTTTGAGAAACATTCTGGGAGAGAGACTGCCAGGAAATGGAAGAGTAATATTTGGGTCATAGCTAGAGGGGAGAAGGTTCCACTTTCAAAGACAGTTCTGCTTAAATACCACAACCAAGCATCAAAGAATACAAATGGGTCTCACAAGACCCATAATGGGCGTACCTTTCATCGAGATGAATTTGTTCGATGTAGAAGATGTAATAAGGAGCGTAGATTCCGTCTTAGGACAAAGGAGGAATGCAGGATATATCATGATGCTCTGGCTGATACTAACTGGAAATGCGCTAACCTGCAATACGACAAGTGAGATTCTTTTTTATTTATTTTATCTTGCATTATTAAAGTCTATGACAAGTTTCTTCCTGATAATTGAGAAAACAGTTGCTTGAAATCATCTTGCAAACTGAAATTGCTCTTATTCAATATATTTGGGTACATTACATATGCCTCTTTGATATCTTATGTTATTCAGCTTGGCATTGCCAGCAGAAAACTGACAATGTGTTTAAAATATTTTTTCATACAATAGAAATATTTAAAGGTTACTTCAATCTTCAATTACCATATGATGAAGAAGCTCATATTTCCCTCATTTAAATTTTCTGTTTGTATTATTGACAATTCCTTTCATCAAGATTTATCCTCTCGAAAGATCTCAAGTAGCTATGAGAAGAATTGCTGAGTGGCTCATCTAATTTTTCTTGACTGTTTGATATCTATATTTATTTTGTTGGAAAATATTGTAGATTGGGATACTGATGATTTGCTATATTGTTAACAACCTGCTTGTAGTCTATGGACCACTTTGAAAATGCCATTGTTACATGGCTTTAAGGACTGAAATATCATAGCTGAACACATGGTGCATATAAGATCATAGAACCAAGGCATGAAAAATTGATAAATTCGCCGAATTTTTTCAATGTCAAACTTGTCAATTGATCAGCGTAGGTAATTTTGAAAATGCAAAAAATTGATAGAAAATTCAATATAATTCGATAAAACTTGACAAAATTCAGTAAAAGTCAACATGCTTTATTTCATCCACAAAAAGCAAAAGAGTATCAAAAGCTATGCGCTAATTTTAATTTCATCAACCTTGAGAGCAATATTATTAAAAAAAATAATGGTCTTATATATTGTAAGGTTTTCCAAAGTCATCTTTTTTATTTTAAATCCCGTATATGATATAACAAGATGAAAAATCAATAAAATTTGATAATAAACTAATAAATCAAGCAAGATAGAAGTAAAACTAGCGAATTATAGTCTAGAAGCAAGCCATCGCAAAATTGAAAATTAAAAGATTGAAAAGAGATAAAGACCAGAAGCCACAATTTCAATTTTCATCAGCCCACTTTTAAAAAAAATAATTTTATTAGGTTATTTATGGATATTTATATGCACTAGAAATGTCTATTCATACTAATGTTTAGCCTATATTACAATAAACCTATGTATTTTAGCATTTATGTAAAAATTCTCTAAAATTCTATAATTTGGCTAATTTTTACAAAAAATTCTCCATGTTGAATTAAACTTCTTTGAATTAATTCAGATTTTCAAGTGGCAGAATTCTTGGGAAAAGTTGAATTTTTGAACCTTGGTTTCAGCGTGTCTAAAATAAACATATATCTTTACAATCCTTGATTTAATTCCAAATTTTAAGGGATCAAAGTTTATGATGAATTCAAATTATTGATCTTTGGTTGGAACTATTGCAGCAAGCTAATCTGTCGGCCTATTAGCCTTTCTAAAACAATTATGAACTTCACTTATTGAAAAAGACCTTAATTCTTCTTGTTATAAAGATAATTGAATTGAAGTTGAACATGTTGTGATGAACAAATCTTCGTGAGATTTGTCTTTTGTTGAGCCTCGCTTGTGGTTGTGGTGCAAACAAAATGCTTATGGTATATTATGATTTTCACTTGCCTTGAATGAAAGGGCCTACATTGGAATGCATGGCTTGTAGGTTGATGCAACTTGCAAGTGCTCTTGGATTTTGCTTTTAGTTTGGGGCTATGATGCAATCCAAATCATATTATAATTTGATGGCTACAACTTAATCAAGGTTGTTAAAGGTGCAAGACACGCTTTAGACAACCGACCCTCAAGGATGGAACACGTTGGATATAGAGTTAGGAGATTAAAAGCCATCAGATAAATAAGCTCTAGTCTAACAGTTATGGAGTTGTTTTGAAGTGTTTCTTGATTATATTGGTCCAACTAGATCCATGGTACTCAACTAAGGAAGCCTTTTCCTAAGTACTTGGGGTCAGTTATATGAATCTACATCTTTCACTTTATTCTATCAACAACTAAGTCAATAGTTATATTACAAATAGTTAAGTCTTTCTTAATTATCTCTTTTAGTAATACTATTAATTATCAATAGGCCATTCTTTCTAATTGGTGCATCTTATGGGCTTCATTTGTTGTATGTGTCAAAACTAGCTTAATCTTTTTTCTCTCATTTTATTTATGATTGGTACTACTACAATTTTTCAAATTTGTTCATGTTTAATTTTATCTTTTAATGTTTTACCACACATATGTCTTAACATTTACATTTTGTTACACTTAGTTGTTAACATGTTGTTTATTTATCGCACAATGTTTTGTTTTGTAAAGCATGGTTTGCCTAACAGGCGGCTTATAAAATATTTCGTTTAATTTCAACAGGAGACTGAATTGCAAAAGAAGTGCATCCTTTGTGTATCTATTTAGCGCGATTGGTAAAATAGACACTGAGTAATTTCAATGAGAAATCCATGTCGGTAGCCCATTTTGTTTTAATACCAACTTCCTATTTGCATTAACCAAATTGTGATTCTCTAGATCCATCGAGTATTTTCCATCTTGACATAGCTATTGCTGCTATCTTAACACTCACAACCATTTCTTCGTCCACAAGGAAGCCTTAAAATCCCTGCTCAATGTCTCCATTGTGGTTGACAGATGAAAACCTTTGTTCTTAACTTCATGCTACTTACCCTATCTTCTAATGATTTGTGGCATTGATCCTCAATATGGTTGTTGTACCTCTTATCATCCATTTGTTTCAGCTTGCCATTGTTTCCAAACCAGTGACACTCATCCCAATTGATGGTTCTCTATGTAGCTTTTTCTTCTACTAATTAGTTAAAATGAACTGCAGTTCTAGAGAGGATTAGTTAGATAATCATCAAGCTCCAAAGCTATTGTTGTTAGATAGAGAGGTCTAGTAATATGTATTAAGCCAACAATAACAAACTTATTGTGTCGCTATCATCTTCCGAGGTCCATCTTCTTTTGCTCGTGGAAAAAGTTGCTAAGCACAATTATTACCAATTTACCATCCAATGGAAGTATTGATTTTGACACGGGTTAGAATTAATTTTAAAGCTAAGGTTTTGTGTACATGTGTCCCATGATCCTTGCAAAAATCTTGGGGTAGTATTAATGATAGGCATATTGACATAGACTGGTTATAGGTTCCATTCTTTAATATGACAGCATTATATTGACTCTAACTTGTGTATTTGCTGCACCTACTTCTTTTGTGAATTTGATTTCTTGAAGGATTTGATTTCTTAATTATTATTATGAAGAGAGGGCCTTGGTGCATTAGTACTGAAGGTTATTTCATTGTGACCTAGAGGGTCATGGATTTGGACAGAGAAACAATCTCTTTGCATGTGGGGGTAAGGTTGCATACATTGACCCTTTCCCAAATGCCACAATGGTGGGAGCTATGTACATTAGATACAACCTTTTATTATTTTGGTAATATGTGTTCAAGAACATTATCCATGTTGAACATCTGATGCTTTGTTGCCTATCTTGTTTGGTTGACCAAGGGTTGGACTGATTTTATCCTTCCCTCCCAAGGAAGAAAAAGAAAAAACGAACGTTGTGTTTGGTTCATGATTTAAATCTTGAGATATAACTCAAAAAGTGAAATTCCACAAAAAACTTTTTATCATTTTTATTCATTGCTTTGTATTTTTTTTTTCATATACAGAAAACTGTATATAAATCTCCACAAGACAATTGGGGTCGAAGGTTTTCATCCATGTCACGACAACTTTTTCTTCATATTTGTCTTTTATGCAATTGTCTTATGGTTGATGCCATTGGACATTCTTCTTTTTGTCACTTTTGATTTTATTGTATTTTTTTTCATCCAAAACATTTAATGTCTCTGCATTTGCTTTTTGAAGCATTAATTTAATTTATTTATTGAACTAAACTGAAATAAAAAAAAAGGCCTTTTCCCAACTACATGAATCAACATCCACATTGCTCTATCAAGAACTGAAAGAAAAATTGAAAATTCCAAGCAAGGATTCACCTGATATATCCACATATATATTTTGAAGCTTGTGTATGAGTTCCAGGATCTTTTTATGGGGCTGGTGGTTCGAGCAAAAGAGGGAAGGGTGCACATATTTGTGTTTGTGCTTTTAATGTAATTTGGTTTGTTTAAATTGTTGAGTTCCCTATTGGTGTCCCAGACACTTTGAGGGTCAGCTTTATGAGTGGTTGTTTGAAGTATGTGTGATTGTTTGTTTTGTTTTGTTTTTGATGCATTTTGGCTATTCATGTCCTCAACTCAAGTTAGTAGATTCGTGTCTTAGTTGATTTAACAAAGTTTTGTGTGGGGACTGACTTTCTTTAAAGATATGCAAATATACTCAGAGCAGGCAGATTTTGGACACATACAACAAAGACCTTTAGGTGCTCTAGTTAGAAAGAGTGACTTATTATTAACCTTCCACAATAATGATAGAAGTAGAGGAAGACTTAAAATAACGAGGACAAAAATGATTAAGATAGATATTAACTTCTTTTAATTTAAGAGTTAACGTAACCCTTGATCGTAGAATGGAGGAATCGGATTCATATAGCCAACCCCATGTAGTTGGGAATAGTTAAATTGAGTATTTCCTTTAAGTTAAATGATGTGTAAATGCCTGCGTGTTTTGCAGAATAACTTGTGATGATGTAGAAGAGCGTGCAAGTCGCAAAGTTTACAGGGGTTGTTCTCGTTCTCCAACATGTAATGGTTGCACTTCCTGTGTTTGCTTTGGTTGCGATACCTGCCGATTCTCAGACTGCAGCTGCCAGACATGCACCGACTTCACACAAAATGCAGAAGCTTAATTTCCCAAACCCCCTTTCTGCCACTGGGTATTTCCTTGTTCTTTTATTGGTGATTAGTTATCCATTTTTGTGCCTTTTTAGGCTTCCCACCCATTTAAATCTTTACCATCTTCTGATGTCAAACTTGAATTCCATCTAAGAGTTAATGACTTTTCTTCTTTCTAATTGACTGGGAGTGAGCTTACCAGTGCTTCAACTTCTATTAATTTGATATTAATTTAGCAACTGGAGTATCATAATAATCTATCAAACTCAAAATCTAGACAAAGTAAAGTAGTTGTGTGATTCATTCATTTAAGGATTTGAACCTACATCCATTTTAAGTGTCTGGACTTGTCTTAACAGACCTAAAGAACTGTGATTTTGCTTTCCTGAAAAATAACATAATTATCCTTGATGCTTAAGGTTCTCCTCCAGATACCGAATGCAATATCTTCTATGAACCAGTTCAGTGCTCTTATCATTTTTTTTTATCCTATATAGAGCTTCCAAGCAGAACATAAGTAGGAATTGCCATGCATTAGGTACGCCTATTTGTTGTTTAATGGTGCAGTATGCTAGGGTTTTGGGTGACCCATTCTGATTGATCAGCTTCTATTCCTTATAGATGCGTTTTCCTAGTTCATCCACCAGACAAGTTTTATTCAAAATGCAGTATAAGCTCAAGAACCTCTTCGGCAAGCCTAATGTTTCACAATTGCCTGAACGCATGAGATGAGAGATTTGAGTTTCAGAATCCAAGTAAAGGGTTTTAACAATTTGTTATTCATGACTGGTGTTGGGGTTGGTGTTGCTTTTGAAGGTGGTCAGACCTTGCTGAAGAAAATGTTTCATGGAATTTTATCTTCTCCAAGCCACCTCTAAATTTGCTAAAACAAATTCTAAAAATGGGAAGGAAAACAACTATGCTTCTTGACAATTTTGTTCCTTATATCTTAAGTAGTCTTTACCAGCTTTTTTCCAACCACTACTTTCAAAATATATTTTTTTATTAGACCTATCCTTGTCAAATATATCATTTTCAAGTACTGAACATTAAGGACAGGCAGATTTGTTGTTTTATGTAGAAAGTGTTAGAAACCATTCAAACCCAAAAGTTATAACTATTAAATAAGGGTTTAATAATGCAAATCAAGTTATTATCAACACTTTTCCTTACGTCCAGTTTCATTCTGCACATGAAAAGCCAGAAGAGCTATAGAAGAACATAAATACTTATTCCATCTTACACGTGAAGAGCCAGAAGAGCATAAATACTAATTATACATGCAAATGTCAATAATTGGTCATGTTTCTACTCTTGACCACTTTTTTTTTTTCTGTCAACACTAATCTTAACCACTGCAACTTCCTAAAAATTAATGTATAAGAGTATAAGTTGACTAGGACATACACTACAACTAACCTTCTGATTTAATATAATAAAAATTATTCCCAAGTCTCGGGGCATTTCAATCACATTAGGCAGGCTTTTAAAATAGGATCCATAGAAATTTGGTTCATTAATTTCTTGAGATGCAAACGTGCAGGCAACTATGAAAAACAAAAAATTGCAATTAACTCATAGCTTTATCCATCCAAACTACAAAAAATGCTACCTTTTTTTCCCCCAATTTGAGGCAATAACATCCTCAATGAGAACAAACACAACAGACAAGGAGAAGACAGTACAGAGGGTTTCCAGAATCATTTTTCCTCAAACATGTATGTACATTTGAAAACTTCATGCTCACAAATGAGGTAACACTACAGTTTTGGCATGTCTACTCAGACTTCAGTGGTGCAGCATTCATGCGGTTCCTGCCCCGACCTTTCCTTGCACTAGCAATACTAACGGTTAAGGAACTTCCTATGCTTCCTAAGCCACTTGGGCCTGTTAGCTTCAACCTTAAATTCCTGTACAAAAAGGACAATTTACTTGCATCCCCTCCATTCACCAGCTGCAGTTCATGTGCCTTTTTTCGAGAAATTACAGCGTACAACATCAATGGCAGTTCTAAGCACTGCTGGCATCCCTTGTCTAGATGTTCACAGTTGTACTTGTTACAAAGTTTATTCAAGGACTTCCCAAAAGAAACTCTCATGAGGCCCATGGAATTATAATCTTCCTTTGAAGTATCAAAAATAAATGAGAATTTCCCAAATGCTAAATCAGGCTTCCTAAACAGATCTGTGAGTAGATCACTGCATGCTCCAATGTTCTTCTGAAGGTACTTCCTGCGATCATTTTGCCAACTTCTTGCTGTTTGGAGAATGCATGAAGCTTCCCTTAAGCCACTCAAGAAAGCACCATGCATGGTGGCTGGATAACGTCTATTTGTAGCCTCACCCGCAAAGAACAGTTTTCCTCCCACACTTTCTGCAAGAATATCATAGTCATTCCCAGATGACCCAACTCTAACATGGGAGTATGAACCATGGCAAAGGGGATCACTTCCCCATTTTGTGCATATAGTTTGTATGGGATTAGGCACATCTATGCCCTTTGGAGTGAAGATACCTGTATATATAAACAAATGTCAAATAAAGGCAGAATGAATAAGTAAACAAAATTGTTGGTATAAAGAGCACTAGTATTTTTCACCTGTCATCTAAAGAGATGTAGTACCTCTGAGGATGCTGAGAACACGCTGAAGCAAAACAGGTGGATCTGTGCGTTCAAATGTAAGGGCAGCTTCTCCAGCTACCAGAGCAATAAGCACAGGAGCTCCAGAAACTGTATGATAGCTGTAAAATAGAAAGAATTCGCCACGCTTATGGGTATCTCTGTTGAGGCAGCCAAATGTGTCTATGTTTTCCCCCCAAAACAATTTAGGAAAAACCATGGCAACTTTATTCAGCAACCCAAAACCCAATCTTTCAATGGCATCAAGTTTTCTTTTGGGAAGTTCTGGTTCAAATCTAATGGATTTGTTCTTCAATACTCCAAGAGGCACAGTACAAAGAACCATATCTGCTCGAAACACTTGATCCCCAGAAATCACCTCTACACCTTCATTCCCGTAGCTAATAGAGTTAACGGTTTTTCCGTAGAATATAGGGACACCCTCACACATAGCATTGATCAGTCTACAATTACCTCCTGCAAGGAAACAATGGTCACCGCCCATTTCATAAGGATCATCCTGATCCCAATATGCGACTGAAAGGTCTGAAAGACACCCAGCATTTGCATACTCCAAGTTTGCAAGATGCCAATCAAGAAGTTGCCTTTCTTCAGTAGTTTGAGTCACACCATAGAACTGTTCGACTGTCTTCAATGCCAATCCCAGAGATATGTCATTAGCAGACTCACTCATTATTTTTCTCAATTCAGTCGTTCTATCCAGTAACTTATTAAAGATGACTTCCACATTAGAATCTAAATCATTGTCAACAGGTGACCCATCTGGCCGGTACAAAGGGCATTTATCTCTGACCTTGTGAAGGGGTATAGCTAGTTGCCTAGCCAAAACTCCAAGAGGGTTGGCATGACAACCCGTTAGAACACTGCCACCGAGATCCACAGCCGTAAACTTACCATTCAAACCTATCTTCTGAGTATAAACTCTCCCTCCAGGCCGCTTTCTTCCTTCAAGAACAATAACCTTGAAACCAAAGGATAACAGCTGTCTAGCTGCTGCTAATCCAGCTAGTCCAGACCCAACAATTATAACAGACCCTTCAGTTGCCTCTGGAATATGAGACTTAATTGAAGGTGAAATCCCAAAGTTAATATACCCATGAGACAGAAGAAAATCATAAGCTGAACTGATCAGATTTCCATACACACTACTAACAGTTTCCTTGATATGATCTTTCGAAAGCCACGTCCGGACATTATCTCTCCATTTCGCCAATATATGGTTTCTCACAACAATATAATCATTTTGCTCTTTTCCACCCAATTGACTCACAACCCCAGATTTGATCTCTTCATCTAGAAGCTCGTCTATTGGAAACCCAAGTGAAAGAGCGATCATGGCCTCAGTTTCGGTCTCTTTCTCCATGTCTTGAATCGTTCTATTCCGTTTCCTAGGAGAACTACCCAAATGCTTCTCTATCAGCTCATCCATCAGGTTTTCATCATAGTTCCTCACTTCTGTAGTCCTCCTTGACGAGCGTTTACATGTATTGCGATCACGAACCGAGCTTTCCATCATGAATCAAGATCTTACACCCCAAGCAAACACTTCCAAATCAAATTCTCAAACTACCCGTTTCATCACTACTTCACACACACACTAAAATCTTAAGACTAACTCATTGTTCTCCCCACTTAGAAAATTCTTCAAGATTATATCTTTAGTAATAATCCTCCACCATTTATACCCGTAACTTGAGACCCGGAATTGCACAACAAGAGCTCATCAGGATATATGCCTCTAAATTTTCCTCTCCTTTCAACTATTAACACTCCTCTTTTAGTCATCTACACCACAACAAATCCAAGGTACAAGTTTTCTTCCAAAAAAGATTCACACTTGTTTATTCTCCTTCAACAAAACAAATTTCACATCCAAAAGAATTGAAAGAAAGTTACAAAAACAAAAAAGAAAAATTTTCATTTTAGGAATTTTCTTCTGGAGCTCAGAATTACAGTTGAGAGAAGGCAAGATCATTACTTGGAAGTTGCATTTGATTTCCCACTTCAAACTTTCCAAAATTGATTCAAAATCGCCCTTTTGCAAGAGAATCCAAAATCGATTAAACCAGGAAAAAGGATCTAAAAATAAGCGTCACTTCGAAATCTGAGACTAGATTCGAAATTTCTGCCACGAATTGTCCGATTAGGGTTTCGAGTAGCAAATCAGATTCTCGGGGTTAAAAAACGACGCAATCGATTTGCAGGGAACTCAACTAGCGGGCCTTCCTCTTGTTACAACACTTCTTAAAATGGCCAAGTTTCGGCCCACGGTCTTACTAATCAAAGCCCAACCACGTTAGTTGTTTACGGGGTCCGACTATTTTCATTCACATTTTTCTATCTCTTCGCCCGTCTCATCTAAAAATTAAAACGACAAAAAAAATATTAAATCTCTTAAACCATCTCACTTTTTTCTTTACCATCCACTTTTTACCCTAAGCCCTTCAACTCTTCAACTCTTTAACTCTTTAACTCATATTAATCTTCAATCTTGCCATTTTCTTATATTTTTTAAATACAAAGCATACATTTCTACCATTTTCACCCTTTTGAAGTATTTTTTTTACAACATCATACCCAAAATCGAAGATAAAAGAAGGCAAAAATGAGTTTCAAAATCTAAAAAAATTATCCTCAAATTGGGCGTGTCCGACCTTGCGTGGGCGGACATAATGAAGTTTGTCCGACACTAACAGGCTGAACATATCTCATATGTTCGGCCCATCAGTGTCGGACAAAAAATAAATAAAAAAAATGCATTGTTTGACCCAATAAGGTCTAACACATAAAGAGAAATATTCGACTCTAATGAGTCGGACGTTTACGATTCTGGGGCGCATAATATAATTTTGGGACCCATTTTTGCCTTCTCGTTCCATCATTTTCACCTATATTTTTGCAAAAAAATATTCTAATTCAACAATGTAGCATTGAAATCAATTTAGAACATGTAAATATCATGATTTACTTATTGATTTGTGGTTAAAGATTACACTTAAATCACTTTGAGTTTGAGGCCTTCAAAATCTAAAATAACCCTATTTTTTGGCAAAATTTTGCTATGTTGTTGCTCATAAATCTTCATAACATTATTTTTATCCTTTTGAATAATTAAAAAACTTGAAGAAATAACGAATCAATAGTGAAGAGAATAGAAGAAAGGAGAGAGAAGGAAAGAGTTTAGGGCCTTGAGGTGAGAAATGTAGAATGAGAATTTAGGTGGGTGAAGAAAGAAGAAATAATTAATTTTAAATTTTCATGAGAGTGAAAAAAGTAAGTGGATAAAGAAATAAAAAATGATGGGTGAAACCGGGCCGCCCACAGACACGGTCCGGTTTAAATAACGTTAGTTTGCGAGTCAGTCGAGGTGCAGGGCAAAATGGTAAAATCAAATAACGTAAGTTTGCGAGTCAGTCGAGGTAAGCTGACGTTTCTTGTATATATATATAATTGCATGTTGTCTTAAATTCTGTCGCAATGTCCACGAACTCAGAATCTCTCGTACACCAAGTTTTTGTAATTATTGTTTCGATAGCCGCCAAGGTTCGTCGCTTTCTCTCTGTCTCTGTAACTGATTGGTTTTTTAATTGTTTATTTTAAGCATTCGAAGTACATATCTTGTTCTTGTTTAATTGAATGATCTTAATGAGATTTTAGCACATTATTCGTTGTTCCGTTTCTTGATTTTAATCGATTTTTTCCGCAATGCGAAGTGAGAGTTCCTTAATTTTGATCTTATTTGCTGCTGTTTTGGTCTTTCATGGCGATTACTGCAGAAATGGGGTTGTTGCTACCACAGTTACGTATGATCATAGAGCCTTGGTTATTGATGGACAGAGGCGAATTTTGTTTTCCGGATCTATACATTATCCTCGAACCACACCTGAAGTAAGTTCATTATAATGGATATTTAAGTAGCTTTTTAAAGGTTGGACTTGTTCATTATTATTAGATAATGAAGGTTGATTGGTGATGTGAAACAATGTTGGTAGGTTTGGGGAGATATCATTAGGAAGTCTAAGGAAGGGGGATTGGACGTGATAGAGACTTATGTTTTCTGGAATTACCATGAGCCTGTAAGAGGAGAGGTAAAGACGTTAAAGGCCGTTGTTGCCTGTGTTTGTTAAGAGTCACATTCGATGTTTTCCTCTTTTGCTTTGCCTATGAAAAATCATTACTTATGTTTGTGCTGGAAATGCTTGTAGTATTACTTTGAAGGCAGGTTTGATCTGGTGAGGTTTGTGAAGACGGTGCAGGAAGCAGGGCTTTTTGTGCACTTGAGGATTGGTCCATATGCTTGTGCTGAATGGAACTATGGGTTTGTTTTGTATTTCCTTCTTTGTCCTTTTTTTTTTCCTCAATTTCCTACTTGTTTTGCAACGAATTCTGCTCTTTTTTAATTTTTCTTTTGTTGTTGAATTATGAAAGAAAGCCTCCTTTGAGATATTTATAATGAACCAATGCATTCATTGATAGAATTTTTATGTCCTCAAAACAAAAACGACAAAATAAAACCTCATTCCATCTACTCGAATGAGCTACTTTAATTTTCTTTCACAATTTGAATGTCTTTACTACAATATTTCCATTAAAACTGAGTTTCCAAATTTCCAACTGAAATTCAGTTGGAGTATTTTCCTGATATTGATGTGATTTTCTTATCCAAACACAAATATGGTGATTTTTTTACAGAAATGCTTGGGTTGTAATAAGGTTGTTAGGATTGGGATCATATGTAGAATGTGAGGGAGTTTCGAGGATCAGATCATGATTGCAAGGTTTTAAAATCTACAAAAAATAAATTTCGCTAATTTACCACGGTATCAAAGAACATTTAAATAGAAATTGTAACACACAAAATCATCTAAAACTTTGAGATCGTTGTTCAAAAGGTAAAGTCCTTGACACCTATTATACATTTCGTAAACTCATGATGCAATTAACAATGGAGATCAATGTTCAAATCTGTTTGAATCCAAATTTAATGACAAACTATACTCTAACTCAAAAATATGTATTGAATTACTTTAATTCCAATGCAACTACAGCAGTAACATTAACAATCTAAAACTATAAAACATGTAATTATTAATTAGATAAAAATTTAAAATTATAACTGACCTTATGTAGTTGGAAAAAATGCTATATTAAGTTGAATGAGTATTAAGAAGTTAAAAAAACAACTATAGGGCAACTGGTTGTTGTGTTTTAGCTATTGTTAGGGCATAAGACACATATTTAGTGCATTGGATTCCTACCATTATGAGATTTTGGGAAAGAATGATATACGTACTGCATAGCCTTACCTCCATAGGGAAACTGTTCATTGGTGCTCCTCTGTTGTTGTGTTTTAGCTATTGTTAGGGCATAAATGGCATATTTAGTGCACTAGATTCCTACACTTATGAGATTTTGGAAAAAGATGATGTACATAGCCTTACCTCCATATTGTTTGCTATTGATTGTTGATTATAAAATGAGAAGTGAAGAGGAGATGGAGAAAAAAAGTAAGAAAGAAAAGAAAATAGGGAGAACATTATAATTGAGATGGAAAAAAAAGAGAAAAAAGGGCTACTTGTATAGAGCATACCCAATCAAACCAAGAAAAAGAAGAGATTGAGAAAAAAAACAAAAATGAAAGCAAGAAAAAAAAGGTTGGTTGTGAATCTTACAAGAACTTTAGTGAATTGAAAAAATAAAAGAAAACCATCGAATGCATAACTAAGCTTGAAAAAAAAAAAATGAATGCAAGGGCTGGTCTGTAGACCCAATGAAATGGTGACAAAGATGAATCATTTTTTGGCATCTACTCAGTTGCTCTCTTTGTTACCTACCCTTCCTCTTAGTCTTGATTGGCTTTTGACGTTGGTTTGACTACTCAAACCTAGGTTCAAGATATAATCTTTTTAAAACTGAAAATGTATTAATGAACCAGAAACGTAGCTTCATTTAATAATGACTCTTGGAGCCAGATTAAGCTATTGGCCACGGGAGAATGAAGAAAAATGATTTCAGCAAGAGCAGTCGGACGGACTACTATAGTGCGTCTAGCGAGTACTAGAGTAGACTGTAGGGTTGAGTAAAAAGGTATGGTATAGCAGCCTTTCCAAGCTCGAGGACCAGTAGTTGTAGGGGCGACTCAGTTCTCTCAAATTGTTTCTCATTGTTAAGAAAAGGTAACGAAGATAAAATACGAGCTTGTTTTGCTTATTTTATGGCAATAGTAATTAATCATTGTTGTTTCAAAATTTTGGATTTATGCATCATTGCATTGTTGTATCACAATTTTACACAATCTTATCATTCAATTGCAATCCCATTATGACCTTAGCTTGGGATGATCCAATAGTGATCCAGACTGTTATGGGCAGGTTGGATCTAGGATCATACAATCCTAATGATCCTGATTGTGGTTATGAACCAATCTCCAATTGACTTTCAATGGGTCATTTTCCTAATTTTTTTTTTATCTAAAAAAATGTGAGGCTTATGTCTCACTCCACATTGGCAAACCTCTTTGATCATGCCTCATGTATTTTTAAATCTTTCTTAGTTTTAGGTAAAAAAAATCAAATGATTCTATGAATCTGGCCTTGAGAATTCAAATATTATTAGAATCTTTTAGTGTTTTCCTCATGTAGGGCTTCCTCCAAAAATATTCCCACTTGCCTTCGTAGGTGGGATCATAACCTCTTGCAATGTCATTGATAAATTGTCCCTTTCATTCCCTTTGTTAATAATTAAATCTCAACTTTATTATTTGCATTTTTTAGTAGTCGTAAAAGCTCAAACTGTATGATTGAAATAGAAAAACTTGGTATGCAAAGGGTATTAGTGTGAGGGACATATTTGAGTAGTTCAATCCATTTTCGCGAACTTGCTTTTGACAATGCAATATATTTTCCTATACAAGTACTTATTGATATCTTAACAATAGTAGATTGTAGTTTTTGTGACACCTTGACAATTTAAAGGCTGACTTGGTGGGCATTGGATGAAGCACGTAAATTTTGTTCACGGTGTGGAAATTGTTAACTTTTAATATCATGGGTCTTTATGTTCATGTTTTCTTGTTGCAGGGGATTCCCCATGTGGTTACACTTAATCCCTGGGATACAATTTCGAACATCAAATACTCTTTTTAAGGTAACTTTGCATCTTGAACATGATTGCATTTGTTGGAATATTTAAATCTGAAGTGCTTAATTTCCATCTTCTGCCATAGTTATAAAGCTTGGAAGGATTCTCTTGTATACCTTGTAAAGATTCTTGTTTCTTCTTCCTCATGGTATGTGAAATTAATGAAGCACCGATGCAGATAGAAATGAAGCGTTTTCTCTCAAAAATTGTTGAGATGATGAAGGTAGAAAAGCTCTTTGCATCACAAGGCGGGCCTATCATTCTTGCACAGGTGATTCCTTGTTATCATTGATTTGCATATTCTGATATGGAGAGTTGGAGACTTGGTCTATAATCCATTAACGTTGAGTTTTTTCAAACTTGTATTAATATTACCGTAAAAAAAAAACTTGTATTAATACCATAAATGATCTATTTACAATTTCTAATTAAACATTGTTGACCTCTTAAGGTTACATTCTATTAAAGCACACGACTTGTAAGTTTTTGGATGATAAGGTAGAGGATTGGAAACATTGTGCTAGGTTGTAGGTTGGAACCCTGCATATTCCACATAAAACAACATAAAAATATATATATATATATCTATGTCTAAAGTCTAAGTTCACACTACAAAACAATTAGACTTGCTAGATACCTATTACAACTTAGCTCAAATATAAAAAAACAAGCAAGAAACAAATTAAGAAGAAAACAATACTACACGTTTTGAAATGTAAAAGAAAATTGTCTACATGAAAAGTTGAAATAATTGATAATTAATTTAAGTCTATGCAATTCGAGACTCCTGAATACATGCTATAGAACCATAAGACGAGCAATAAGCTTCTAACAACTTTTCATTTTGTTCAAAGTATGGGAAGTGAACAACAAAAATAAATTAATTAGCAACTCTGTGACTAATAATAGTATATCTCAAGGAAAAATATTTAGTAACAACTAAAAAGTGACCAGAAACAAGTAAAAAAAATCTAGCAAACAAATATGTTCCGCATAATTTTTAAAAAATCACAACATACTAGAATTAAGTAACAAATCGGGTTATCAAAAAATTATGAGCAAATTGTAAAAAAGTAACATGATAAATGCTATACATGATAAATAATTAATTTTAATTAGTGTTAAGAACAATATAAATTATATATCATATTCACATAAAAAAGGGGAAGATTGAAAAAAACCTAACATTCGTTATTGTTGTTGGTTCAACAAATCTAACCATGTGAATAAATTAAAAAAAAAAAAACCCTACATCACCATCTATATAGTGTCAGAGTGGGATATTAACATAGAGACAAAAACAAAGTGAGAAATCAACTTTGAGAATGAATAAAAAAAATTAAAACTTTTCCATACTTAACACTTAACAAATGGAGAAAATAAAAATTTCAAACTTGTAAATTGAAGATTTCTTGATTTGGAGGAAGGAAAAAGGGCAAAAAAAAAAACATGCTGGCATGTTTGAAAGTTGCACCGGACACAAAGATTTAGTTGTCCAACATTTGAATCGTTGTTGAAGTTGACCTTCATTGTTATTGGAGTTTCTTAATAGCAATAGCTTAATGGTCTAGCCCAATCAAGTAGCAATGATGGTTTTTTTTGGATAGGGCTTTCGACGCCGGTGACAAATACACCTTCACTACCTTTAAATTTGTCTTTGGAGCTGACATTCATTGTCATTAGAGGCCCTTAAAGTTGGTAGCATAGTGGCCCTATAGGTGTGAAAAATAGAGTAGCTATACAGGGTTTCTAGAGAGGGGTTTTGAAGTCGGCAACAAATACACACCTTCACAAGGTGGCAAAAATCTGGGTTTGGACAAAATTAGTTTGGACAATATCTTATATAAACACCAATATGGTGTGCCTAGGCCTGACCATTTTTTTTTTCCTGATAGGATTCAAACAAATGTATTTGAACCAAAGAGGAGGGAAGAAGAAGTGGAGACAAGTTTTAGGGGCCATTAAAGCCCCCAAGGCCTCGCTACTCCACATAGTACAATATATTCCCTCAACCCCTAAGCCACTCTGAGAGACTAAAACCCCTTGCTAGCCACAATCCAAGTAGAGTTCAACAATCTAGATTCTAGACTACTTGTAAACATCACAAACATCCCTCTTCTCATTCTCTAATGTTCTTCTATTCTTTTCAGCCCAAATACCCCAAATTACTGTGATGGTATAAACTCTCTGAACATTCTTGTGGTAGGTAGTGGTAATATCAGCCCCATTGGAAGAGAGGAGCGTTTCACAATTGTGAGGATCTTGGAAGGACCTGCTAGTAGGCTCTTTCCATTGGTTCCACTAGTGAGTAGCAGAAGTGCACGCAAGATATAGGTGATCAGCAGATACTTCATCACTTTGGCATAAGCAACAACATGTTTTTTTCTTGAGAAGATACAAAGTTAGTATTTAGTTGTATAACCTGCTCGATCAGTACTAGACTGCACTCTCGGGCAAATATCAAGCATGTTCCTGACACATTAATCCCTCTCACCCCCTAGGGTGAGACAGTGTCAAGAGTTGAACTTGGAGCCTTGGGTTTCCAATGCCACCTCTTTACCAACTGCACCAACTCCATTTTGGTGCATGAGCAACAATGTGTTCATTGCAAGAAGCAATCATCACATGTAAAAAAAAAGTAGAAAACTTGAAAATTTACGAGAGACGGTGAAAACCAAAAAGTGGTAATCCCTAATATTGTTGCATTTTATTTGCTAAGTTTCTTTTTTTCTTAGATTAAAACATAACGTAGAAAATCTTGACTTATAATATGTGCTTTTTAAGTTTTTAGTAATGTTCATTATAACTGAAGCAATTAATATATGAACTATGAAGTTTATGTTTTAAGTGCTTGACATTGTTTATGTGATTAGGTAAACATACATAATAGTCAAAGTTTGCTAACATTTCATGTTTCTCTATTTATTAATTATGTTTGCGTTTAGAAAAATTTATAAAAACTTTTTTATGTATTATATTATAAAATTCCGAGGCTTATGCCTCATACTACCTTGAGGTTGCACCTTGCTGCACAAATGAAAATCGCATTGATTACACCTTGCAAGTTTTTAAACCTTAGCACCTACTTAGATTGATTATTTCACTGTCATCCTTATACTTGGCTTATCTCATTACAGCTACACTAGAGAAGACTGACAGTTCTAAGATTTGATTGCTGAAAAAAATGACACTGCTATAGCTGTTGCCGTAGGACTCATTTGGAAAAGTACTATCAACTTATACTTTCTGTAGAGAAATAATTGATACTAAGTATGGCCAGTTTTCGATGAAGTTGCATATATAGTATATAATGTATTATAATCTTGTAAAACTTACATGGACAAAAATTGGTTTGACAACGAACAGCAAAAGACATAAATGAGGCATGTCAATCCTTTCCATCCCATTTTTTTGTGTTCTTTTTAGTTGCTAACTTGCTATGCTGATTTTTAGTGGCACCCAGTGTGATGTCTTACAATTCTCGCCTTTCCTATTTTTGCCTTGCAGCATGGTCTATCAGCATTCCTGTTTTATTCAAGCTATCAAATTTCATTTTCCAGCTAAACTCTGTTGATATTTCTTTCTACTGCTTGGGTCTATCATCCCTTTTTCTTGTGTTTCTCTCATTCCATTCACAATTATAATGTTGAATGCATTGGAGATTAGCAGTCTCAAGAGCACGTGATTATACTGGGGGCATTGTTTACTTTTCTGCTGAGTTTTAACTGTTCCGCAACAGGTTGAGAACGAATATGGAAATGTTGAATGGGCTTATGGGGTCGGAGGGGAGTTATATGTGAAATGGGCTGCAGAAACTGCTGTTCAACTTAATACTACTGTTCCTTGGGTAATGTGCCAACAAGAGGACGCTCCTGATCCAGTTGTGAGTGATTAACTGCTTATCAAATTTTATGAACTCTTTTTTTAAAGATATATTTCTATAATGTCAAGGTAGGATGTTGATAAGGAGTACATTAATTAACAATGTTGTATTGTACTACAATGCAAATTTAAAATTGCCATTCCAGGTACAAGTTTACAAATAGCCTTCTATGAGCTGACTAGGTCTATTATGTGGATTCATACCTGTTGGTCAATTTCTTTCTGGAAGTTGACTATGTCCATGAGTTAACCATTGACATTTTAATTTTGGGCTTCTTTTTGTGGGCCATTGAAATATCAGATCACAGAATGGTATTTGAGATCTTTGAGGCATTGGTTATGTTTATGTTTCAGTTGGTAGGGTTTATGGTTGGAGCACAGGAAAAGAAGATTAATGAAATTGAATAGAGAAGCTTAATGAAATTGATTCACATAAATCATGAATTTTCATATATAGTCACTTGTTTAGTTGGCTTGCTTTGCTGAGGGTTAAGGGGGTTAGCTTTGAGGAGTCTGTTTTTTCAATCTGACTCTAATCGAAGTCATTATGTCTTTCAGCTAGTTTTCCACTTTGTTTGTAGATCCCCTAAATTTACTATTATCTTCTTCTTCTTCTTCTTCTTTTTTTTTTTTTGTTTAACTTGATACCTGCAGAATCCCTCTTATTCACTAAAGAATGGGATTAATGCTTTGTTGTTGCTGTCATTAGTTTATATTCATAAATTTGGTAGCCAATTTAGTCAACAGTGCCGGGCTTAATTTATATTATCTAAGCTTTATAAGAATGATTATTTCTTTTAGTTTTTCCAATCTCGAACTGCTTGAATTGTTTTACAATCAGGGAACCTTGCACGCATAACTGAAGTCAGAATGCACCATCATATATCATCATTAAATTCTTTTTACTACTATATAATGTCTTGGAGCTTTCAATTTCCCTCGTATGCTGATATTTTTATAGCCAAAATGCAGATAAATACATGCAATGGGTTCTATTGTGACCAATTTACCCCTAATTCCCCTTCCAAACCCAAGATATGGACAGAAAACTATAGTGGATGGTAATAATCATCGTTATTTTTTAGAAGTGAAAATGTTAACTAGATGTTGCCAAGTTCATCCAATGGATGACTTGTAAGATCTTTGACCTATTCTAATGCTACAGGTTCCTAGCATTTGGAAATTCAATTCCATTCCGACCCGTGGAGGACCTTGCATTTTCTGTTGCTCGCTTTTTTGGAACTGGTGGAACTTTTCAAAACTATTACATGGTTAGCCCATACCTAACTATGCTTCTTATATTCCACCCAGTTTTCTCTATATTTTTGTTACATGATTCTTAATGTGTCTTTAAACTAATGAGTAATTGCAGTATTTTGGGGGAACCAACTTTGGGCGAACAGCTGGAGGTCCTCTGGTTGCAACAAGCTATGATTATGACGCTCCAATAGATGAATACGGTATAAATACTTTCATAGGATTAAGTTATTGTATATGATTCTTTTTTAACTCTACTCTCTCTTTTATTTTATTGTCTCCCTTCTGGTGGATCACAGTCAGGGCATATTTTATTACTGTTTTAGTAAAGGCAGAAAGATATTATATTGCTTAAATTGATCAATCTCAATATCTTTATGCTTAAAATTGGTCAATTTCAGTAATTATTCAATGAGATATCTTCATCATTTTCATATGCTTTTCTATATCCACAACCTAGGATGTCCTAAGGTCTTGCCCTATAGATTTGTACCTTGAAATGTTATATTAAGATTGTCTGGCTCTAGATGTGTTGTGTCTGTTTCAACTAAATTGATACGACATGAAAATAAGAAATTTTATGTTTCCTTTGCATTGTTTATTGCATTGGTCTTCTATGTTCTATCCATTTTTTCTTTGGAGACTTTCTGGAAGAGTGAAACTGAAAGAGCATGATTGAGGTGGTGACTGGTGAGGGCAGACTTAAAGAAAATTGAATTATAAGAATTCATGGATTACATAGAAATGCGTGGGGGAGCAATTATTCTGGTAATTCTAGACATTTGGTATGGAGGCCCTATTCTTGTGGTTGTTTTATATGTTTGGGGATTTGTGATTCCAGTAATTAAATTTGGATGAACTGGCTATAATAAGTTCAACATGGATCAACAATGGTAGGGACTAGAGGAATTGTGGATCGAATTTAGTGGTTCTAACCCAATAAGTCAACGGTCAAAATTAGTTTTGAATGAGCTGATTTATTTGTTAACAATCAGTTTTATTGCTTATATTATGGGTTCTGTGTGGCATTTTGACCAAAAACTTTTACACAGGATACCTTAATAAGCAATAAGGATTACTTTGTGACTTTGTCGTGGTTTGTCTTGGAGATAAACAATGATATTTTATGCAGGGTTTACTAGGCAGCCAAAATGGGGCCACTTATGCAACCTACATAAGGCAATAAAACAATGTGAAAGACATTTGGTTAGCTCGGATCCTACATATAAGCGGCTTGGTGTCAACTTAGAGGTATGCCAGAGCGCCCTTAGTGATGATTTTGATTTATTTTGATAGTTAATTACTAATGAGTATGATTAATTTCTGCTTTTAAATTTTTAATATAAAGATTTGACATAGGTCTTTGATAATCTAAGGTTTGCTGCATAATAGGATGTAAGATGGATAATTCAATCTGTTTTATCTTATGTGAAGTGTTTGTACGATGCTGGATGAAACTAACTTGATCAAATAATATGCTAAAATGCTATAGGGCTTATGACTAAGCATACCAAATGAGAAGGATTGGATGGAGTGCTTTTTTTTTTTTTTAACTTAAATGCTTTGTTTTCAGAAAGTTATTTAGTTTCATGCTTTGGAAACTTTACTCATATTGAGCTCCTTAAAATATTGCTGCATTTCTCATTTATTTTTTGATGATTTTAGCACGGGCATGGAGCTTAGTTCTTGGTAATAGCTGAGAGGGTTTGAACTTAGTTAACATAAGTTCATGATGGTCAGCATTTTCTGACATCCAGCCTGTTCAACGTCCAGCCTGTTCAACATGACATGAACTTTTCAAATTTTATTCACGTCAGTTCAATATGGAGTAGTGCTTCCACTAGTTGGATATTCACTAGAATGAGTAGGAGGGCTCTTTGTAGGCTTAATGCCTTATACAAATTATGCTGAATGCCAGTCAGCATTTCAGAGTACTAGATTCAAAACTGTCCGAATTAAAGACTCCTTAAGAAACCTCTTAGATCAAAAGTGAGCCATATCAAAATTTGACCTTGAGCCAAGCTCATGAGTGATGCGGTGATAGAAAGAGAATATTGGAGGAGAGAAAAACCAGAATAGAAGTTGAGTAAACATTTTTTATTTCAATTTCAACAATACTGTATGTAAAGATCCAAATATGAACCATTATTTGTGGGATCCAAATAAAAGAGTTAAACTCCTACTAAGATTAAGACTGTAATTAAACTCAAACAATTGAAAGTTGAAACTACACTCCAACTAAATTCAAAGAAAAATATTTAAATTTAAAAATAATTATAAAATTCCTAATTAGTGTTGCATCACAGGCATCATCAGTCTTCTTGGATTGAAGGGCTCAACTTCAAAGAGATATGATTGTGAAATTTCTTTGATACTTGATGATGTGTAGGAAACAAAAACATTCAATGAGAGGAGCAACTAAACTCAAGCATCAAAAATTCAAATTCATCTTAAACTTCAATCACCTAAAATTCGGAATTAATTCCACAAAATTCAATTTGAGATGGAAAAGTTATATAATAATTCGACCTCTTAGAGAAGTATTGAGAATTATCTTATGGTTTGAATAAAATTTACAATCTCAATAATGCATAACATTGATGCACATTATGTGTGCATCATACTATTTTATAATTTCTATTCTTAATATGTAAAGGAGATTTATGAGTTGATTGCATGATGTTTATAAACTGCGTTTTTCCTTTTGTAAGTCATTATTAGAGTTTTAAAGGCTAATTTCTTTATTCCTTTCGTGATTTTTTAGTTTTTGTTCATTGCATATGAGATTGAGTTTTAATCTCATATATATGTGTGTATGTGTGAGTGTGTGTGTATACCCTTTATGAGATTGAGTTTTAATCTATACAATTTTATATAGATCTTATACAGATTTAGAGAAGATTTCCAGGATGTTTACACAGTGTGGGATAATTCTGTTTTTCTTGCTGCATAATGGGTCACTTTCTCTGATCTTGGGAAAAGTCTTTGTCTGTTAGACTAGATGAGCTGGGGTCACCTTGGGGTGTCCTTGTAATTTTCTTTTAGGGCCTCTAGATTTTTTGTAGCTTCTCATCTCTTGGATGAAATTGTTGCTTCTTTCGCTTACATTATTAATACTTTTCGTTTCCTCTCACTTTATATATATATACTTATATACTTATAGATTGATCAAATTAAACTTCTAATCAAGAATAACAATCAAAGAAACCATTACATGTTTATTTTTTAATGCGGTAAAAAACCTTTAAATACAAAACCTTCCATGTGTCTTGAACAAATTTATTCTAGCTAAACTATGCTAGATTGTCCAATCTTTGAATCAAAATAAATTGAAATGATTTCACATGAAAATCCACCAGGAACAAAGAACACCGGAAAAAAATCCACTAGTAACAAAGGACACTTGAAAAACAGCAGGCTAGCCACAATTGAAACCCCCAGTGAGGGCATGATAGAATTTCCTTGAGTGAAAAATTAAAATGAAATATCTTCTTAGAAAATCGTCAAGCTTCAATTTTAATGTTGCGACATTTTAAACTTGGATCAGTCCTACACAACAAAATCTGCATCTCTACACATTTAATTAGTTTTCAAAGGGGCTGGCTTTGCTGACATCGATCCTGTTTCACTGACACTAACTACGTTGTTTTCACCATGGGATCGATATTCCAGACAATAACAAAAAATGAAATTGTTGCTATAGTCTATAAATATCAAATATAAATCAATCCTATAAATTCAATATTGATCTAACTTAGTACTAAACTACTAATACAATTAAATTTACAATTTACATTTTCGAAGAGAAAAAAAAAATGGAATTTATTGCAAGCGTTTATCCCCAAAATCACTATAAGAAGTGTAAAAATTTGTTGAAAGTAGCCTATTATTTGATTCTTGTTTGAACAACATGAAATTCCTCTTGATGAGCTAAGGTTGTTTGTTTTGTTGTTGTTTTTCTCTTTTCTTTCCTGAAACTACTGAAGGAATTATCAAAATAAGCTGACATTGGGTTGGGCCATAGGCTTCATGATTGTTCATAACTAATATGAAATTGGACCTGATAATGAGGTCTTGTCGAGCCAAATAAATGTTGAAGTTCATCTACTTTCTTTTTGACAAAAAGTTCTTGCTTCAAGGAAACATGACTTACTTCATTGTGTTCATGCTGCATCAATATCCACAATTGCATTCAGTGGTCAATGCTTTCGTAGCAATGTTTGTAAAATTCTTCCACTGGGTGCTTCTCTTGTTGTTTGAGATTTCGATCCTGCTCCTCTTCCCGAGAAGGAAATTAACTATTTTTTTATTTAAGCTTTCCCTGCTTTTGTTTTTAACAACTCAACAGCATGAACCTGTGTTTGATGAAAAATTTATCTGAGGATAGTTTTAATAATAATTTAGAGAATTTCTGGGTAATAAATTGTCCCCTTTGTCTAACAAAAACATGTATTTTCACCTGAGACCATGGTGATGTTAATTGTTACTGAGTCTGAAATGAAGAGGACATCATATAGTATGACCTAGTAAATTAGTATAGAATGGAACATGGTATAGCATTGGCATTGCACTCTCAGTGCATTTAGGTGAAAATTCATATTGTCTCAAATTGTAGTATTGTATGTTGTTGTAAAGCCTTATCCCAATAATTTTGGTCAATGACTTGTATCTTGGCTATCCTATGTTTCCTAATAGACCTTTCTTTCATTTTCAAACCTCAAGCCAATGTTCTTCACAGGGGGATTTGATCAATGTCTCGATTAATGCTTTTGTTATGAGATATATGTGGACTATGGAATTACTGCTATAAAAGTGTTTTCATCATTATTTACTTATTCTTTTAAAGTATTTTATCAAGCCTCACTAAGTTTATTTTGTGAAATTTTTTGATAATGTTAAATTTTACATTTGCTAGGCACACATCTACTATAGAAGTGCCAACGAATGTGCTGCCTTTCTGGCTAATGTTGACAAAAGTTTAGATGCAAATGTCACATTTAATGGAAAGTTGTATAGCCTTCCTGCTTGGTCTGTTAGCATTCTTCCAGATTGCAAGAATGTGGTTTTCAACACAGCAAAGGTATGATTGCTTATACTTATTTACTTGCTTAGTTCATATACAATATGTTGTCTGTGGAGATCATTTCCGAATTTTATATTATCTTTGTGATTTCCTGTAATAGTGGTTTATGAAGTTAGTTACTCAGCAATGAAAGCAGATGGAAGAAGTGCACGCAAACATGGTTTACAAAGCTTCTAATAAAATGTTTAACAAGTTCTATTTCTTATTAATTGTGGTTTTCTAACTTTTTTTTTTATCCAATGTCTTGGTCTCAACACTAGAGATAATTTGAATTTTATATTTCAACAAAAATTGATGAATGAATTCCTCAATTCTTGTCACAACATGATATGTATACTCAAGGCTTCGAATTGTGGTTGAAGATCAAACATGGTGGAATTTGGTGTAAAGAGCCTACAAAAACAGGATCTTACCCAATATATATTATGTCATGTCTTTTGTAGTACTATGAAGCACTCGGTCTTAACAAGAGCCTAATTCACAGAAAAACCATTGTTTTTTTGAAACCTAAAAAAACCATTATTTGATTATTCAAGTATTGCATTTTCCAATAGAGCAATGTTAGTTTCACTTAATTTAAATATTATTAATATTATGTTTGTCAACTTAGGGGAAATAGTCCAATGATGGAATCTATGTTGTAACGTGTCCCCACAATTGAACATCTCGTGTGCTGTGATTCATCCCAAAAACTTTGACCTTAGACGGTACATGAGCTTTCATTATGTAAGAGAAAAGATGGGCCATTTTGATTGGGTAGTAAGGAAATCGAAAAAAGAATAAGAAGTGAAGGCTCTCGATATGTTAGCGGTCCAGACGACTCTATCCCTCCCTCCCGAAAGATGACATCCCTCAAGACACCCTAATAATGAAACTACATCATTAGCTTCCCTCTCTGATAGATTTTTTTTTTCAAATGCAGATTTCAATCTAGCGCCCCATCCCCTGCCTGGGACACTCACAAAGGTATTGACAATCTCATTATGAAGAGAAGAGAAGACAGCTTGCACAAGTTTGGGAATAAGGTGGCAAAACAGTAGTTCCTCACCATACATCCTCCCAAAACCTTACATGTTTGTCATTACCTAACTTCAGTCTCACTTAACTAGAGAAGATAGGGTATAAGGAAGATTAAGGGTGTTTATAGGTTAGGCCAAGTCAATTTTGAACCAAAATCCAAACCAATTTGACAAAATCCAATGAAGATTTCTTTGACTCAAAACCTATGTGACACTAATCTAAATAAAATGACACTCGATTGATTTGCCCATTGGATCGGGTAGGTTAGGTAGTTGGGTTTAAAATTTGACCTAACTCTACTATGGTTTCAGCTAACTGACTTTGGACTCTTCAAAAACTTAAATGTTATTAATCTTGGCCATGCAAACTAAGTAACTTGGCTAAGCTTGTCCATGAACAAGTAATATGGAAATAGGAATGAGAAAAGAAGGGGAAGGGTTCCCCTCATAGAGTGGAATGGGGAGGAATGAAGACGAGAAAATTGGGAAGCCTTCTACAAAGTCCATTCCAATCTACCATCCACTACTAACACTTTATTGTTTGTCATATAATATTTTAGCACTAAACTTTTACATTTTCTTATTGAATATGTGGCACTCATAACTTAATTACATAATTTATATCCTTTTAGATTGATCTATTGATGTTAGTACCTTGGGTCCAACAACACATGCAAATTCCCTGCAAGCATAGGTAGTATGAACAAATTTAGGTGCTACAAGAATTCTAGTGAGTCTCTATAAAGACTATGTGACCATTTGCATAAACTAACTCGTGATACTACTTCAATAAACCACTTCCTATGCATTTCCACTCCACATGATGACTAAAATGACCTCTCAAAAACAGAAATTTTCTATAAAAATAAAGATGGATGAAAACTTAATTAAATTGCTCCATTGATGGAAAACAAAGTTATAAATCTATGGGCTAAAAAAAAAAGTAATCATTATTAATAAATTTGAATATTGTTCATAAATGATAATTTTCAGCCAATTTTTAATTGTTACAGATCCATTATGGATCATTTTAGTTCCTCAATTCGAGAACTGTTAGCAAGTTGCATACCTCAGATATATGATGATTACTTACCTGGAACGTGTAATTCTAAATAACCTTCCAATGTTAATTAGGTTATTTCGCAAAAAAGCCTTGGAGATCTTTCAAATGCATATATCACCAACATGAAAGGTTACTCTCTAGCAGCGTCAACATGGGGTTGGTACAAAGAACAAATAGGAATTTGGGGTGAAAACTACTTTACATCAACAAGCTTGTTGGAGCAAATAAACACCACAAAGGATAGTAGTGACTTTTTGTGGTATACAACAAGGTGACAATCATTGGTTTTGTCCTCATATTCATTATTTTTCCTTCTTTTTCTCTGACAAGCACTATTTTGCTGCTTAAAACAAATAGAAGGAAATGGTATTAGCAAAGCAAGAGAGAATCCTATGTAGTGTGCTTGAGTTTGATTTTTGACAACATACAATACTATCAAATTTAGACTTTTCAGTGATGCATCTTGAGCTATACATGGTAAATAAATATATTGGGATGTAGCTGCTTAGAAAATGCCTTCTTTCACCGTTTTCTCCCTTGTAGATTTTCTTGTATTTAGTTAAAGAATTGAAAAGCATTTCTGGTTGAACCTGCCCAACCCAACTAAGAAGAACCAAACCTGACAGACACATCTTTTCCTTTTTGGTAGGGTACTCCACATTGGTGTGTTCTTTGTGTTTAGGATGGTGGATCAACATACTACATATTCCTTCATTGCCCATTTACAATTAGAGTGTTTAGTAACATCCCTGCTAAAATGGGCTTGTCTTGCAACAACCCTTCGTCAAGAAATGATCTTTTTTCCTTCACCATGGTGGATACCCACTCCATTAGGGTCAAGGAAAAATGGAAGATTGCAGTGTTGGCAGGGGTCTGGTCAATCTAGTTGGAGAGGAACAATAGAATTTTGAAGGAGTGGAGCAAGATTCTAAAAGAGTTTGGGACCTGATTAGAAGGAGAGCTAGTGCTAGTGATAGGATAATAGCAGGAAGTTTGGGAAACGGCTATGGTATTTTCATATTGGTTAGGGGGTTGGAGCAATCTATTGTAGTCTTTCGTTGTTGAGGACTACTTGTCCTCCTTTCATACTTTTTCTTAATCAATTAATTTTTAGGTTTCTTCTCACAAAAAAATGTTGGATAAACTAAAAGCGAAATGATCCAATCACATTGGATTTACAGTAGAGAAAACATTGAATCTTTGGATCTATGTAGGTTAATGCTACAAGATAAGCGATCACTAGATTCCACAACTTAGATCCTAAGGATCCTGGGTGATATTACAACAACGAAAGGGGACAAAAGTGTGGAGAAGTGGAGAGCTATCTAAGTTTAAGCTCGGGGTGCTATTTATAGACTTGAGAGTTGTAATGCAACTCCTACTTTTCACTGAACCTTATCCATATTATGGCTATCAAAATAAGTCAACTCAAGTGATCCAATGGATCACTTAATGGGAAATTGAGTAATGACCAACACTTTGCATGAAAATTCTTCATACAACTTGTTATTTGTAGAGAATTAATTCATGTTTTTAGGTCTCTAAATTTAGTGTGTTGTCTTCGAAATCTATATTATTATTTGTATAAGCTCACAGTTTAATGAATGTTCTGCTGATACTTGTTTTGGGAGCTCATGTTAGTGCTTCGGTGTTAACAGTATTAATGTGAATGAGAATCGTCATCTTGGAGAAGAGAAGGAAGTTATTCTAAATGTCGAAAGTTTGGGACATGCAGCTCTAATCTTTGTGAATAAAAAAGTTGTGGGTGAGTATCGAACTTGTTATAGATTAGTTATTTTTTCAATGTGACATTTATCTCTTTTTTCTCCTTTTTAGTTAATTAGATTTATTGTATGTTGTAGGAAGTGCCAACCCCATGTAGTTGGGAAAAGGCTTTGTTGAATTGAGTTGAGTTGAATATGTTGTAGAAAGTTCAGTATGATGGCCCTTGGCTTGATTAAGATACAAGATATCTTGTTTGTTTGTATTTTCCCTTTTCAATTTTTTTTTATATGAAAGTCAAATTTGTGCTCAAATGGGATTGACTTGGTTAAATCTCTATTATCTGGCCAAGTCTTGGGGCTTAAGACACAGAGAGACTAACAACTATATTGAGCACTCAAAAGACTTTAAATGATCTCCTATTTAGTTTTGGTAGAATTTTAATTTAATAATTTCAAATATCATGTATAACCTTTTCCAGGTCTCCTAAACTTCCCTAATTTCAATCATTTTGTGCGTTGTATCTGTGGTGACTACTTTCATCCTTAAGAGAAAAAGGGTGTACAACTTGTACTGATTAAGGGGAAGCTAGTTTACTAGTTTTAGCCTTTATACCTTATTACTTTACATCGGACTCTATATGGGAACCATGACAGGATTTGGATTTGGCAATCATGAGGATGGCAGCTTCACTTTCAGAAAGAACATTGCACTTAGCCAAGGAAATAATACGTTGGAAATATTGAGTATGATGATCGGTCTACAGGTAATTCGTTAATCCTGCAGTAATGCCTTGACTCAATCACTCTCATCCTCTTACTGCATCATAGTGAATTCAGATGTACGCAAGTCAATTTACCTTTTTGAGCTAAGCATTTGCAATTATGTGATTCATATGTACTTTGTTATTCTAATGTTGGGTGCTCTTGTTCCAGTTTTGACTGCTTTAAGTATCTGATTCTTGAAATCGTGCAACAAAATCTAATTACAAAAAATATGGAAGAGCATCTGTAGTGTTGTCAAGGTATCAAGGTGGTGTTGGCCCCATCTAGGTGAGGTGGCACCTAGGTGAAGAAAAGAAATATTTACTTATAGCTCCCTAAGTCAACAATTAATTAGTTTTATGCAAACAAACCTTTTATGCATAATTACGTGCATATTTCACGATATAAAAGTCAAATTTTGTGTAAACAAGGTAAACTATATTTTATATTATTCAAGTTTATGTTTGCAAAATGAAAAATCAATATATATATATGTGAAAAAGAAAAGACAAGCTGGCATATAGTAACAGTATAACAACAATTTAAAGAGTCTTGTAACTCATGTTTGATGCAATGCTTCAGACAAACTACTTGCAGCAATATAAAAGAAAATATAAGAAATAAATACAAAATAAGAATTCAAGGACAAGAAAAGAAAAAGATAAATTGTGCAGTAGCAATATATGTATAACACTAGTTCTAATTTTTTTTTTCTTTTTTTGTTTCATTGCCAGAACTATGGTCCATGGTTTGACATTGCTGGTGCAGGGGTTTCTTCAGTTATTATTGTCGATTCAAATGTGAAGGAAGATCTTTCTTATACAGAATGGACATATCAGGTTTTATTCTCTACTCGATCAATTTTCGTTCTATCGATCATAGTTGTACTTTACACAACCCTTAAACATCACTGACAGCGTTCTAAAGATAGATAAAATTATGTTGGGATAGCCCCAAGAACAACCTATATCAATTGCAATATACTTGCTTTAGAAAGGAAGTTCCTTTTCCAGTTATGGGGATTTCAAGTGGTGTTTATCACTTGGAAATTTGAATTGGCTCACTCAACTTGATGGTTTGACAACGGGTTGGAAGTTATTAGGCCGTTGGTTGCTTACTTCTTGAGTGTGGTATTTCTTCATTCCTTTTTTTTATTATTATTATTTACCTTTTATCTTGGGTGGTTGGTTCTAAATTCACTTGCATGAACTTTAAGACTAAGAGGCAAATGATTCTAAGGGGTTTCCCAAAGAGGATATTGGATTGGGGATCTCCTTCTCGGTCTATTTGGTTAGGTTGGTCAAAATAAAAGAAATTTTGGAGAAGTTGAAGATGATAAGTGGAAAGTGATGGTGGATGTCAATAGTCTGTATTTGTTGGGCCAAATTGTTCCCTGAGAACTAGTTTTTCTCCTTGACCTCTCTTATGGTGGAGTGCATTTGTTGTATTGTGATGAGCAGTAGTGTTGTTCCCTTTCTTCACTTTATCTTTTGGTCTTGGTTGTGGCTGTTCATTTCGTTTTTAGCCAAGTCTTTTGTATCTTATTCCTCTCTATTTACATATCATATCTGATTATCTTCTTACCAATAAAAAGAGGGGAGTGTTGTGAAATTGTGTCAATTTCAATGACCTAATATTTTGAGTTTTGGTTCATATGGTTGTAATTTGTTGTAGTCCCTTCCCTAGACCCCAAATGGTGGGAACCTCATGCATCAAGTAGACAAGTACACCCTTTTTATGGTTGTAATTTGTTGTATTTTGTGTCAGATGCAAGTGGAATTGGTTTCATCTTTAGCAAATATTGATTTCACAAAGTTATGAAATTTAGAAAAAATAATTTCAATTTTATAAAACCGGTATTAGGCTTGTCATGCTCTATGGAACAAAATGTTAGGCAATAAAGAAAAAACACATAACAAACTAAGTGTAATGGAAATGCAAATGTTAAGATGGATATGTGTTAAAAAACTGAAAGATAAAATTAGAAAATAGCATATTTGAGAAATGGTAGGAGTAGCCCAATTAGAGATAAAATGATAGGAAACCAATTAAAGTGGTTTGGACACATATAACGAAGACCTTTGGATCCAACAATCATGAAGAGTGACCTATTAACAACCCACAATAATGATAGATGTAGAGGAAGACCAAAAATAACATGGACGAAGATAATTGAAAATGATATAACTTCTTGTAATTTAAATGTCAATTTAGTTAGCCCTTGATAAAACAGAGTGGAGGAAGTGGATTCATGTAGCTGATCCCATGTAATTACAAAAAGGCTTTATTGAGTTGAGTTGATTTCAGTTTAGGTGGAATCAATTTCACAATGGTTTTGGCCCTGTCAAATCAATTTCAATTTGGTTTTATGCTACAAGTATGGGATTGTCCATTCAAAGCTGCCTATTTTTGGTAATTCCAATTATTTTGCCATCAAGGTCTCTAAAGTGATCATTTATTGACATGTGTTCTACTTCTGCAATCTTTTCAAGATCTCAAGAGGAAAGATCAGAATCATCTAGTTATTTCAAGTTTCTAAAGATTTTCTTAGGTGGGGGTCAGGCTACAAAAGGTTGATTTGTATTTTGTACTATGCTATTTATAGTGGATTGATTGCTTTGAATTAATAGAAAAAGCTCCTTGAATGTTTCCTCATTTTGAGGTTTTACCATGTAAAGAATTGTGTCAAGTGATGAATGTTTATAATTGAGTTTGGAATTTGAATTGTTCGTATATCTGTTCTAATTCAATCAAATTGGAAATCTCTACAAATCTTCAAGTCCCATGTTGAATTAATCATTAAACCCAAGCTTTTGTATTTTAAGATTTTGGACATTGGACATTTGGTATTTTGAAGTTATTTGGTTGTTGCTAATGTTATGCTTTTATTTTTGTTGCATTGCCTTTATCATCAGTGAGGAAGTTTTGCTTAAACATGTGTATGATCTTAGGACAATGCTATCTACACTTCATTTACAGGTAGGTCTGGAGGGTGAATATCTTGGACTTGATAAAAACAGTCTTGCAAATAGTTCTTTATGGAATTCAGGTGATCTTCCAGTCAATCACAGCCTAATATGGTACAAGGTATGTATTTGAAGTTGTGAAAAAGCCCATGCTTTTGCTATTCAAACATAGTGTTTATGTCCCTTCTTTCATCTTGCTACCAATTTGATAAAACCATTGAACAAATCCTAAGAACTGGGATATGCATCATGTAAGATTGAGGCTGATTTTGCCTTAGAAATCTACTTTCTCTTCCTTATAGCTTCTCTCTCTCTCTCTCTCTCTCTCTCTCTCTCTCTCTCTCTCTCATATTCACCTATCCCATTCACTAGTGGCATTCTTGAGATTTTTTATGTTGTTATTTTATGAAAATGTAAAAAACTAATCAGTGAACCCAACCAGACCACTACCTAACAAAATCATCCAATTAATAATTATTTGATCTGGTTGACCCTCAAATCCTTGCAGCTGATGCCACATGCTGTCTTTACATTGTAGATGTACATCTTAATTATCTAAGGGAGGACTACATGAACTTCTTTGACAAGTCTTTTTAAAAATAATAGTAATGCGGGGACCTATTTTATAAACTAAGAGTAGAAATGATGCCCTTAATGATGTTGAAAACTAAAGTGCTTACTTCTTTTCCAAACTCTTTGGGTGGAGAACCTGACAATACTAAATTTCAAGTAATTTACTTGTATAAATCATAAACTTGAGACACATTACTTTGTTGGGAAAAGACTTAGTGAGATATGAAATTTTTTCAGAGAAGAACCATGCCATAACAATAATGAAATCCTCACACATCTAATCTTCACAATTGATGGCATTTTTACAATGGGTTCCTCAATCAATTATTCCAACTTCCATTATCCATCCAAAAAGAAACAATGTCATGTGCCCAAGCTAAATATTTAACACCATTTGATTTTTTAGAAGCGAAAAGTGTAGGGATCTTCTTTAATGGGTCGAGTTTGTGATTTGTTCCTACACGTATGGGAAAAATAGTAGTATTATAGTCCAGAACTAGTGAAGTAGAAAATCTTTACTCTCCAAGAGAATCAAATATATAATAAAGCACCAGTAACTCCTGGGTTTTCCAAAACGAGCTCATAAGCCAGATAGATGCTCAAGAAACAAAATGAGCAGACCTTTAAATTAACCCATCATTGAGCAAGATTATAGACATTAGCAACAATCAAATATCATCAAGTTATGTGCCAAAAAGATATACACATGCCTTACGAATGAAGTCATATCTCGAAAGAGGAGTCAATAATATGGTTGAGGCTTAGTCAACCTCTGACCTTGCATGTATAAATCTATGAATTTGATGACACTAGAGGCATCATCAGAGGTCACAGGAGGCCTCCTGAGGTCATTGTTAGTGTCACTAATGGTAGAAGTGGCACAACGTAGGGACTCTAACACCAAATTTAAAAGTAGAAGGAGATGAGAATGATAGAAATATGGCGAATAAAGTTACATAGATATGCACGACCCAAATATCTTAAAATAGAGAGAAATCAAGGACATTTTACGGCTATATGATGTGGGATTAAAAAAAAATTATAGCAACTAAAGTTGATTGCATTAGAGTGTGCTCCATTGTGTACAAAATGTTAAGATTAAGCATACTTGTTTTGAGATTAGTAAGATGATGCTATATGTGAGGATTTTTTATTTTTTTATTTTTTTTTTATTTTGATGGTGTGTGTGTGTGTGTGTGGGGGGGGGGGGGGGGGGGGGAGGGGGGGGGGGGGGGGAGGGGGGGGGGGGGGGGCGCGGAATTTTGGTGGACTGGTAAAATCCCCTAAGTTATCACTTGGTTGAAATTGTAAATGTGTTGAGCTAACAAGCATGAGAACAGGAGTTTTAGTCATGACGGTGGCTACGTTTTGTAAAAAAAATTACTGAAGTCTTAGATTGCACCCAATTGAGACTCTGCCAAGACCTTGCATTTGATGAATCAACATTATTGGATGCTGACCTCTTGCTAAGGATATTGCCCATTAGGTTCTTTTTTTTTAAAAAAAAGTCCACCAGTGGACTTGTTATTTGATTATAAATTCCTGAATGCTTGGACCTCTAAAGGTGATCTGGCAGGTGTTTTTTTAAAAAGTAGACAGATTTTGTTTCATTACTTAATTCAAGGGAATATAAAACTGAGCTCCACTGGCTTTCAAATAAGGCTTGGAAAAAATCTCTTCCTTCCAATATTTTACCCTTTTGTTGCTTCCCATCCATCCTTTTTCCTTTTTCTTTTCACCCTGTTGGGTTGCTCTAATTAGAATGCTAAACGTGCTGTAGATCTAGATCTTGTTGGTCGTAACAGGCTCTGGATTGTACTTCACACTTAAGATTTCTAAATAAAACTATTGTCCATTGTGAGTGTAGCTTCAATGAAAACCTTGAGCTTATGTTCTAGTGAATTAGATTACTGTTGCAGTTTGAAAACAAGCTTGCAGTCTTGCAGATGAACTTTTTGGCTGGTTGACATTTTAGTGTAGAATGTTGAAGTTAACTACGAAATTTGGATGTAGTGAAAAGTAGCCCCACAATATTTTATTTTATTTTATTTTTTCTTTAGTTAGACTTCTAGTGTACATGAAATCATGAATCATGAGTAGAGGATTCTAAGATAAGGTTCCAGTGATCCCACTTGTTCCAATCATTCAATGGTAGAAGTCAAATTCCCAGAGTTAGAACAATTTGTTTAGTTCTTATAATTTTCTGCAGACAGCATTCATTGCGCCTGAAGGGAATGGGCCGTTGGCTTTGAGTCTTGGTAGCATGGGGAAGGGTCAAGCATGGGTGAATGGACAAAGCATTGGACGGTATTGGCCCAATTATCATGCACCCTCAACTGGATGCACTAAAAATTGTGACTACCGAGGCTCTTATGATGCATCTAAGTGTCTCAAGAATTGTGGTCAACCAACTCAAACATTGTAAGATTGTATTTCTAACTTGTTTTCCTTTTTCCCTCAAAAAAAAAAAAGCGAGCTTGTTTTCCTTTTCAATCTAACTTGGCCTTCTTATTCACTCATTAAATAATATTATCGTAAATGCATACAGTTGTTTCTATCTACTAAAAATATGAAATAGTCACATTTCAGGTATCATGTCCCACGCTCATGGGTGAATTCTGGGGAAAATCTATTGGTTCTCCATGAAGAACTTGGTGGTGACCCTTCAAAGATCTCTGTGTTAACCCGAACAGGTCTAGAGGTTTGTTCACACGTGTTCGAATCAGATCCTCCACCAGTCGATGCTTTGGATTCAAACTCAGGATATGTGTCACTAGTATCTGAAGTCCGATTGACTTGCGAACAAGGATGGCAAATATCTTCAATTAACTTTGCAAGCTTTGGAACCCCTAAAGGAGAATGTGGGAAGTTTAGGCGAGGGAAATGCCATGCAAAGAATGCGATTCAAGTGGTTCATGAGGTAACAAACTTTTCTTTTTTGTGCTTCTGATGAGAAGAGAAATATAACTCTAGAATACACAACTCAATTCAACTCAACAAAGCTCCCAGATACATGGGTTCGGTTTCATGCATGCTCTTTCTCCGCTCTGCTTCATCAGGGACCAAGTGGACACTTATATTGCATGTAGTTATATCTTTCTTAATTATCTCTTTGGATGTTCTTTTGAGTCTTCCTTTGCAACTTTGCTTGATCATTACCATGGACTGTTAATAGGTCACTCTTTCTCTACCCATGATGGTGCTCATCCATAGACAATTACTCATTCGATCCTTTAAGAGTACAATCAATCACATTCTTTTTGTGTGGCAGTAAAAGATTGAGGCAGCTGGCAAATGTTTCAGAAACTGTGTATATTTATGAATTAATTCTGTTGCTTCTATTACATGATCTAGTCAGACACATGAGAAAAATCATAGAACATCTGTTAATGATCCAAAGACTGGGACCTGAGTCTTGACATCTGATATATTTTTTCTACTATCAATGAAGTTTTTGGCTCATTCAGACATTTAATGGATGGAATTTCAGGTTTGCCTTGGCCGTCAGAGCTGTTCAATCCCTCTCAGTACAACTCTCTTTGGAGACCCTTGCCCTGGAGTGTTGAAAAGCCTGGCAGTTGAAGTTCTTTGCAGTGTGTGAAATTTCCATTCCTGCAGCTGCAAGCGAAGAAAGGAATCAGGATGTTTGCATTTAAATTTTCATGTAACAAACAATGAAATGTCAAAAGCTTTTGCTTGTGTAGTGGGTGCTCTTAACCCAAACTTCAAACAATATCACTTGCTCTTATGCTTCTTCAGCTTTAGCCTTTACCACTCCTTTTGTTCCTTCCCATCTGTTGCAAACTCGTTTGTTTTAAGCCCAAACTTAATCCTTTTGAATGAGCAAGATGTTTCATTTCTAAAAATTAAGATGTTTTACTTATGTTTCATGAAGGATTTGCAACAGTCAATTGATCACCCAAGACTATTCCTTTGTTTTTTTTTTTTTTTGGGTGCTCCATGCAAATGTGGTAGATAATAGCACTACAAGCTACCTTAACATCTCGAGCCTTCTATTGTAGGCAAGCCTCTTCCAAAACCAATTCTTTTGATTTTAATTGTTAATTTATATCTACACAAAAAAAAAAAAGTTTTTAATTTATATTGATCAAGGAATAAAATAAATACTAACAGGTGCTAGCACAGTTGGTTGATGAACTAAGTATAAGCGGGAATGAGGTTTAGGTATTGAGTTCGAGCTTAAGCGTACCCTTAGTTATTCATCTTTATTAGGAGAGTCTGTTCAAACGTTTTTGTTATATTTGAGTTTGAAAAGATTCTTCTAAAAGGAAGGAGGATACCTTCAGGTGTTGAAAAATTAGTAATAATAAAAAAATAAAATAAAATGAATGAGATATCGCCCTACTTTTACATAATAGCAAATGCATATTTGGAGGAATTAAAAATCATTATAATACAATTACATTGCGAATTATATACATGTATATATATTATCTTATGTTTAAAATATTTCTATAAATTTCCATTCTTCTTAAAAATCTAAAAAGAAAAAAAAAGCTGGACTTTACTGCACGTGGCTATCCAAGAGGGCAGCCACGTTCTCAACTGTAGCAACACGGTTGGAAAGTGGGAACCGCAGCAAAACCCAACAAAAGGTAGGCCAAACTGAGTCAGTTTCATTTTCTGCCACGTGTTGTACTACATCAAGCTTTTATAATCATCGATGGCCCACCTGATGTTTTCAATGTGTCATTTTTCAGAAACAGATGCAGCAGAGGCAGAGCCACCAACTTCTCTAGTTTCTTTCTTCGTTTCCCCCCTAATTACTAATTCCCTCTCGCTTCTGCGATTATTTCTATCGAGCTCTTGAGCTTCTTCGCTTCTCAACTCTTCTTTCAACAACAATCATATTTCACGCTAGGGCTCTTGATTTCGCACCTCAGTGTTTCCGATTCTCTTTCTCTAATTCCGAGGTTTGTTTTCTTTTTGATTCATATAGGAATCCGATGCCTACTTTTTTGATATTTGAATTTATTGTCTCTTACTTCTTGTAGATTTCGATTTTGATTTTGATTTTTCGAGGGAAGATAGCTAATGAAAGGTGCGTTTTCTTGCCCAAGATTGACCTGTTTTTAATGTTCCTTTTCTTCGGCATTAGGGTTTAATAAGCCTGGGGGTTTTCAGTTATTGGAAGATGTTTATCTTTTATTGGTGAATACAGTTATTGGTAATCCGAGTATATGAAGATGAGAATGTTTTTGAACTCTAAAAGATTTGTCATTCGTGTCTACTCAATTCCACTTGTTCAACAACGCGTTAGTTTGTTTTAACATGTGAATTATTTTGTTCTTCCTCATCAATTATTGTGTAAGAATGCCCTATTGCAGTCTTTGAGATCTGTAATGATCGTTAAAACCAAGTCCTAAATATTTACCTGATGAGCATTACTGGTTTTGTGGGTTGGAAAAAGCTGCATTGAGTTTAAGAATTTTTATGGTCTGATTTTGAATTCATAGGAATTGGGAAATTGATGTTATAAGGCTACTTTGGAATGCTGAATATAGATGTACCATTGTAAAAATTTTAAGAGTTTCTGAGTTTGAATCTTAAAGAGAAAAGGAATATTTCACTACAGTGAATTGAATCTTATCACTTAACCTACATATTTTTAGTCACATCATAAATTGACTACAACTGACATAGATTTAATGAGAACCACACCTATTTATTAAAAATAATTCCGCCTTTGTAAACAATAGTAAAACTCAAGTAAATTACAAATCTCACATATAGAGCATATAAATTACAATTATTATAGACACATTCTTTGTTTCAAAATGATTTGACCTGCAAAGAGAAAACTTCTAACATTCTTACCAAGGAACCCATGCCTTACTCAATTTAAAGTTTCTTTAACACTAAAAGAAAAGAAACCTGAATTCAGGAAATTCTAATTAGTTAAACTTTATATAACCAGAATAAATCAAGATTTTAATAAATGTGCTAGTATGGCCAATGGTGATTGGGTATTTATTATAAATATTAAGTTTGTGAGTTATTATTAATTTATTATAAGGAAGTCTAGCAATTGCTATAAACAATAAAAGCATAATGTATTGTATAATTCATGATATGTGGTATCCTCTTTTTGGGGCTATTGTTCTTTTAAGTATTACACAGTTAATTTGATTACCTTGATCGCGATTAATACGTCTTCAAGCTTTTAGGCAGTTAAAATCTTAAAGATGTGAGTCAATAACTTTTCATGGTTGGTAATCCTCATATATGTATATATATATATTTATTCTGTCGTGGAATGGAAATTGACATTTAATGCTACTATTCTTGTAGGTGTTTTATGCAAAATAAGGTTCTAATTTACATTCCCAATTTAAAAGCATGGTAAGGTTCTTAACCATCCTCAGCTGTAACTATAATGCTTTATTTTGGTTGCCCTATATCTGAATTTTGATGAAATGCTTGGTTTGAGTCTCTAAGATTTTCTTAATATGGATGATAATGTTGCTCAGAATTACATTATTGGAGCTTTCAAGCCACCATGTAACATTTCAATCACATTAGCTGATGGAAGAACTCGTAAGCAAGTATGTATTTATTTTTATTTTTCTTGAAAGTAAGCAAGTGCGTAAATTAGTCATCAATTTTGTTTAAATTGGAAGGATTTTTCAAAAGGAAAAAAGAAATACTTTTTTGATTTCAGTGAAATGAATTTATGTATCTTAGACTTGGATCCTTCAGTTATTTGGTTCCCATGATTTTAGTTGTTTTTCACTATATCTAAATTAAGTGAACAACAATCAATGTAGTTGTTCATTCAATCTTTGAAAGTGCACACTAGATGCTAATTGTTTTGTAGGAGAAATTTAGTGTCAATTAATTATGCAATCACACCCGTAAAGTTAATATAGTAATGGTGTGTGGCTTGAATTGGGTTGGTGTGATGCTCAATAACCTACTTTAGGAAGTGTGACTCCTAAGACCTGAATTTACTCCAATTGGACCATTCCCCATAGGGCCAAAGAGTTTTTGGTATCTGATGATTGGGAGGCTCACACTAGGGTTGACCAATTAACCTGATGACCTGAAAGACCCGATTCTGAATCGATTGGGTTTGGGCGAATGAGGTGAACGAATACGCGACTTAAGAGATAATTTTTTTTTGCTTTTCTGGGTTGATTTGGGTTGGCTTTACAGGGCACCCCCCGATTAACCATTGGTTCAGTCAGTTTTGGGAGTTTCATTATAGATGTTTGCTCAGTTTCGGGTGATAAAATGTATCTCCCAAAACCGTCGGGTCAGGCCTATTTGAGGCTCAAAACCAACCCGGCCCGACTTGTGCACACCCCATGTTCACACACATTTCAAGGGACTATTGGATGCTCTAAGAGGCCCAAGTACCCTTGAATAAGGGAAAAAAAAGCGTTGACCCAAATTTAGAGGTTTTATCATGCCATCTCTAATGATGCTTACCATATCACTCCTTTATCATATGCATTATTGACAGGTTACAATCAAGAAGGAAAATGGTCAAATAGCAAAAGTTCCACTTTTCCAAAGTCAAGAGAACATTGCCGGAGAGGTATTACGTTTTGAATTTAGGGCCACGAATATTGATCAATCTGAATTTTATGCTTTGGCACAAACCCTTATGATTGTGATTGAGATTTGTATTTGATATGATTTGTAGGTTTCTATAGAACCTATTCAAGGAAAGAAGGTGGAACATATTGGTGTGAAAATTGAACTTCTTGGTCAGATAGGTATGCATTGTTTTCTTCTTATTCTTGTAATGATATTGTGCTTATTATAAATCAATAGCGGGGAAACTTCAATTAAAGAAAAAAGAAAAGAAAAGAAAAAACACAATGTGGTTGCATCCCCCGCTCCCAAAAAAAAAAAAAAAAAAAAACCAACAACAACAATCATAGGCGAATGCTTGATTATAATATTTATTCTCATGAATGGCTTGTCGTGGTCATGTAAAATGCCGATTGAGTCCTTTTAAGTTTACTTCAGGTCTTTACCCATGTGCCTTATTACTGTTGATTTATTTCATGCCTTATCTCAAATCGACGAGATCAAGATCAATCTTAGGGTTTTGTTTTCCTTCTACCTTTCTGCAAACTGATTGATCTTTACCTTTCTGGCCTTATGTCTACACTGAGGGCTCACTTCACACTGTGACTGTATAGCTTTAGTTCTTTCATATCTATTTTCCTCCATTTGTATGTTAGTTTATGTGTTTCTCATGGAAAACAGCTTGTTTTGCATTATTGTGGGGGCTTAATTGATTCATCCCTCAATTGATAGACTAATTACATGTGACATTTATTGGTCCAAGAACAAGTAGTAAGGTTGGCTAAGTGGATCCTTTTCCTCCATTCAGTTTTAGTTAGGCTCCATGTCTCTTTCTAACTCTAGTGTCTTCTAGCAGCCATTTACATTTTGAGCTGTGATGTTAATCTTCTATCTTCATTATTCCATACTCCATCAATTTGGTATTGTAAACTGATCCAATAGACTCTTTAACCTTCAAATTAGACCTTAGACGTTAGGACTTCTAAGAATTGGAGATGGGAAGGAAGCCCTGGGGTGTTTTGTTGGAAGAAGAGACCATGATGGAGGTAGAGGGAGTCATGCCATGAAAATTATTGGTTCAAATGAACTAGCAATGAAGGATAATTTGAACATCGATCTCTCAAACTGAGTAACGTAAAGACCTACAAAACAGGATTTAAGGTGTTTTGAGTGGAGTTGATGATAATAATATCAACATATTGGAGACAACAAGGACCTTTGCCCAACAAGCTTGGTGACCAACTTATATAAAATTATAACCAAGGTGTTAATAGGCTAGATGAAGAAAGTGATTCAATCTTCAAAATAAAAAACTCAAGGAGCCTTCATCCAAGGAAGGGAAATTATGAATGTAATGATGATGCATGGAAACAACATTGTTTTCGACCTAATGAAGGAAGAAAAAAACTGCGAAGTGCACTAGCTAGTCTAGACTTTTTCACTGTGTTCAAATTGTTTCAACTACGACTAAGGAATGGCTGATGAGAGGTAGTGTTGGAGGAAGCTGCCAAGCTCATAATTTTTTCATTTCCAGACTTAGGGATAGTAGCATGGATCCTCAACACACTCTTAGGAGCCCGAAGAGAGAGAAGAGATGGAGAGTGGATAACAAAGATCCCATGTCATTCTACATATACAAGTTGAAGGGAATGTTTTCTATGCATAACAAAGATGGAGAATGGATGACAAGTAATTTTTATCCCTTAGAAGGTGAGTTGCAAAGCTGACAGAACCTTGAACATGCTTATGCCATATCATGGATAAAAGAAACAACACTTGGCAATATGCATACATGAAGCTAGGGAAAGAAAAAACGTCGGCATCATCAACGGATGATTAGGCCAACTATGCTATATAGAACAAAATGTTGGGTGATAAAGAAACAATATATGAACAAACTAAGTGTAATGGAAATACTTATGTTTAGATGGCTATGTGATGAAACATTAAAAAATAGAATTAGAAATGAATATATTCAAGAAATGTTAAAAGTAGTTCCAATTGAAGATCAAATGAGAGAAAATCAATTAAGGTGGATACAACAAAGACCCTTAGATGTGTGAATTAGAATGATAGAGGTAGAGGAGGACCTAAAATAACATGGACAAAAATAATTAAGAAAAATATAACTACTTGTAATTTAACTGTTGACTTAGCCCTTGATTGAGCATAATAGAGGAAGTGGATTCATGTAGCCGATTCCATGTAGTTGGGGAAAAACTTAATTGAGTTGAGTTGACTTATCAATAGATGATAATAGTTTTATTGAATAGCTACTCAATAGAGATCTTAAACGCTTCAACCAGCGTTCAAGGAGCAATTTATTAGGAACAATAGTCACACTAGTGATCGACCTTCACCTAGGAAGAGCTAAACTTAGTCGTGGTTGTATTTCGGTGTATCACTCAAGACTAGTAGTAGTGCATCAAGAACGACATCACATAGATTTTAGGGGGAGAAGTGAAGTTGATCATAATGTGAGTTGATAGAGCCTTCTTACATTGTGTGACCGAGCAAGAGAAAGCACTTCTTCCATAGGGGAAAATGGTTGAAAGATCTATGGAGATCAAGATTCGAAATTGGTCACTTGAATTACAATGGGAAAATTGCAAGATTTTGTGCTTTGATAGTTGGGGTTGATGGTTTACCATTTCATCATGGAGATTAGAGATCTTAGGCAAAATAAGGCAAACAAATGGTGTAGCTGAATGTCGACATGACCCATCGACAATAGCTGCATACACATTAATACTAGTTCTCTACATATATATAGTACTTGATCATATTTTGCTTATTTTAGATTTTTTCTTATTTATTATAATATTGATTTGTCTGAATATTTGTGAAATTTTCTTAATTATTGTGTATTCAAAGAATATACAAGTTTTTTGCCTTGATTACCCCACATTTTTTTAAACCTTGATGATACATGGATATTCCATGTTCCTAGTTCTTGTCATCGACTTTGAAAATTTATTTGAGAAACAAATTTGCATATCTCAAGCATCAATAAGATTTCGCTTTGATTCCCTTTCAAAAAACAAAAAAAAAAAAAGATTTCACTTTGATTAGACCACTTTGCTAGAACTATTGAGACCTTATGCCCATTATGATGGCTTATTGTTGTCATAATATATTTGTAATTTTAGGACCTAATTTCAAGTGGTTGATTTAACCTAGATACTTGATCAATACTCTTGGCACTAAGCATTATACTTGTTAATATGTTTCGATTCTTTTGGCAGTGTCATTTAATGATTTTTGTATTGTTTTTCCACTGGGCTTCTGTTTTTCTATTCACTAGATGTAGAATATGCGCTGTATCATTAAGATTTTTTACTCTTTGTAGAGATGTACTTTGACAAAGGAAACTTTTACGACTTCACATCACTCGGTGAGTAGAAGTCAACAAGCATTATATTTTTTATTTTATTTTATTTTTTGTAAAGAAATAAAGAAATTTCTCGAATGTTGACAAGTCATATTGTCTATGTTATTTTGCAACTCATCTCTTTCTCTCTCTCTCATTTTGTGTGTGTGTCTCTCTCTCCTGATTGATAAGACTGGCCTTGAACCAATGATCTCATAGGTCAAGCCATTGAGATATTGATTCAATTCCCTCTATTTGCAGCTCTTGCTGGTTTTTTCCTATAAGGCCTAATATCTATGTCCTTATGACCAATGACCATCATCTCCAAATGGCACTTTTGTGTAGTCTCTGTTTTTGCAGTCTAGTTAATTATCATAATGGCTCTCATTTTTACTTATTTCATGTGTAGTGCGTGAACTCGATGTGCCTGGTGACTTATATGAAAGGAAAACATATCCATTTGAATTTTCTACTGTTGAAATGCCATATGAGTCATACAATGGAGTAAATGTGAGGCTTAGGTATGTTGCCTATTGACTTATGAAGCAAGCTTAATCTACTTGCATGCTCTTCAATATTAGTTATTTCTTTATAACTTGTACACTGGCTTCGTAATTTCATACTCATTTGAATGCTGGTTCACTTATATAACTTTATGCCCGTTTTATTTTTATTTAATGCATAAAACCATGGACACCCCATGTAGTTGGGAAATAGCTTAGTTGAGTTGAGTATAAAACCGTCAATTGAAATAAGGCTATGCAATTTCCATAAAAAAAAAAAAATGCTATGCAATGTCCTTGAGCAATTTGGCCTTGATTGACACAACAAAATTTGGCTGAAGAAGAGTTTTAGGTATTGGGAAGGAGGCGACTTATGAGTGTGAAATCGTATATTGTTGAAAGCGCCCAGAAGAAGGGTTTCTTTTGGAATTTCACTAGTGTTTGGAAGTAAATTGTCATAACTGTGGGATCCACCCAAATTAGAAACAAAGAAAAAACGAGACAACAAATTTAACGTGGTTCGGCAAATTGCCTACGTCCACGGGAGGCAGCACTCTTTTATTAGATCACCCTTAGGTGGATCTTACAGATTGGATCTCTTAATAGATCTCTTAGAATAGAACTCACTGAACATGAATTTAAGAATGAAGTAAGGCCCTATTTATAGGAGTATATAGGGGTATTTGTGTAATTATAAATATATTATTATAATATATTTAATCAGATTTTGGCAAACAATTCGGCTGGTTGTTGGAAGAGTTGTTGGGGCGGCCACCAACCCATTTCTTTGTTTCTAATTTGGGTAGATCCCACAAATCTCCACCTCCACCTCATGTGAAACAAGGATCTTCCACACCTGCAATCTCTCTACAGATAGCAAGCTTCCTTAAAAAAAAAAAACTGTTGCTGCCTCCATTAGTGCCCTTAGGCACTCCGAGCTCGTGAGATGTTGATCAAACCTTGATAAAGTAAGGTTCTCTAAAAGGTGCAAAAACCGGGAAACTTGACTTCTGCGAGCACTGTATCCTAGGCAAGCAGACGAGAGTCAAGTTTGGAACTGCAATCCACCGCACAAAAGGAACATTGGATTATGTTCATACCGACGTTTGGGGACCCTCTCAAAATGCTTCATTGGGAGGTAAACGTTGGTTTGTTACTTTCATTGATGATTTCTCACGCTATGTTTGGGTTTATACCATGAAGCATAAAGATGAAGTGCTCGATCTCTTTCTTATATGGAAGAAAATGGTAGAAACCCAAACCGGAAGGAAGATCAAGAGGCTCAGATCTGATAATGGAGGGGAATACAAGTCCGACCCATTTCAGAAAATTTGTGAGAATGAAGGGATTGTCAGACATTTCACAGTCCCAGGCACGCCACAACAAAACGGTGTTGCTGAACGCATGAATCGTACTTTGGTAGATAAAGTTTGCTGCATGTTATCTCATTCTGGACTGAGCAAGGCATTTTGGGCTGAAGCTTTGTCATATGCCTCTCACATCATCAATAGACTTCCTGCAACAGCACTAGATGACAAAACTCCCAAGGTGGTATGGTCTGGACAACCCGTTTCAGATTATAATTCTCTGCGCATTTTCGGATGCACTGCATATTTCCATGTGAAGGAATCCAAACTGGATCCTAGGTCCAAGAAATCGATTTTCATGGGCTTTAGTGAAGGAGTTAAGACTTTTCGACTATGGAACCCTGAGACAAAGACGATTGTAAAAAGTCGAGATGTAATTTTTGATAAATCTGTGATGTTAAAGCATACAGTTTCTGATAAAGAAAATAGAGATCCAGATTTGCCTCAGCAGGTGGAGTTAGATATTCCAGTAACTCCTGGCAAGTCAGCAGAGATATCCAACCATCCTGAAGAAGACGAGGAGGAAATCTCAGTTGAGGTGGAGGCTCCAGGACCAGACAGCAGTCAACAACCAGAATCAATTGCCACCAGTCGACCAAGAAGAGAAATCCGCAAACCGGCTCGGTACACTGACATGGTTGCATATGCATTACCAGTCACCGGAGATGATATTCCATACAATTACAAAGATGTTAGTCAGAGTATGGAAAGTGATAAGTGGAAAATGGCAATGCATGAGGAGATGAAATCACTCCATCAGAATCAGACTTGGAAGTTGGTTCCACTTCCGAAAGGAAAGAAACCAATTGGCTGCAAATGAGTTTTCACTAAGAAAGAAGGCTCTCCCAGCCCAGATGGTATCCGATACAAAGCCAGACTGGTAGCAAAAGGCTACGCTCAGAGGGAAGGAATTGACTACAATGAGGTATTCTCACCTGTTGTTAAGCATTCGTCAATTCGAATATTATTGGCTTTGGTTGCACAGTTTGATCTCGAGTTAGCCCAACTCGATGTCAAAACTGCTTTTCTGCATGGTAATTTAGAAGAAGAGATATATATGTCTCAACCAGAAGGATTCAAAGTACCAGGAAGAGAGCATTGGGCTTGCAAGTTGAGCAAGTCATTGTATGGCCTGAAGCAGTCACCGAGACAGTGGTACAAGCGATTTGACAGCTTCATCCAAGGGCAGAAATATACCCGGAGTCAGTTTGATCATTGTGTCTACTATCGCAAACTTCAAGATGGTACATTTATCTATTTGCTTTTATATGTAGATGATATGTTAATTGCATCTAAAAGCAAGGTGGAGATCAACAAGTTGAAGGCTCAATTGAGCTCAGAGTTTGAAATGAAGGATCTTGGAGAAGCCAGAAAAATTCTCGGGACGGAGATAACTCGAGACAAGGCCAAAAGCACAATCTGTTTGACTCAGACTCAGTATTTGAAGAAAGTTCTTCAAACTTTTGGCATTGGCAATGACACAAAACCTGTGAGCACACCATTGGCACCACATTTCAAGCTAAGTTCATCAATGTCACCAAATTCCGAAGATCAGAAGAAGCAAATGGAGAATATTCCATATGCAAATGCAGTTGGTGCCTTGATGTATGTTATGGTGTGTACTAGACCTGACATTTCACATGCTGTAAGTATGGTAAGTCGTTACATGCACAACCCCGGTAAAGGCCACTGGCAAGCAGTGAAGTGGATTCTACGGTATATTCATGGTACTGTAGATATTGGTTTAAAGTTCGAGAGAGATACGAAAAGTTGTAAGCATCTAGTTGGATATGTGGATTCGGACTATGCTGGAGATCTTGACAAGCGCAGATCTACTACTGGTTATGTTTTCACTATGGCAGGAGGACCAGTAAGTTGGAGATCGACACTACAGTCAACAGTTGCTTTGTCTACTACAGAGGCAGAGTACATGGCAGTAACGGAAGCTTTCAAGGAAGCAATCTGGTTTCATGGATTGACTAAAGACTTGGGAATTGTGTAGAAGAATGTTGAAGTTTTCTGTGACAGCCAGAGTGCCATTTGTTTGGCAAAGAACCAAGTTCATCACAGTCGAACGAAGCATATTGATGTTCGTTTTCATTTTGTTCGAGAAATAATAGAAGAAGGGAGTATTCTTTTACAAAAGATCAAGACTGCAGATAACCCTGCAGATATGCTTACAAAGGTGGTTACAGGGATCAAGTTCCAACATTGTTTGAACTTGATCAACATCTCACGAGCTCGGAGTGCCTAAGGGCACTAATGGAGGCAGCAACAGTTTTTTTTTTTTAAGGAAGCTTGCTATCTGTAGAGAGATTGCAGGTGTGGAAGATCCTTGTTTCACATGAGGTGGAGGTGGAGATTTGTGGGATCCACCCAAATTAGAAACAAAGAAATGGGTTGGTGGCCACCCATGAGGGCGGCCCCCAACCCCAACAACCAGCCGAATTGTTTGCCAAAATCTGATTAAATATATTATAATAATATATTTATAATTACACAAATACCCCTATATACTCCTATAAATAGGGCCTTACTTCATTCTTAAATTCATGTTCAGTGAGTTCTATTCTAAGAGATCTATTAAGAGATCCAATCTGTAAGATCCACCTAAGGGTGATCTAATAAAAGAGTGCTGCCTCCCGTGGATGTAGGCAATTTGCCGAACCATGTTAAATTTGTTGTCTCGTTTTTTCTTTAGATCTGGGACATATCTAACGTCCGTGAGTCATCTTGTTGTACCGTCATGCATCTTGAGGCGTATAGTTCCAATACCCTTTGTTTGGCAGGTATTGTTGTTGCCCATGAGCACGACTCCGCCATCGAACTCATCCAGTTTTGAGAACCAACTTCGATTCGGACACATATGATAGGAACATCCAGAATCTAATATCCATCTATCAGACTGATTGTCTATAGATGAAACGGAGAATGCAGAATCTTCTTCAGCCTTCTGTGCCACATTTGCAGTTGTCTTGTCCTTATTTGGACAATCTTTCTTCCAGTGCCCCTTTTGGTGACAATAGGCACATTCAAGCCTTGGCAAAGAAGTTCGATGACCAACGCAAAGTTCGAGGTGGAGAAATTCAACGGCACCAACAACTTTGGCATGTGGCAATGCGAAGTTCAAGATCTACTATTCAGGGAAGGATCACATATTGCCTTGGAAGCCAAGCCCAAGGATATGTCCGATGATGATTGGAATTTTGTAAATCGTCAAGCTTGTGGCACAATCTGACTCTGTTTGGCGAAGGATTAGAAGTACTTTGTCATGAAAGAGACAATGCAATAAGTCTCTGGAAGAAACTGGAGGACAAGTACATGACGAAAAGCGTAGAGAACCGCCTCTACCTGAAGAAGAAGCTCTATCGTTTTCAGTACAAGGAAGGTACTCCCATGAGTGAGCATCTTGATAAATTCAACAAGATTCTTGCTGATCTACTAAATCTTGATGTTGACCCTCTTGATGAGGATAAAGCACTATCGTTTTTTCTTTCATGCTTTACTCCGATTCCGCACAACAATAACTCCATAGGTAATGCAATACTTGTGAAATCTTTTGCTCTTGTTCCTAAATCCTTGGATTTGAATCTATGTTATATAGTAGGGTGATTGGTACAATGGGAGTAGCACATATATGTCTCGAAACATCTGATTTTATGGGTTTCTTACAGCTATCATATAATTGCAATGTATAAAGCTATTATGAATGTGACAATAGATGGAATATTAATTACTGCCAAACTATTAGTGCAAAAGAGGAGTGAGTCCATGATTCTTGTACTTAGAAAGGCTTGTGATTATGTGGATTGATTATTCTGGTATACTTCAAGGGAAGGATGGTTGCTAATAATTTACCTTCATTCCCCTTTCCCACGTGTTTAATGGGTTTTCATTTTGAGTTTCGATGAGCCCTAGAGGTTGACCAAGGGGCCCCTCCCCTCTTTCAACATTCTAGTTTATTTTGGAGCTAAAGGTCTTGGTTATGATGCTCAAAAGGGTTGGTCTTAAGCTTCTCAAGCAATTCAAAATGTGTTTGGATTCTCTAGATACCTAAAATTTGCATTGGCAATGGGGTACAAGTGAATGAGTGATAAAGGAGCAATGATTCCTTAACCATTTTGGATAAGTGTTGGTAAAGAAGTTAGTCTAAGATAGTAGGCTGAGATTGATGAGTTGAAATATAGGACCACTAACAAGTATAATAATTGATGTAACTAATACAAGATTTGAAGAAAGTGAATATAATATGGTTACAACTTATAAGAAACTAAATGGATTTGGAAAAACAAAGAGAAATAAAGAATATAGGACATAATTTTATTCTAGGAAAGCTTAAAATAGAAATGGAGTAGGAATAATTATAGATAAGAGTTGTAAAGAAGATGATAATAAAGAAAGGGCAGCCCGGTGCACGAAGTTCCCACGAATGCAGGGTCCCAAGGAAGGGTCGAACCACTTTATTATTCAGAAATTTGAGAGAATAATTAGATGAAAAAGTAATGATGCTTTGTTTGAATATTTCAAAGGCCCTTCAGTAATTATCTGATCTGTAATTTCTCTTGCCTTTTCTAGAAAATAAAGCTGAACATACTTATTTTAGGATCATTATTCACGTTGTGCATGATTATAAAATTTGTGCATTGTGAAATCGATCCTGTTCTCCTTCTTTCGGTGTTAGAAATTATAGTTCAACTTTAAAGCCCTTCATTTTTGTTCTTCTTGAGGGTGTTTTCAGCTTTCTTTGGAGACCATTTTACATATTATAATTTGCTTCGTCCATTACTCATTACGGAAAATTGTGTAGTTTTCTGAGGGTTATTATTTTTTAATGGTAGAAAAGTCTTCAATGTCAATCTCTTTATCTCTTCACATTACTTCGCTCTATTCAACCAATAAAATAATTGAAAATACCAGATTGTGTATATATTTTCTCCAAGTCTGAAATGTGAAAGCATTGCCTAAAATATCGAATTCCTCACTTGCAGTATTGGCTATATCGTAGCGTAAATCAATAATCATGCAATTTTTCATGGAACCTTGCAGGTATGTCTTGAAAGTGACTGTCAGTCGTAACTATGTAAGCAACATTGTGGAATACCAGGATTTTGTGGTAAGCCATTGTTTTCATTCAAAATGTAAGTATCTAACAAATAAAAATTGAAAATAGAGTCAATAAACTTGCTACAACTTGGATGTTTTGTGGTTTGAGCATATCTTTTGCTTCTCGACCAAACATAGCACCACTCTTCATATATAGCATGAACTCCCTGTTTATAGTGTCTTGAAGGGTTGGATTAACGGCATCCAACATGCCTTGCACAACCTGACATCTTGCGTTAGGCTATTATAATAAAATTTTTAATATCCTGACAGAGTTGCGCATTTCACCTTCTATCAACGATCTCCAAATCAACTTGTATCTATAGACTATTTATGAATTATGCTTGTTTGCTTCAATAAATGTTTTGTATTTTTTCTCTCTCCATCCATCGTCTCAAGGCATCAATTAAAGGGGTATGCATCGTTGTTAGAATCGTGAATTGGAATTGAATCTTTTTGAGGCTTGACGAATTAATCGAGATTTGGATTGGTGAGTCACAATATTCTCAAAACAAATGTAAATTATATATATGTATATATTAAGTATCGATAGAGCTATAAAGACATTAGTGTTTTTTAGGTAATTAATGATTCAAACCGGTTCACTTATTATTTACAAGTATAACAATTTAGGAATTTGATTCTAATTGTTTTGGAATGAATCGCATTGTGAATCATACGATTCACCAATTCAAATCGCGATTCTAAAAACTATGGGGTTACACTGTATGTGTACGATGCAACAACCATTGCAAAGTCTAGGAAAGGGATGGCCTATGCAGCCTTATCCCTGCATTATAGGCTTCAAATAAATTGAAATATGGATTTACAGGAGCAAAATTGATGCTTACACAACTTGCATTTACACCATGTATTGTGTACACTAAAAAACTATATAGCGTAGAACAAAAAGGTCAAGTATGATATTAGTGATTCAATCTTTTAATAAACAGTGTAGCATAACGGTAATAAAAAGGGTCATTTACAATATTAGTATGGAAGAAGAATTTAAAAAAAAAAAAAATTGGTTGTAAGTTGTAACAATTAACAAAGACTACTATAACAGTTGGCCATTAACATATGTATATATATAAGTGGGTGTATGGGTGCATTGCACGTGGATCATTATTATTATTCTTTGATTATACCTAATGAACCATGGAAGACATTAAAAATGAAGGCTTGTGAATGTGGAAAAAAAAAACATAGTACTTAAAATAAAACAAAAATAAAAGATAAATGAAATAAATCAGGAAATAAATTATCAATAAATCTGAATATGTAGAAGATAATTGTACACCCTCAATCACATGTTATAAGGAAATTTCATATACACGTTTTATTATTCAATCTATAACACGTTTGAAGATATGCACAGCATACAAACAAAATAATGGTATCCATGAACAGATCCCAAGGGTAGTCTAGTCAATTTGTAAATATTGTTTTCGAAGCTTGTTTAGTACTAGGCATTTACTTGCAACAGTGAATAAAGTGCACTAGCTAAGAGGTTACTGATTTAGTGAGTATCCCTGAACCTGCTCTCTCCTCAATTCTTTTCTTTCTTATGAGTGTTTTTTTTTTATGCATCAGGTTCGCAATTACACTCCAATTCCATCTAGCAACAACAGCATCAAGGTTAGTCAAGTTATCGAAATATTAATGGCATTTATGTGGTATATAATTTGACATATATGAGCTTGAAATGCTACAGACAATCTCAATGTCTTTGGTGGATATTAATTGGATTTTTTTCTTATTAATTTGCTCAACTTCTGAGGTTGTGTGATGACATGTCTACTTTGACGGGTGAGGTTGTGTTTGAATTGTTGTCCCAAAGTAGCTGGGATGGAAAAAGCATGGATGACGTCATTGTTTTATGTAATTATTGTACAAAGGTTCTAAAGTTTGAGTGTTGCCTATTAATAATATTGATGGTTTGTGCAGATGGAGGTTGGAATTGAAGACTGCCTACACATTGAGTTTGAATACAACAAAAACAAGTGAGTAGGAGCAATGTGATTCTTGAATCAGAATTTAAAATCTAAGCAATTAGATGAGTTTCATTTCTGATCAAATCACTAAACAATAAGGTTGAAGTTAATTTTCAATTAGAATTTAGAACTTCGAAAATGTATGAATAAAATCCAAAAGTTACATTATACCCAGTCTTCTACATCCTCATGTGACTTAACAAAGCCTTTTCCTAGCTATATAGGCTAAGAGAATCTACTTCAACTCCACTCTATTAAGGGCTAAGTCTACAGTTATATCACATGTATATATATCTTTCTTAATTATCTCTATTCCTATTATCTTAGGTCTTCTTCTTAATCTATCATTACCATTACTCAGTTAATATATCACTCTATGTGTTGAAACTATCTTAATTGGTTCTTTCTTATTTTATCTCCAATTGGAGCCACTCCTATCATTTCTTGAATATGTATATTTCTAATTGATCCATTTTTGTCTTTCACATATATACATCTTAATATCCACATATCTGTTACATTTTTTTATAAAGCATGGTACACTTAATAGCGATCTTATAAAATATCCATGTTGTGATAAATTGCATTACATGTATAGTATAATTTCTTTCTTTTTGTGTGTGTGTGTGTGTGGTGGGTAGGCCAAATACCAACCCAACCCAACTAGGTTTTGGTTGAAAAATATTTAACCCAACCCAACCCAATAAACTCCTTAAACCCAACCCAATAACTTCGGGTTGGTTCGGGTCGGGTTAGTCCACTACTATATTCATTATGAAATTTCATAATCCACCTAATATATCTATGAATTCTAAATAACATTTTATAAAATCATTTCTAAATCAATTGCAAGTATTATAATAGTTATTAAAATATTTCTTTCATGTTACTTGCATCATAAAAATTTGATTAATTCAATCATAGTAAGTAAATATCAATAGAGTAATAAGTATTAATTTTTATTAGTTCGAGTTACATGTTAAATCTCGACCCAACCTGAACAAGATCGGGTTATAAATTTTTAGTCCCAACCCAACCCTACCCAAAAGGTTCAAGTTGGTCGGTAGGATGAACACCCCTGGGGGGGGGGGGAATCTTTTCTTTCTTTTTTTGAAGATTTTTCATACCGTAAAACACAAAGCATGATAGGGGCAGTGTTTTCAAGGCTTTTTAGGGAGAAAACATTAGGTGCAGTGCTAGGCAAGTAGTAGGTGGTTGTGCAAATATTTAAAAAGTTTTGTAGGGTGTACGGTTGGGGTTTGGCCTATGGAATACCTGGGGTTGCCACTGGGTGGAAACCCCAATTCTAAAGTCTTCTAGGATCCAGTGGTTTCAACCATTTCACAAAGGTTGGAGGGTTGGAAGCAGGCTTTCTTGTCAAAAGGGGGTAGACTAGTATTGACCAGGGCAGTATTAGAAGCTATACCAACCTCCTTCTTATCAATGTTTAAAATCCCAGTGGGGGTGGCGCGGGTGATAGAAAAAAAGATGAGGGTATTCTTTTGGGGAGGTAAGGGGAGTAGAGAATTTAAGAGTTTGATTAAATGGGAGGTGGCCCAAAGACCAGTGGAGAAAGGGGGGTTTGGTATCGAGAATGTTGTTGAGAAGAATGTGGCCTTATGTGGGAAATGGTTGTGGAGAAGCCTGAAGGAAGGAAACTCTTTGTGGGCAAGGGTGGTTATGAGTCGATATGGGAGAATTTTTGCCATGGGTCAGGGTGTAGGGGAAGATTTTCTTTCAGAGGGCCATGGAAATTCATCGAATCCTTATCATCGACTGTTGATACACACATTCGCCCTTTGCTTGGGTGATGGGAAAACCTTTCGCTTTTGGGAGGATTGGTGGATTGGGGATTGTCCCTTGGCAAGATCTTTTCCAACTCTATATAGATTATCATCTATGCACAATCAACCAATTGCAAAATTCATTAACCCAAACCCTATCGAAACAAACAATACCATATCATGGAACCTACACTTTCCTAGAGCCTTAACTTTAAGAGAACAAAGGGAAATACCTAATCTTTTAAACATTTTAGATCCGATAACCGTCTCACATAACCCAGATAAATTTAAATGGGCTATTGAGCCAAATGGGGAGTACTCGTGTAAATCATTAGTTGGTGCCTTACAACCCTCTTCTAACCATGTCATACCACCTTTCCCTTTAGCGGCAATCATTTGTGGAATACATATTCCATCTAAAGTTAAAGTGTTTGGTTAGCTTCTGGCTCATAGGAAGATCAACGCCATGGACTTACTTCAAAGGCGTCTTCCTAATATGGTTCTGTCTCCACAGTGTTGTGTTCTATGCTTCCAGGCAGAAGAAAACCCGGATCATTTGTTCTTGCATTGCTCTGTCGTTAGAGGCTTATGGGAGAAATGGTGTTACTTTTCCGGTGGAAGGTTTCTTCCTCCATCTTGTCTTGACGAGTGCGTGTCCCATTCCCATAACTCAATTACTTCTTCTCTGGCTAGAGAGGTGGCACTTATGGCTTCCTTTGCGTCACTATGACATATTTGGCTAGAAAGGAACAATAGAATCTTCAATGATAGATGTAAGGATGCTAACAAATTGTGGGAAGATACTAGGTTCGTGGCCAGTTTTTGGGTTCATGCGGCTGCGCTAGTTAATGGCCCCTCTCTTTCGGATTGGATTTTGGATTGGGGAAGCTGTTTATTTTAGTTGTAACTTGGGTACATGGATGTATGTTTGGGGTCTTTAGGTTCTTGCCTGATATTTTTGTTTTGGTTGTGGGGGCACTTCTAGTGCTCCCTTCGGTTGTACTCATGTTTATGTGTTACTTTTAATACATACATTCCTTGTTTCTGTTAAAAAAATAGAACCCCTCCCCTTTCCCTTTTTCAACAGTAAACTCTCAAACCTTTTTCTCTCTCCCTAAGCCTATCATTTCTAGTTGGTCTGACCAAGAAACACCGTCGAAATCTCCGGAGATAGATATTTGCTGTCCAACACTTTTATTTTTTTGTTTGATGCATGGGAAAGCTTCTAATTTTGTCAAATCTCTTGGATAATGTGTCTTGTCATGAATTAATGTTTTGTGGACATGATTTTAATTAATATGAAGTGTTTTTTATCATTTTATGAAAATTTAACATTTATTATAGAATACAAGTTGGATATATATATAATTCTGTATATGAACTATCTAGGGACTTATAACTAAATATTTTTTTTATCGCCTAGGCTACACCTTGCCTAGATAGGGCAAAGTGCCTAGACATCGCCTTGGCACTTTGAAAACACTAGATAGGGTTGAACCAGTAATAAAAAGGTGGCAATATGTTTGTGTGTATCATGTAGAAAAGAAAAAAATAAATAATATATATATATATTGGGGAATAGGATGAAGAATATATAGAAGAGGGTAGAAAAGAAAAAACTGGAAGAAAAAGGATTATTTGTTATCTTTCTAATTTAATCCTTTCAAGAAGGTTTGATGCCTATGTTAGTTGAAAATCTCATGTTATATAATGTGGGCCATGTCAATACATTACAATCCCTTAAGAAAATATTACACATTTCAGGCTAAGGAGGTAAGTGGGATGTGCTAATATAATACATTCATTTGAAAAGACAAAAATATCCAAACTCTTGAGCTTTAGATTTTTTTTAAAAAGAACTAAAAGTGTATTGTATTATATATATGTGGTAAAGGATATAATCAATCTGTACGAAACCTCATAGAGGCACCCCTCTGACTAAGAACAAAAGGCTGTCCACCCTCTTAGCCAATCCCCCAACCCCAGCCCATTAGACAAACAATTGTTTGCCTTTAGATTAGATCTCCTAATTTATGGATGTGATTAATGTATGAATGATACTTAAAAATATTATTTGTGCATGGATTCAAATCCCTTTTCTAGGTGCATTGATTTATATTCTATGATTTGAAACCCTAGTCTGTGGATTCTAACCAAATCAATTGGGTCCTTGTTCAGAGTGGCAACTGCAAATGGTACCTTTGCTATTTTTTGAGGTTAAGATTGTCAATGTATTTACCAGTTGAAGTGTTCAAATGCGCAGGTATCATCTGAAGGATGTGATTCTTGGAAAAATATATTTTCTTCTTGTGAGAATCAAGATAAAGAATATGGAGCTTGAGATAAGGCGGCGAGAGTCAACAGGATCTGGGCCTAGTACATATGTTGAAACTGAGACTGTGGCAAAATTTGAGTTGATGGACGGTGCTCCTGTGAGAGGTTTGTTCATCCAATTGTCTTTGCATACCTAGTTTGTGTTGTACAAATTTAAATGTTGTGAATGGACTATCTGATTTTCTTTTCTTTTTCTTTTCTTTTTCATTTTTTGTGTGTCTGTGTGTGAGTGAGAGGAAGCAAGATGCAAGTCTATCTGCTTTTCACTTGCCATAGGAAGGCAATTGACACATCTTCCAGCATCTTGCTAAGACATTTATGATGGATTTCTAGTTCCATGACCCAAAAGGTTATATGTTTTTGCTTGTGATTTACCAGATTCATTTTATTGATGTTTTGCATTTGCAGGAGAATCTATTCCAATCAGACTGTTCTTGAGCCCATATGAATTGACCCCAACATATCGCAACATTAACAACAAATTCAATGTCAAATATTATTTGAACCTTGTTCTCGTTGATGAAGAAGACCGGCGATATTTCAAGCAGCAGGAGATCACAATCTATCGACTCCCGGAGACTTCATGATTCTTTAGCACAGAGTAGCCCTCAGCGTTTCACCCACAGATAGAGGAAGAGAAAGTTCGATGCTGGACTTGTTGCACCTTAATCTGTGGGATGGTTTCTTAAAATTCTCCTAGGCGAACCGAAGGAGACCCTCTTTTTTTTTTTTCCAGTTTCTTTACTGTTTCAGGTTCTTCTGACATGGCTGGAAGCCTGGAGCCCATTTGGTACAAGAGCCGTTACACATGACTCAGTCGCAGAGGCACAGTTCTATTCGTTTCTCTGGTTTCGTCAGCTTGCCTCATAGAAGTTAATACTTAATAGAACTAGACACTTGAATGTGTAAAACCCTGTCTATCTCAATGTTTATATTTTTAGAAATTGTAGGTCCTGAAGATGATTCAATACAATCTAATAATGCATTGACGCCAATGTTTTTATTGAGTTTGCTAAATATGTTGCTTTAGTATTTTCCTTATAATATAACCATTCGGGATATTCCGGCATACCATGATTGCCAGTGTGTAGAACTCAATTTAATCCACCATTAGTATCGATTCTTCAAATAACGATGGATCTAAAGCAAGATTTATCCATTAAAAGATCAAAATCGAATCGTCAAAGCCTTAAATTCTCCATCTTACTACATCTCGCTAACTGGTGCAATCAAGAGAAGGTTTCTCTCTCAGCAAGAAAAAACCCTCTCCTCCTAGAGATCCTTATGCAGAGAGGGTTTTGCAATCTGAAGATAAATTAGTCGGATTTTAGGAATTTTTTAAGTTATAACCTCTATCTGCATTAGAGGTTTTAGGCTCTTAAAAAAGAAAAAATTTGCCTTTTTTAACTAGAGTTTTAACCTCTCTCTCTCTCTCTCTCTCTCTCTCTCTCTATATATATATATATATATATATATATATATATATATATATTTTTTTTTTTTTTTTTTAATAAATCTCTACTTTGTTTTTAGAGTTTTAAAAATGGATACTAAACCTTCTATTTTATTAAACTCTACTTCGATTAAAGTTTTAGCAAAATAGAGCATTTAAGTAACTTATTTGCAATAGCATTTTAAAATGGTTTTATATATATCTTGGTATGTCCATTCTTCTTTTCTTTGTTATTATTATTATTTTTTTCAGTATCGATTTTTTGGTATCTGATAGATATCCTTATTTTTTTTTAGGCGAAACTAATCTTTCTTCGTTCAAGGATTTACAGGGGCAAAGACATCTGTCCCAATACGAATAGACAAAGGTTTGCTTAAACTCGTAATGAGTTTCTTGACTGTACCTCTTAATTCGCTCTCTAAATCAACTCGTTGTTGGTAAACTTTTCTTTTCTTTGTTAGTACACGCTCTTACTTACTACTTTTTTAAAAAATAAAATAAAAAATTTATTGGGTAAGTCTATTGCTGGCTTTCTAGCTATTAAAAAAGAGAATACCACTTAATAATAATCCAAAAAGAATATTAATTTAATAAGTAAGTATTTGAATCTTTTTTTTTTTTTTTAAATAATTATTTGAATTTTGAATGCCACTCCGTTTTCTTTAGGGTTTGGTCAGATGAAAAGCCGGGAAATATGAAATTTTTTGAATGATGTTTTATTTATTTATTAGAAAAAGGAAAAAAGGGATTATATCCGTATTTTTAACAGCTAGGGTAGTGAGAGGCGAGGCATGTTTGCGGGCAGAGGCTTGTATCACAAGTTTCTTTCATTTCAGACTCGCTCCTTTCTTCCTCTAATGGAATCTACTACCTCTAGGGTTTCTGTTATCTCCACTGCTTCTCCTAATGGCTCTACCGCCAAGCGAGTCGGAACTCACCACGGTAGCTTTCACTGCGACGAAGCTCTCGGTTGCTTCATGATCCGTCTCACCGACAAGTTCGCCAACGCCGAAATCGTCCGCACCAGAGATCCTCAGGTTTCGTCTGTTTCTAAATCTTTTGTGGATAATGTTTTTGGATTTGATGGGTTTTTTTAGTGGTTGAATTGAACCGACGTGTTATCGCAGTTGTTGGAGACGCTCGATGCGGTGCTCGATGTTGGAGGCGTTTACGATCCGAGTCGAGATCGTTATGATCATCACCAGAAAGGGTTTGATGTGGTTTTTGGACACGGATTCAACACCAAACTCAGCAGCGCTGGGCTTGTCTTTAAGGTAATGGAACGTCGCGAATGTTTTTTTTTTTGAAGTTTAATCATGTACGAATAGGGAAAATTTTCTTTTCTCTATTGCGTGCAAAGTAGGGTTATATTTATTTGGCGGGGAATTTGCTTTTCCTGAGGTGTTATTGAGATCATGAGATGTATTTGAGTGGTGAAAACTATTATTTGTTTCTTCATTTTGAATTTCGCTGATGATTGGAGATTATGGCAAGGGGTGATTGAAAGGAGGGAACAAGATGCGTATAGCCAATCTATTTTAATGATCAGTGCTTATATTACTTTTGTTGAGCTTTGCTAATGCTGTTGATACGTCTTCAATATGGAAGTCTGTCTTTTGTTACAAAAATCCTGCTTTGCAAAGAGAGAGGAGAAGTCTCTGTTGCGCGAAGTAGCATATAGTCAATATATAGCAATACTAAGCTAGTTGTGTGGAAATTGAAGCTCATTTCTCTTCTTTTTATCTGATATTATTTTCAGAAATTATTATGTTAGAATCATTACATTCATCTATGTCAATTCCCTCATTTGTCACGGGCTACTTCTCTGAATCTTACTTCACCATTGATCAGTCTCTCTAGTCACACTCATATTATTTATATCCTGTGGCATTGGCATGAAACTTAAGAAGGTTATAGGAGGAAAAGCCGTTCTATATATTTAGCTCTTCTAGATAATGCTCAATTACCTCTTGTTGATGTCATATTTGTAGTTCTTTTCCCCCCTTCCATCCAAATGTTCTGGATTATCTTCAGTGTGCCATTTTTCATTAGATAAGTTGCTGACCTTATGATTTTAATTTCTTGCTTTAGCATTTTGGAATGGAGATAATTGCAAAGGAGCTGAAGGCTGATCAAGGACATCCAGATGTGCTTCGGTTATTTTTAGCTGTGTATAAAAGCTTTATGGAGGTATAAATTTTACTGGGTTTTAATGAGATCTTTGCAATTTTACTAGATTTATCTATTCAATTTTTTTTAATTATTTTTTAGACATTGCAATGGCACGTAACTAAGCAGTAGAAGTGCAATACTTATACTATTACTATTTTACTTATAACAGGCAATTGATGCTATTGACAACGGTATAAATCAGTATGACACAGATCTGCCTCCCAGATATGTGAACAACACGAACTTGTCTTCAAGAGTTGGAAAATTAAATTTAGATTGGATGGATCCTGATCAATCACCTAAGAAAGAAAATGAAGCCTTTGAACGTGCCATGAATCTTGCTGGAAATGAATTCTTGGAGGTTTGTTTGCTGAGAGAACTAGATTCATATATTTGCAAAATCTTTTCATCAGTTACTTTCTTAATAATTGGAAGCCCTCCTGTATATCTATCTCCATAATATTCACGTGTCAAATATTGAATGCTTGAAAGGTGATTTTTCGTTCTTTACTTAAAAAATAAACTCTATTCTCAGAATGTTCGATTTCATGCAAGATCGTGGCTACCAGCACGCTCAATAGTTATGGAGTGTCTAGCAGCTAGAGCAGAAGTTGATCCCAGTGGAGAAATTATGAAATTGAATACGTTTTGCCCTGTAAGGAACCCTTTGAGTTTTTCAATTTCTTATTCCTTTGTTGCAAATTTCTTATCGAGCAGCTAGTGCTTCCATTCCTTGTGATAATTTTTGTTTTCAATATGGTTCGGTTGTTCCTTTTTTTGTGAAATCTGTTAGCTTGTTTCTTTTGGTTCTCTTCTTAGTTTAAGAAAACCTATTTTATTCGTATTAGATATTTGGTTGAGTGCAAGTTGCAGATTTCTATTTAGAGCTTGATGAATTAATGGATGTTTGACAAGCACCCGAAAGTCTCAGTCGAGGTTAAGATCATGAATTTGTTTATATAAGTACACGAAAGCTACATTTTAGGTGAAAATTCATAATTTGTTAATGTAAGCGCAGGAAAGTCCCATTTGGGATGGAGATTTTGAATTTGTTTGTATATGCATATGAAAATCTCATTTAGGTGAAAATTAGGAATTTGCTTATCTAAGCACACAATAATCCCATTTTGGTAGAAATTAGGAATTTGCATGTATAAGCACACGAAAATCTCATTTAAGTGGAAATTAGCAATTTGCTTATGTAAGCACACGAAAATCTCATTTCGAGTGGGAATTAGGAATTTTGCTTATATAAGTACTTGAAAGTCCAATATGGGCTGAAAATTTTGAATTTGCTTATATAAGCACACAAAAATCACATTTTAGGTAGTAGTTAATATAAGCCCACAAAAGGTGTCGAGATTTGAAATTTGTTTATATTAGCACACGATTACCTCATTTAGTTGGAAATTCGAAATTTCCTTACATAAGCACACAAAAACCCATTTCGATGGAAATTAGGAATTTGCCTATATAAGCACACGAAAATCTCATTTTGGTTGAAATTAGGAATTTGCTTATGTAAGTACATGAAATTGTAATTTGGGGCTGAAAATTTTGAATTTGTTTATGTAAGCACACGAAAGTCACATTTTAGGTGAAATTATAAATTTGTACATACAAGTAGATGAAAGTCCCGTTTGGGTTGAAAAATTAGGAATTTGCTTATACAAGCACACAAAAGTCTCATTTGAGGTTAAGATCATGAATTTGTTTAGATAAGGCCATGAAAGATACATTTTAGCTAAAAATGCATAATTTGTTAATATAAGCACAAAAAAGTCCCATTTGGGATGGACATTTTGAATTTGTTACATAAGCACACGAAAATCTCATTTTGGTGGAAATTAGGAATTTGCTAATATAAACACACAAATCCTATTTTGGTGGAAATTAGAAATTTGCTTGTTCGCACACAAAAATCTCATTTAAATGGAAATTAGCAATTTGCTTATCTAAGCACATGAAAATCCCATTTTGAGTGAAAATTATAAATTTTGCTTAAATAAGTACATGTAAGTCCAATTTGGGCTGAAAATTTTGAATTTGTTTATACAAGGACATGAAAATCACATTTTAGGTGATTGTTAATATAAACACACGAAAATCCTATTTGGTGTGGAGATTAATAATTTGTTTATATTAGCACACAAGATCCTCATTTAGTTTAAATTCCGAATTTCCTTACATAAGGACACAAAAATCTGATTTCGGTGGAAATTAGAAATTTTGCTTTATGTAAACTCGCAAAAATCCTATTTCGGTGGAAATTAGGAATTTGCTTCTATATGCACACGAAAATCTCATTTAGGATTAAATTAGAAATTTGCCTATCTAAGTACATGAAATTGCAATTTGGGGTTGAAAATTTTGAATTTGTTTATATAAGCACGCGAAGGTGACATTTTAGGTGAAATTAAGAATATGTTCATATGAACACATGAAAGTCCCGTTTGGGTTAAAAAATTAGGAATTTGTTTATGTAAGCACACAAAAATCTCATTTGAGGTTAACATCATGAATTTGTTTATATAGAAACACGAAAGTTACATTTTAGCTGAAAACTCATAATTTGTTAATATAAGCACATGAAAGTCTCATTTAGGGCGAGGATTTTGAATTTGTTTATATAAAACATACAAAAATCTCATTTAGGTGAAAATTAAAAAATTGTTTATTAAAGCACGCAAAAATTTCATTTCGGTGGAAATTAGGAATTTGCTTGTATAAGCGCACAAAAATCTCATTTGAGTGAAAAGTAGCAATTTGCTTATGTAAACACATGAAAATCCCATTTTGAGTGGAACTTAGAAATTTGCTCAAATAAGTACCATGAAAGTCCAATTTGGGCTAAAAAATTTGAATTTGGTTATATAAGCACACAAAAGTCACATTTTAGTGATTGTTAATATAAACACATGAAAGTCCCATTGGTGTGAAATTATGAATTTGTTCATATAAGCAATGAAAGTCCCGTTTGGTTTGAAAAATTAGGCATTTGCTTATACATGTCGCAAAAATTTCATTTGAGGTTAACATAATGAATTTGTTTATATTTTAGCTGAAAACTCATAATTTGTTAATATAAGCATAGGAAAGTCCCATTTGGGGTGAGGATTTTGAATTTGTTTATATAAGCACACGAAAATCTCATTTAGGTGAAAATTAAGAATTTGCTTATTTAAAAAGCACATGAAAATCTCATTTTGGTGGAAATTAGGAATTTGCTTGTATAAGCACACCTAAATCTCATTTAAGTGAAAATTAGTAATTTACTTATGTAAGCACACAAAACTCCCATTTCGAGTGAAAATTAGGAATTTGGTTATATAAGTACTTAAACGACCAATTTGGGCTGAACAATTAGAATTTGTTTATATAAGCACACGAAAGTCACATTTAAGTGATTGTTAATATAAACACACGAGAGTCTCATCCAGTGTGTAGATTTTGAATTTGTTTATGTTAGCACACGATAACCTCATTTAGTTGGAAATTCGGAATTTGCTTACATAAGCTCATGAAAATCTGATGTTGGTGGACGTTAGGAGTTTTCTTATATAAGCACACAAAAATCTCATAGTTGTTGAAATTGGGAATTTACTTCTGTTAGTACATGAAATTGCAATTTGGGGCAGAAAACTTTGAATTTGTTTATATAAGCACACGAAACTCACATTTTAGGTGAAATTATGAATTTGTTCATATACGCGTATGAAAGTCCCGTTTGGGTTAAAAAATTAGGAATTTGTTTATACAAGCACGAGAAAGTCTCATTTAGGGTGAGCATTTTGAATTTGGTGTGGAGATTAATAATTTGTTTATATCAGCACACGATAACCTCATTTTGTTGAAATTAAGAATTTGTTTATATAAGTACATGAAATTGAAATTTTGGGGCTGAAAACTTTGAATTTGTTTATATAAGTACACGAAAGTCACATTATAGGTGAAATTATGAGTTTTTTCATATTTTTTTTAATTTTTTAAATGAAACTATAGATTAATATAAAATTTGTAAAAGTGTACAATATACAATGTGTTGAGATATAGAGAACAATTGGTTCTTAGCAAGGTCAAACCATATGCAGTGCTATCCCATTACAACGTTATCCCAATTTCTCACCCAATCATTTATAGACAACCCTTTTGACTATTTACTATTAGCTATCCGAAATGCAGCTAACAATTTTGAGCTTTCCCACACTGATCCAATCGAGCATTCCTTATCATAAAAAATTCTTCTATTTCTTTCTTTCCAACTGGACCGCAAAACCGCAAGACAAACCACCTTCCAATGTTCCCTCCACATCGACTGTATGCGATCCAAATAAGGAAAATATGCGGCCATCTCCGTTGTAACATCTCGCCCGTATTCGACCTGCCAAGAGAAGTGACCCGTCCCAAAAACGTCACCTTTGATGAGACTTGTGCTTTTCAAATCAATTGATGTTGGGGAAAGGAGGCAAAGAAGGGTTATTAATAAGTATGTCAAAATAGGATTTAGTGGAGAACGACCCTAAAGAATCCTAAGGCCATTGCAACCTATCCTCCTCCCTAGATAGGGGACAAACCTCCCAAAGGTTAAGAAGGTGAACCACTTCACCTTCCTCCCTAGACGAGACATTCCTACTCAAATGAAGGTTCCACAAAGAGGAAGATCAGAGTCACAAGCAACAAAATTTGAGATAGGACTATTATGTAGTGAAGAAAGACGAAAGAGATTTGGAAACAATGCTTGAAAAGTGTCCGTGCCACACCATATGTCCTATCATAAGTGAACAGTCTCACCATTTCCCACTTTTAATCTAAGGCACAGTGAAAAAGAGGGATACTCGGAAGCAATAAACTTTCAAGGGCTCCTATAGGTTGTGTTGTAGGCTAGGGTTGTGGTTGCTCTGTAAACCATGCTTGTTTTTGATCACCTTCCCCCACAACTGATCTTGTTCCATGGGAAACCGCCACAACCATTGTCCAACCTAGACCTTATTTCTAGTCAAAGATTGCCAATAGCAAGCCCCCCTTACTCAACCTTCCTTTGAACAATATCCCAGGATACTAAGCGAGAACCCTTATCTTTTTCTTCCCTCTTCCACAAAAAGTCCCTGATTACCTTCTCCAGAAGATCTGCAACTTTTCTGGGAAGCCTAAACACTAAGAGATAATATGTAAGTAAAGCCTCCAATACAGAACGAATGAGTGTTAATCTGCCACCCTTGGACAAGAAACTTCTCCTCCAACCATCCAGCCTTCTAGAAACCTTGACTACCACTGGTTTCCAAAAATCCAGTTTTGATGGATTGCTCCAATCGACATGCCTAGGTATCATCGACCATGAGGCAGAAGCACATCCTACGCGACTGGCCCACGTTTGCACCTTGTCCCCATGAATGTTAATGCATGCTATCTGACTTTTTGAAAGGTTTTCTTTCATTTCTGACACCCAGCAAAAGCATTTTATAAGCATGATAGCATTGAATTCACTATCCTTTGATCCATCCACGAAGATAACCGTATCATCTGCAACTTGGAGATGTGATATTTCACCATTGTCCTAGCCAATAACAAAACCCTTTATTATCGAGGTTTGTCTTGCCTTGTCCAGCATCCTCCCCAACACATCTGTGACTAATGTGAATAGGAATGGAGATAATGGGTCTCTTTGCCTTAGACCCCTTTCTCCTTTAATTTTCCCCCTAGGTTTTCCATTAATATTGAGTATAAAATTGACCCCAAACATCCATTAATCCACTTTCGCCACTTCAACCAAAAACCTTTTTTCTTTAAGAACAAAGTCAAGAAAGTTCCAATTCACTGTATCATAGGCCTTGACAAAATCTAGTTTAAGAACAATTCCCTCCCTCCTTGAAGTTCTGTAATCTTCCACCATCTCATTAGCCACCAAAACTGCATCTGTAATTTGTCTTTCTTGAACAAAGGTAAATTGCGAATCAGCAACTGTTGTCTGTAAGACGCCCTTCAACCGATTGGCTAGCACCTTTTAGAGGCTGGTAGTCAGGCTAATGGGTTTGTAGTCAGAAACCCTCCTTGAGCATGTCTTTTTGGGGATAAGACATATGTATGTTTTGTTGGTACACCCATTGATAACTCCATCAGAATGAAACTCCCCCATTAGCTTCATTATATCATCTTTCATAATATCCCAACATTTCTGAAAGAGGGCAAGAGACATCCCATCCGGTCTCGAGGAGTTTGATCCTTCACATTCAAACACTGCTTGCTGAGCCTCTTCAAGTGAGAATGGCAACTCCAACCCAAGCCTCTCCTTTGCCGTTATCTGACACCACTCGATGCCCCCAATTCTCCAACATTTGTCATCATGGCTGGAGAATAACTGTGGGTAGTGATCAAGAATTTCCTTCTCATTTTCCAAAAGAAACCCATCCTCTTTTTTCAACTTAGAAATTGTATTAGCCATCCTCGTTCCACTCATAAGTGTATGAAAATACTTAAAAGAGTTTGCGCCACCTTCCCGCAACTATTTTATTTTGGCTTTTTGGATAGCGTCTCTTTCCACCCCGATGCTTAGATTCCAAAATTCTGCCTTAGCCGCCAAACGAGCCATTACTTTTGATTCATTCCACCGCTCAGTGCCCTCATCACTATCAATCTTTTAGATGAGAAATTCCAGCTCCTTTCTTCTTGCAGCCACCTTATCACATATTTCCAGACCCCAACTCCTAAGATGTTGTTTGAAGAGCTTCAATCTTTGCATGAATTTGTAGTCTTCCCAACCCCTTAGATCATATGCTCCTTCCACCACTGATCCATTCTATTATAAAATTGTGGGTGTTGTAGCAATCGATTGTCCAACTGAAATGGGGGTGGCCCCCAAGTGGCTTTTGTTGTATTGATAGAGATTGGCCAGTGATCTGATTCTACCATGTTTCTTAGTTCTTGCTTAAAGAAAGGGTAAAGATTCGTCTACCCATTTCCCATTAGAAATTTGTCAATCTGACAACACACTGGGGAGGTTCGGAAATTCGACCAAGTGAATTGCCCATTAAGGAGCGGTGGATCATGAAGCTCTAGCTCTCTAATGAGCGCATCAAAATTCCTAATGCTTTGTGTCTCTCGATCACTGTTTGCCTTTTCATCAAGAAACCTTACTACATTAAAATCACCACCCACACTCCACCGACTCCCAAATAAGCTACTCAGATCAGCGAGTTTATCCCATAAAATGCTTCTTGAACTTGGGTCATTTGGGCCATACTTATGAGTTTGTTCATATAAGCACATGAAAGTCCCGTTCGGGTTAAAAATTAGGAACTTGCTTATATAAGCACACGAAAGTCTCATTTGAGGTTAAGATCATGAATTTGTTTCTATAGGAACATGAGAGTTATATTTTAGCTGAAAACTCTTAATTTGTTAATATAAGCACATGAAAGTCTCATTTGGGGTGAGGATTTTTAATTTGTTTATATAAAGCACACGAAAATCTCATTTAGGTGGAAATTAAGAATTTGCAAGCACACAAAATCCTATTTCTGTGGAAATTAGGAATTTTCTTGTATGGGCACACAAAAATTCCAAGTAAGTGGAAATTAGGAATTTGCTTAAATAAGTACATGAAAGTCAAATTTGGGTTGAAAATTTTGAATTTGTTTATATAAGCACAAGAAAGTCACATTTTAGGTGTTGGTAATGTAAACACTCGAAACTCCGATTTAGTGTGTTGATTTTAAATTTATTTTATTAGCACACAATAACCTCATTTAGTTGGAAATTCAGAATTTCCTTACATAAGCCCTTGAAAATTCGATTTTGGTGGAAATTTGGAATTTGCTTTTATAAGCACACGAAAAAATCATTTAGGTTGAAATTAGGAATTTTCTTATGTAAGTACATGAAATTGCAATTTGGGGTTGAAAACTTTGAATTTGTTTATATAAGCACACGAAAGTCACATTTTAGGTGAAATTATGAATTTGTTCATATAAGCACATGAAAGTCCCATTTGGGTTGAAAAATTCAGAATTTGCTTATACATGCACACGAAAGTCTCATTTGAGGTTAACATCATGAATTTGTTTATACAAGAACACGATAACCTTATTTAGTTGAAAATTAGGAATTTCCTTACACAAGCACACGAAAATCCCATTTTTATGCATATTAGGACTTTTACATAAGTAAGTTCACTAAAATCTTGTTTCGGTGGAAATTATGAATTTACTTATATAAGCACACAAAAATCTCATTTAGGTTGAAATTAGGAAGTTGCTTATGTAAGTACATGAAATTGCAATTTGGGGCTTAAAACTTTTAATTTGTTTATATAAGCACACGAAAGTCACATTTTTTGTGAAATTATGAATTTGTTCATATAAGCACATGAAAGTTTCGTTTAGGTTGGAAAATTTGGAATTTTGTGTGCGTATATAAACACACAAAAATCACATTTAGATGGAAATTATGAATATGCTTATATAAGCACACAATAATCCCATTTAAGTGGAAATTAGGAATTTTACTTGTTTAAGCACGCAAAAATCTCATTTAAGTGGAAATTAGCAATTTACTTGTGTAAGCACACAAAAATCCTATTTCGAGTAGAAATTAGGAATTTGCTTAAATAAGTACATGAAAGTCAAATTTGGGCTGAAAATCTTGAATTTGTTTATATAAGTACACAAAAGTCACATTTAAGGTGATTGTTAATATAAACAAACGAACGTCCCATTTGGGGTTAATATTAATAATTTGTTTATATTAACACACGATAATCTCATTTAGTTTGAGATTCAAAATTTCATGAAAACCCTATTTTGGTGGAAATTAGGAATTTGCTTATATAAGTACACAAAAGTTACATTTTAGCTGAAAATTCACAATTTGTTAATATAAACACAAGAATGTTCCATTTGGGGTGAAGATTTTTAATTTGCATATATAAGCACACAAAAATCACATTTAGGTAGAAATTATGAATATGCTTATATAAGCACTCGATAATCCCATTTAAGTGGAAATTAAGAATTTTCTTGTATAAGCACCCGAAAATCTCATTTAAGTGAAAATTCGCAATTTGCTTATGTAAGCACACAAAAATCCCATTTCGAGTGGAAATTAGAAATTTGCCTAAAGAGGTACATGAAATTTCAATTTGGGATGAAAATTTTGAATTTTTTTGTATAAGCACATGAAAGTCGCATTTTAGGTGCTTGTTAATATAAACACATGAAAGTCACATTTGGCGTGGAGATTAAAAATTTGTTTATATTAGCACATGATAACCTCATTTAGTTGGAAATTTTGAATTTCCTTACATAAGCTCAGGAAAATCCCATTTCGGTGGAAATTAAGAATTTTGCTTATGTAAGCTCACGAAAATCCAATTTCAGTGGAAATTAAGAATTTGCTTATATAAGCACATGAAAATCTCATTTAGGTTGAAATTAGGAATTTGCTTATGTAAGTACATGAATTTGCAATTTGGGACTGAAAATTTTGAATTTGTTTATATAAGCACACGAAAGTCACATTTTAGGTGATTGTTAATATAAACACACGAAAGTCACATTTGGCGTGGAGATTAAAACGCACACGATAACCTCATTTAGTTGAAAATTTTGAATTTCCTTACATAAGCTCAGGAAAATCCCATTTCTGTGGAAATTAAGAATTTTGCTTATGTAAGCTCACGAAAATCCAATTTCGGTGGACATTAAGAATTTGCTTATGTAAGCACATGAAATTGTAATTTAGGGTTGAAAACTTTGAATTTGTTTATATAAGTACACGAAAGTCACATTTTGGGTGAAATTATGATTTTATTCATATAAGCACGTGAAAGTCTAGTTTGGGTTGAAAAGTTAGGAATTTGGTTATACAAACACACAAAAGTATCATTTGATGTTAAGATCATGAATTTGTTTATGTAAGCACATGAAAGTTACATTTTAGCTGAAAATTCAAAATTTATTAATATATGCACAAGAAATTCCTATTTGGGGTGGAGATTTTGAATTTGTTTGTATAAGCAGACAAAAATCCCATTTTGGTGGAAATTAGGAATTTGCTTGTATAAGCGCACGGAAATCCCATTTCGGTATAAAGTAGCAATTTGGTAATATAAGTACATGAAAATCTTATTTATTTTGAAATTCATAATTTGTTTATGTAAGCACACGAAAATCCTTTTTTACCAACAAAATTAGGATTTTGCTTATATAAGTTCATGAAAGTCCAATTTGGGTTGAAAATTATTAATTTGTTTATATAAGCACACAAAAATCACATTTTAGTTGAAGATTCATAATTTGTTAATATAAGCACACGAATTCTCCTTTGAAGTTAAGATCAAGAGGTTGTTTATATAAGCATACGAATGTCACATTTTAGGTGAAGGTTCATTATTTGTTAATATTACCACTTGAAAGTCCCATTTGGGGTGAAGGTTTTGAATTTGATTCCTTTTAATTTATTTTATGAATGCTAATTTTAAGTGAAGTTCAAATGTAAAAATTATTCTCATCTGGTTGACATATTGTAATTGTGCTCTATGCCACTGCTTAATAACTTCCATATTTTTCTGAGGCTCATGAATTGTTGCAATGTTCATCTGTTCTGCAGTGGAAGCTTCACTTATTTGAACTTGAAGAGGAGATGAAGATTGACTCTCCCATTAAATATGTTCTCTATGAGGTAATTCCTCCCTATCTGAATTTACGTATAAACCTAATGGGATTTTGCGTTTACTGGTCTTTTGATGTTTTGAAATTCTCGTATTTTAAGCAAAAGAATTCAAAAGACAACTTATGAAGATTGGTGCACATAACATTTCTTGCTCTACCTTGTCTTCTCTGCTATGTTGAATAGCATTTTTGTTAAACATATTTAACTAGTTGTCTAGGGTAGTCTGCACATATTTTGATCAGCATTCCGTCTCTTCATCTAGTGGTTGTAATTTATAATTGATTTGGTTGATATGAGAATTCTCATACTGTGATCACCTAAATCATTATCACCAGTCTTCAACTCATTTTTAAGTTAGAGTGGACCAAAATTGTGAACTTGTGATTTACATTTTGTAATGACCAATGCTTTCAATGCTTTGCAAGAAAATACATTGGGTTTTTTTGAGTGTCCAGTTTGGGTGCAATTTAATTTGCTTGGCAATGAAAGAGTCATGTCAAATCTTCTCATACAAATAGCCTTGGTGTTTATGCATGTATCTGTAGGATGATAGGAGCAAAGGTTGGAGAGTGCAGGCAGTTGCTGTATCTCCTGATAAATTTGAAAGCCGGAGGCCTCTTCCAGCTCCTTGGAGAGGGTTGAGAGATGAAGAACTATCCAAGGAAAGTGGGATACCTGGTTGTGTATTTGTTCACATGAGCGGATTTATTGGTGGAAATGCTACTTACGAGGGAGCTCTTGCAATGGCAAGAGCTGCTCTGAAACACTAATCACAGTACAACATGCACTGCACTGACATTTTATACGGTAAACGTCTCATAGCATTGCTTCAGTTTCTGCTTCTGCCAACTTCTGTAGCTTATTCATTTAGTTAAGCAATCATTATAGGAGTATATTACTTCCTTTTTCAGCTTTCTTGTGCTACATAGGTTCTCCATGAATGAATTGACACTGATTTTTGTTTCATTCACGCGGGGGGAACATATTAGTCGATAGTTAGTGTTCATTTATGCTAACATTATTTGAGAATTTCCATTTAATTCATCCTATCCCTTTTACCAAGTTGATTGTCTTTAAGAGACATCTCTTTTCAAAATTATCTTTTTCGTTCATTACTTAGAAACGGCTTTTTGTTATTTTTTGATCTTCTAACAGGTGTGCTGTGCAGTTGTTTGGATTATTAGACCTGAGAGCTGTTAACGCCAAGAGAAATCCACAGCTCATAGAGGTTGCCAAAGACACTGCCACATGCCTTCATACAGATCCGGAACTTGAATTGCAACTGAATGTGCTGAGAATTTGTTATTTATATTTTTGCAGCCCCATTTTTCCCTCTGTATTAATCAATTACACAAACATCAGGTACTGCTACTTGGTCTGAGACGTGAGAGAGATCTCTTTCAGCAAGTTATGCGGGGTGCCTTTGGTTACGCACGAGGCCAGTCGTTGGGTGTACATGCATTTAGTTCTAGAACATAAATATTACTGTATTAAGCCCTGATAGATGTGGGTGTACGAGTATGCCGGTGCCTGTTATGAGAGAAGTGGTCAAGCTGGGTATGTTTACGAAAAATGTCAAACACAATGATGTGGGTGTATATTGGTGCATTAGGCTATGATTGTAGAGGCGGGATGGGGACAAGAATTGTTCTTACATAGGTGTATTTAGAAAAGATAAGCAGGGTGTCTGCTTGTGTGCATGATAAACGTAATTATAGACAATGACCCTAGTTGGAATGTGGGTGATACAAGCAAGCTACGACTATTACCACCACCTGAGCTGTTTGCGGTGGTGCAAATGGGTGTGTTAAGCACCTGCATCACCTGAAAGTGGGTGTCAATGGGTCTATTATTTACAATACAGAGTAAATGTGCGTGTATGCGTGAGCATGTAGTGCGAGGAATTCGATAAATTCTGAGTTGAGCGTGTAATTGGAATAGTTAAGCTTATGTTGCGCGGTTTACGTGGGTCCATTAGCCAGATTGTTAATCGGCGTTGTATTAGTTTGGCGTGTTTGACGGTCAAGTGGCGTCGGAGGGTGCATTTAGCACTGTCAATTGGGGGCGTAAGAGGGGGGAAGAAGAAAATCGCATGGACATGTGCCTGTAGGTGGGTTCATTTAGCACAAGAAATTCTGGGTGCAGCCGGTAAGAAGAATTTATGTACGGCTAGGTCTGCGCATTTAGCACTTAAATTCTGGATGCGTAAAATTTTTTTTTTTTCCTCTTCGGTCCTTGTATGGACGTGTGGGTGTAGATTGGTGCATTAAGCACTCGTAATTGTGGGTGTAAGTGCGTGCGGTTCGTAAAAAAATTTCGTACGAGCATGGTGTCGGGGGGTGCATTTTGCAATGGAAAATGTGGGTGTATGGGTGCCGTTTGTCAAAAATTATGTTTGGCTGTCGTACGTACATGACCCGTAGATGGGTGTATTTGGGTGCAGAGAGCAAAAACAAATTGTACGGCCTGTTGTAAGGACGTGGGTGTTTGTAGGTGCAATAGTAAAAAATATTTTCAAGGTCGGTTACAAAATAGGTGTAGGTCGGTGACTTTAGTACTTAAACATGTGGGTGTATGTAAGTGCAGATAGCTCCCAAAAAAAAAAAATTGTACGGCCACAGTACGTACATGTGGGTGTACATGGTGCGTTTAGCACTTGAAAATGGGGGGTGTATAAATAGTTGATGTAGCCAATTACATTTATTTAATAAAAAACTTAATTAAGTTTAGCATTAAGATCATAGCTTTTCTATAATTTCATGTCCTTCGAATAAATTCACTTTAAAGAAAGTAATAAACGAAGAATTGTGCTTCTACATGGTAGCTTTAGTCATTGATAAATATAACGTTCCACTTTGAAGGAAAATGAATCTTTTAAGAATTGCACTGCAGAAACAGATGCCAATATTTCATAAATCTCTATTCTCTAATCAATATGTACACAAGATTTAAAACAAAAAGAAAGATATGTATTTCTGACAAGAAAAATGCTAATCTAACTATCACTACACATTTATGTTCATTGCAAGTATTTATTTCACATATCAGGAAATAATCCAATGAATGTAAACACATAATCGCACATGTAATTGCATTTCTTTTTTTAAAGATTAGCACTTCCCTTATGATAATTAATACATAAAATAATAATGTCATTTTACCAATTCCTTCCTCTTATTGTAAAAAGTCGGCCCCAACCCTTAAAACCAGAAAATTCTTAAGATTGCTTTCTCTGTAGAATCTTTCCCCAGTATCTATGCTCCTTTACCAATAAGGAATTTAGTTGCAACTTCTTCTATCAATTATAGTTACTATACTACACCAAAAACCCCCAATTCGCATTGTTGACATTGAACTGCTAATATAAAGTATATCTGAATATCCTTTCTATCTAATACATTATAACCCTAAATCCCAAATTTTTAGGAATTAAAGCAGGTATAAACATATGATATATTTCTTGTCAGTATGTGAACAGCAATATAAGAAAAAAAATCAATTCAAGAAAGCATTCATTTATAAACAAATATATATAGAATATGGCGATTCAGCACTACTCAAAATCTAAACAGCTCTAGTTTCTTTAAATCCTAGACTTAATCTACCACTTGCTATGCCAGCACCATTGACAGTTGCCAAAGAATAAAAAACAACAAATAAAAATGCATTTGCATGCTTATAGAATAACTTGGTTTTAGGAGGAGATGACGCACAGTGAGGGAAAGTGAAGCAAATTATGTTTTAACAACTTACAAACTTAGTTTTTCAACATGTCTTGTGAAGTTATTTTTACAACATGTTTGTTTTATTGTGGTATTTCAAGAAAATGAACTAACAATAGAAGAAAAGACCAGAAACAAGCAATATAACATCATGAAAGATTCGGCACTAAGGTAAGTACAAAAATCGTGAGGCTGGAATAAGAACGACCTTTTGCACATTACACTGAAAAGCTCTATGTTACGAACCAAGGAAATCACCCAACAGAATACCCATTTTAGACATTGACTTTGCTATAAGAATCTCAGAGAAATGTTCTTCAATGCGAAACATTGCATGCAAAAAATATTTTCATAGATTTGGAAGGGACATCATGGTACTGCACTCTGATCAATCTATTTTAAAAGAACCAATGCATATTCTAATTTCTTCTACCTTCCAAAAAAAATTATGTTCAGTATCTAGTGTATATATATATACACATATAGGAATGGATGACAATGAATTTATATTAAACAAATATTACCTGGATTTGTTACAACTAATTATTAATGATAATGTATGTACTCAAAAAAAAAAAAAAACTCCTTAGATGACAGTATTGAATCTGTTACTTAAAGAAAAGAAAAAAAAAACAAGGATATCTTAATATAGAAAGATCCAATGTGATCATTCATTTTTTCTAACCAAAACAAAAAAAATAGATGTTAATTTAACAAACTGTAAAAAGAAAATAAAGTAATTCACACAAATTAGAGTCAAGGAAAAGTAAAATTGCTTTGAACATATCAGCAAATTGCATTTGGTGGACTAGCAAAATAAAAGTAATATCAAATTAACGTCAACCTTTGAGTAAAGAAAAATGAGAGCCGGATTTGTAAGTTTCACTAGGTACTAGCAACACCTGATCAACAAGAAAGGGGAACAGTGAAGTTACTTTAGCTGGTTTATAAGGAAAAAGAATGAAATGAAAATGCATTTTCCATACAAATACCAATTGGCCAATGTAGAAAACACTTGAAGAGGGTATTGAATGGAAACAATTTAAAATGCATACATCAATGGAACAACATAAATCTCAGCTGTAACTTAACTGAATGGAAAGATTAGCTGAGTAGGTTTCTTCTTGATATGATCAAATGATTGAACACTCTACTTGCCAAGGTTTTTGTTCAAGAACCATAAATTTCATGAAAAATGAAAACAATTTTTATTTTAAAACCTAACTGCAAACTATAATATGATTTTCGTTGAATCTAATATGAGCAGAAAATAATGGCCTTAAAGATGCTAATGACGTTTTACTTGTTTGACTTATGTTTAAAACAATTGAGATAAGGAAATGTCACGGCTTGGCGTTTGAACAAACAAAATTAAGCAATCAAATCTAAAACTGTATGAATGTTAATTTACAGCAGTCTTCAAGTGGTTCAAGAAATTATAGCAAATAGATTTGAATATTGTAATACGAATCACCATTGCACATTTAAATAAAATTTAAATCTAAAACAATCACAATTGAAAGGGGAAAGAACAAACGCATCAACATCAGACAAAGCATTTACAAATTATAACCACAATAAAACTATTGGTAGCCAATTTAATCAACTTGTAATTAGTAGGTGCAAGCACAGTTTTGAAAATCCATGAAAAATTTTAGCCCTCGAAGCTAGAGGACTACATCGAAGCAAAGAAATTTTGAGTTCATGCCACGACGATCCATATGGAAGGGCAATTTTGAGGGCATCCATAACAATGAAATCTCCCTTATGCGGTTGTGTTATGGGTTAAGCCTCAACGGCACCCCTCTAGAGGCTTACACCTCACCTACATGAGGCTTGTGCCTAAAGCCTATGTGAGGCTTAAGCATCACTATTTGTGTTCATAAGGCTCAACTGTTTTCCTCTATTTACAATTTATTAATGTTAACTATTAGGAGATCAAAATTTTGAAACTCAAATCCTAAACTTCTCATAAACTACATATATATCACCAAGTAAACTTCTAATGCCAATTGTTTCAAGTTTACTACTAGGAGCACCATCAAATATAATAAAAAAAGTTAGTAGAGAATGTAAACACTAAGAAGTGGTAATACCTAATATTGTTGCATTTTATTTGTTACGTTGCTATTAAATTTTTTTTTTCCAATATGAAGAAGCATAACATTTGACATCTTGACTTATAATATGTGCTCATTAAGTTTTTGGTAAGATTTGAATAATGTTTGTTATAATTGAACGATTGATATATCAAGTATGTGTCTTAAATACGTCACATAGTCATCAGAAATTGATTAGAAAACAATTCTGGTATATCATTCACATATAAAATGCTCAAGTTTGTTTATTTTCATGTTCTCTACTTATTAATGATAATTGAATTTTTAGAATTAATGTAGAAATTTTATGTATTCCTTTTATAATAATGTGAGGCTCATGTCTGGTATTGCCTTGAGGCTTACACCTCACCTCACTAAAAAACAGAAAAAAAGAATCGCTTCACTTGCACCTCACAAATTGTAAACCCTTCGGTGCAAAGTATGATCATGATTATAATTCACGATTCTTGCTGGTGAAAGAAAATTCTTGGTGGTGAAAGAAACTTCATGACCTATTATTCCAAAAAAATTTGACGGGGTTCCAATAAAGACCAACAAAATAATGAAGTAAAAAATAAAAATATTTAATCTAAAAGTTCAAAATGATGATAGGATATCATAAACTCTCTCATACGAGGAGGTATCCAAGAAGCAACAATAAAACTATTACAAGAACCCTAACATTATCTAATCAACTTCTCTCAAATGGTTAATTGTTAAATAGAAGTTTTATTATTCAATCAAACTCAACTCAACAAAGCCTTTACCCAATTACATGGGATCCACTAAAATGAATACGTTTCCTCCACTATGCCCTATCAAAGGGTAACTTCATGAACTGTGTTATCTTTCTTAGTTAGGTCTTCCTCAATTATTACCATTTTTTTTTTGAGGTTAGCGGGTATCAGGAATATCATGGTAATCCCTCTAGGGCACGGCCACAAGCACCCTTGGACACCATTGGCTAACATGGTGGTGGGTGGCATGGTTCGGATTCAAACCCCCTCCCTTCAGGGTGAGTGCGCTTGCACTCAACCACTGAGCCAACCCACCGTTGGTTACTCAACTATTACCATTATTATCTCTATAAGCTATGTTTTCTCAAAAGTAGGTCTTTGTTGTTTGTGTCCAACCCATATGCATTTGTATTAATCGATAATTGTCAACTATTTCCCTAACATGCAAAAGAAGAAGAAAGACATAGTGAAATGATTTTTGCAACTCATACAAACATATTATGCTAACTAGACTCCTAGATGAACAAATTTGTTTGCCATAATTATTGCATGATTCATGTCTCATTAGGAGTCATAAAAAAAAAAATTGCATGCATTTTACAAAGCTTGAAAACAATTCCTCACTCAACTAACCATATGGTGTAATAGTCAATGATGTTGTAGTTGGACAAGTCACTTTTGGACCAAAAGGACGTCAGTTAGCATCAATAATACAATAAAAGATATTGCATCTACTGCTCAAGGAATTAGAGATGACATGGGTTCACCCTAGAAGATGTGAAGATTCATTTGCCCACCCGTGGATAATGGTGCTAACCTAGGTCAAAAGCACAAGAGACTATTGAATATAGTAGCATTGGTGTGTATTTGTTTATCTAGTTGGAGATGGAGAGGAACAAAGAATCTATGAGGATGCTTCTATTGAAGCTGTAATAGCGCAGGAGCTACTCAAGTACAGAACATGTTAGTGGATATCTGGTAGCTCTTGGATGTGACCAATTAATCTCGTTAATTCAGGATTGGGGGTTATATTTGCAATTCCTTTTAATTAGCTTTTCTTTCAGAGTATATCTTGCTGTCTATCAATAATAAGATCTTTCTTTACAAATACAAAATACATAGAAGAAAAAACTTGATAAGGGAATAGTAACAAACTAAATTGTATCCCTATTTTCATCAGTTTTGAGGAAACAAAAACTATGTATCACAAAAATTAATCATGATCATTATTTCACTCTAAACTCAAATGACCTTAGCTTTCAGTTTCACATTAAAGAATGGAAGATGTTGAAACTCAAATGGTGAAGATACAAGCTTCCCCTACAGCAGGATAGGCGAAGAAAATTAATTATTAATTTTCTCCATGAAAATTTATCCTAGAGAAAAAGATTAAAAAAAAGGCATCCCTATGCAAAGCTCCATGATGTAAAATAAAATGTTTCTGAACCACTGATTTCAGTTATAGAAGCCTTCTCCTATTGCCTAAAAATCTAGCTAAGATCACAATTACCCTAACAGAAAAATCATGGATTTACTAACAATATCTTGTGTTTGGTAGGGGCCTTCATGCTGATCTATATGAACATTAATGTGACCTTAATATTGACTCAGCAAGTAACATTTTTAAGCAAGCTTTCTCATGAAAACTCCATCAAGCTCCAAGAAAAAAAACTCCATCAATAATAAATATGAGAAGAACAGAGAACAATATCAACATTAAGGAAGTCAAAGAAAATGATCATATATACAAACTCTTAACCTGTGAGGTCATTTGTGTATCACAATGACCTGAAAATGGAGTGGTTAGATTTCTTACTCAATGATCAAAAAAGCAAAAAGATACAAATGCACGAGAGAAACGACCTTAGGTTTCATCATCTCAGTCACTGAATCACATACATATATAAAACATCAATACCAATTCAGCATTGACGAAGGAGAGTTTAATTGAAAACTAAACGCTCACCTGCAATATCGAAATGAGCCTAATCAAGAATCGTGATTTTCTTCCAACGCCACTGCGATTCGATCATTCAACACTACCTTAATCTTCAGAACTCCGATCTTCTCCGCTCTCGTTCCAATCTGAGGAACGATAATCTCCTTCAGATCAACGATCGTGTCATCATCGCTGCAATTCACCCTCACCCTCTTCCCCAGTCAATCGTTCAACGCCACCTCAATCATCTTATTTGCTGAACAAATCTAAACCTAAATCGATCTTTCAACACCACCGCGATTCGATCGATCACACAATACTACCTCGATCATCTCAAGAACTCAAACCCTAACCCTAACCCTAACCGAAGAACTTTCAAACGAGCAATGGCGCCTATTAGCTGAGATTCCGAGAATTCGTATGCTACCTTCGGCAGGATTGGCGACTTAAATAGTCAGGTTCCTTAAACCGACCCGTGGGCCATATTACACATTTGTTGGGCTTGACCCATGTGGCCCATACGCCCAACTGTAATAATTTGCCCTTCTAATGGAACACGTGGCTCAATAAAATGTTGCCAGGTGTCATAACGCTGAACTGTTACTGTTGTCATCTTCTCCAATAGAGTAGAGTAGAGTAGAGTAGAGCGGTCGAAGTTCAGGCAAAATTAGACTTAACAAGCTCAGTTACTACTTCCGATCACCGGCCGGTGAGTTTCTGGCGAGGACTGCCGAACAGATTTTCTACGGGACGATGAGAGCCGTGGTGATAACTACTCCGGGAGGTCCGGAAGTTCTTCAGGTGCAAGAGGTCGAAAACCCTAGCGCCGGCGACGATGAAGTTTCGATAAAGGTGGAAGCGTCGGCGCTCAACAGAGCCGATACGTTGCAGCGGCAAGGTAAGTATCCGCCGCCGCCGGGAGCAAGTGAGATTCTCGGTCTCGAATGCTCCGGCACCGTCGAAGCCGTCGGAAAAGACGTTACTCGGTGGAAAATCGGCGATCAGGTAGTTATTAATAGTTAGTATTCTTATAAATTTGATGCTGTTTTCTTTAGTTAAGAAATAATTAGGTTTTGTCAAGCTTTCTTACGATGTTAGGATTAATTGAAGTTTTTTTTTTTCCCTATAAAAGGTGAAATTAGGAGGAGATTATGGTCTATGATGGTAGATTCTGTGATGATCTTTAAATTCTCTAGTTCTTCAATCGATTGATTATGTAATGAGCTTTGGTACAGTTTGGGAGCTAGCATATACGAAAGAAATAATGTCCAAGAGTCCAAAAACTGAGTTGAAAGTTATCTTTAGTGTTTCAAATTCAACAATGATGATTCAAGTTTTTGTTATATATGGTGTGGGTCGGTTCCACCATTAGGTAATTTCTATTTGTGTATTAGTTTCCCAGTACATCATTCCTAGTTTGTGTTGGAATCTAATTAGTATTTAGAAACTAATTCGAGCACCTAATATTATATAAACCCTCATTGAGTTGTGTGATATAAGAGGGTGTGTGTGAGAATTTGGGATTTGGTTAAGAGCACTTTTGTGGGTTCAGGGAATTTGTTTTAGATCTGATTATAAGTTATAACCTATTTGTATTTTCTCGTTAGTGAATTGATTCTCATCTCCCGTGGACGTAGGTGTATATTCACCAAACCACGTAAATCTGTGTGTTCTTGCTTGTGTATTTTTTTTTTGCATTTGTTTGGATCGTTTGATTGTTTGGATTTGTGCGATTGTTATTTGGCTTCCGCTTCCGCTGCGCACAACAAATTGGTATCAGAGCTAGTACCGTATTTAGAAGATTGTTGCCGTGGTGTCCACACGTTGCAGTGTTGCGGGTTTCCTGCGCTACGCTTGTCTTATCCGTGTTTAGCAGAGGCACTGAGTCTGTGATTTACGTTGAACAAGGTTATTATGACTCCCTGGGATATTTGGTCGGTTCTCACATTAATTGAAGCCCTGGGTATATTTGAATTTTGGGTGGAGCGTTTGATTAATCAAAGAAAAATCAAGGTATTTGATTTAGATTTTCTTTTTGGTGATTATTTTAATGTTGTGAATATTTGTTGATTGTGGGACTCGGTATCCATTAAAAGAATTTAGATTTGCGATTTGGATTGGGCTATTGAATTTGATTTGTGGAATTTGGAACAAATTAGTGTGTGTGATTAATTTTTTTAATCACTTGGGTTTTGGATTTGTTGATTTGGGAGTTCGGAGAAATTTTGGCAATTTGCTCTTGTGGAGATATGGCGAGCAAAATTGCGTGTGTATCGAATGCAAAGTATGAGGTGGAGAAATTTGATGGCAAGAATGATTTTGGCATGTGGCAAGTGCAAGTTCGAGATATCTTAATACAACAGCGTTTACACAAAGGCTTTGATGGGCCTAAGTGGAAAACCAATAGATATGTCAAATGAAGATTGGGCAGAGATTGATTTGCAAGCATGCAATACTATTAGACTGTGTTTAACAAGGAAGATCACAAATAGTGTCAGGCACGAGAAATCTGCGACATCACTCTGGTCTAAATTGGAAAGCCTGTATATGACTAAGTTTCTCACAAATAGGTTGTATATGAAGAAGAAGTTGTACATGTTTCACATGAAAGAAGATACAACTATAAATAAATGAGCACCTTAATGAACATATGAGCACTTGGCCACTACTTTACTTTATGAAAATGAGACTCTTAATTTTGATGATGTTTAGGCTACGCTCCTTTCAAATGAGATAAAGAGGAAGTCTTTTTGTTAGTGATCGTCAAGCAGAGGGTCTAGTTGTAAGTGGTAGATCAGAACAGAGGCAATATGGTGAGTATGGTAGATCTTGATTCAAATCTTCAGAGAGGTGGAATTTGTCAAAAGATGAATGCGCATTTTGTCACCAGAAAAGGCATTGGAAGAAGGACTGTCCAAAGATACAGAAAAAGGGTAATGCCAATACGAATGTTGCACATGTTGAGGATGATATGGGTTCTGAGTTGTTCATCATTAGTATGTCAATCTGATGAACGAATCTTGGATTCGGGTTGTACTTATCATGTGTCCTAACAAGATTGGTTTTCTAGTCTTGAGGAGTGTGATGATGGTTCAGTTTTTATGGGTAATGGCAATATCGTAAAACCAAAGGGATAGGTATAATCAAGTTGAAATCGCATGATGGAACAATAAAAATTTGATAGAAGTACGGTATGTGCCAAATTTGAAAAACAGTATCATCTTTGTAGGTGCATTAGAATCTAAGGGCTTCAAAGTCACCATTGAAGCTAGTGTTATGAAGATTGTGCGTAGTGCATTGGTGGTGGTGAAAGGAATTAGGAAGAATGACTTGTACTTTTTGCAGGGGAGTAGTACAGTTTTAGGTGGAGTTGGCACAGTTGATAAGGTTCCTGCTTGTGAGTCCCTAAAGCAGTCGAAATCAGTTGTAGCTAAGGGACAAAGATGAAAACTTAGGCGATCTGTCCGTTTTGCAGATATGGAACCGGATGCATTCCTGGTTGTTCCAGATGGTATAAGTGGTAGGCATACCACTTATAAAGATGTCATTCGAAGATGAGTGCCTTCGGGCATATGTGGAGATGAGAATCTGGTATTTGGATAATATGGTTGAAGTGGTCTTAGTATATATGGTGTGGCTCAGTCCCACCATTAGGTAATTTCTATTTGTGTATTAGTTTCCCAGTGTATCAGTTTCCTAGTTTGTGTTGAAAACTAATTAGTATTTAGAAACTAATTCGAACACCTAGTATTATATAAACCCTCATTGGGTTATGTGATATGAGAGAGTGTGTGTGAGAATTTCGGATTTGTGTGAGAGCACTTTTGTGAGTTGAGGGAATTTGTTTTAGATCTGATTATAGGTTGTAACCTGTTTTTATTCTCTCGTTAGTAAATTGATTCTCATTTCCCGTGGACGGTAGGTGTATATTCACCATACCACGTAAATATGTGTGTTCTTGCTTGTGTGTTTTTTCGCATTCATTTGGATCGTTTGATTGTTTGGTTTGTGCGTTTGTTATTTGGCTTTCACTTTCACTGCACACAACAAGTTTGTGAGTTTAGAGTTTATGAATGGTTGTATTAGACGTTGTTGAAATTTAGAATATATTTTTGCAGGTTTGTGCTCTTCTAAGTGGAGGAGGTTATGCAGAGAAGGTAGCTGTTCCAGCAGGCCAAGTGCTTCCTGTTCCACATGGTGTTTCTCTTCAGGACGCCACGAGCTTTCCCGAGGTGGCGTGTACTGTTTGGTCCACTGTTTTCATGATGTGCAATCTGTCTGCAGGAGAAACATTCCTGGTACACACATATCTGGAACTATGGCCATTTTAATGTCTATGATTTCTAGTGCATGATTCTGTCATGGAAAAATTGATTGCTGAAGTGGTTGCAGTTGTATTGATGCGGGATAATTTGAGACTAAGTTCATAAGCATATGAATTAATTCAGTTTATGTTTGTGTTACATCTTTGGCTTGAGAATCTTTATTGACAATGGAAGATCATAATGTTTAAATTTCGTCCCAAGTATTATATAGGTAGTTTTGTTGATGTGCTCTTTCCTAGATTTTTTTATTTTCTTAACTACCGGTACATAATGTACTATAAAGATACATGGAATTAAAGTTGCAATTCTAGCAACTGATGGATGGATTCTTGTCCTTGAGAATATGGTAAACATATGAGCTGAGTGCTATTAATGCTGCAGGTTCACGGTGGATCAAGTGGAATTGGTACTTTTGCAATTCAGATAGCAAAACACCAAGGAGCAAGAGTATTTGTTACTGCGGGTCTGGTGGTGTCATTGTTTTAATCACCCATGATTATTATTGTCTTTTGTTTTTGCAATCCAAAAGGAAGGAAAAGAAGTAATTTTTGTGCATAAATTTTATGTGTTTAGGGAGTGAAGAGAAGCTAGCTTTTTGTAAGGATCTTGGAGCTGATATTTGTATCAACTATAAAACTGAAGACTTTGTTGCACGGGTGAAGGAGGAAACAGGAGGGAAAGGTCCAATCTCTTCCCTCATTGTCATTTAATTTCAATCTGAGAATTGAAGCCAGTTGCTTGAAAGTTTGGCAGCATCTGATTGTCAAATTAATGAAATACTCAGGAAGTCCAAAATAGTGTTAATTTTTTTTCCCTTTTGACTACTCTAATTACTAGATCTAAAACCTCAAAAACCCAATGATAGGTGTTGATGTTATATTGGACTGCATGGGGGCAAGTTATTTCCAGCGAAACCTGAACAGTTTAAATGTGGATGGCCGGCTTTTTCTTCTTGGCTTCCAGAGTGGCACTGTTACAGAAGTAAATCTTGGGTCTATCTTTGCAAGGCGTCTTAAAGTACAAGGTATTTTCTCTTGTCTAAAACTTCTTATTTTCTGAGGACTTCCTCTTGCTGTCGCAGCTGGTATAAAATGATGTACAGCTAAAATAACCCCGGAAAGAGCTGAATGATGGAACAGGATTCATATAGCCAACCCCAAATAATTTAGGGATAAAAAACACCTGAAATAATTGGGTTTAGGCCATATAATTTGTTATTATTATGAAGAGATTTGAATGTAATATGAGGTTATATTATCTTAGATCTTGTACTGGGAGTCTGGAACACAAGTCTGCTCAAGTTTCTTACGCTGTTTACTGCTATTAATGGAACCAAATGCTTAATTCAGCCTCCCCATCAAAACCAAAAACTATAAGAAAATTACACAAAAGTGATTACAAAGGAGTATGCATTAGGAAATCACCAGTTGTCTGGTATGCTACAATACGACTCGTGGCAAAGGAAAAAAGTGTGGTTGATTGATGTGGACGTATGTTCTGTTGAATAGGTGTAACTCTTCATGTGAGTTCGATATGGATGCCATAATTCTAGTACAGTCATGAGTTGCATCTTTGTGCTTGCTTTGGAGAAAGTTTGCTGATCTAATTGCTTCATTTGGGAGGATTATCATCTTATCTGCTATTTCAGCATAATTGATTTTGCATAATACATTGTTTAGGATCAGTTTTAACAGCGATTATGTCCATGCAGGGGCGGGATTGCGTACCAGAACTCCAGAGAACAAAGCAGTAATTGTAAATGAAGTAGAGAAGTATGTCTGGCCAGCAATAGCCGCTGGGAAGGTGAAGCCCATCATCTACAAATCCTTCCCCATATCTGAAGCAGTGGAGGCCCATCGGCTAATGGAAAGTAGCAAGCACATCGGCAAGATACTACTCATCCCATGATCTCAGCTCTTAGTTATACTCTTCAATGTTGTTTTAAGCACAAATATGTTCATGTAAGGTATTGTAGCATGCGGAACTTTTAGTTATATGACATCAAAAGTTTATTTGTCATAAGTTTGTTCATTTCTGAAAGTACGTTGGAGAGAAACAGCTGAAGCTTACGAAATTGGAGAACCATGTCAGGTGGATGAATGTTGAAACTAATAATGGTATAATCAAGAGTTTTAAGTCATATATAAGAGCTCGTTTGGTAGAATCATCGAGGGCATATTGGCTAAAACAAAGTTGAAGGAAGCAGGTACAAAGAATAAGTTAGAGATGGTTTAAAGATCTTCTGCTTCAACTTGTGCCGTTTGCGTGGCTAGCTTGGTTCAAAGAACCGGCAGGCCAGATGGAAGAAAACAAATAAATAATGTGAAACAGGAAGGACAGCAGAGGAGGGAAACAAGGGCATTGTCTCTCCCATGTGAATCAAGCTTGATCTATACTGATGCTAAAACCTAAATCCATGCATGGAAGGCCATGCAAATGCAGGGAAAGATAGTTGCATTTTGAGTCCCAAAACTCATAGAATTACGAAAGAAGCAACTGCATGTATTGCTTATTTGAGGTGTTGTTGAGGGAAATTAGGTTACTTTGTCCCTTGCTAAAACATGTTCCCATCATGTGAATCAAGCGTCACCTTTACTGATATTGAAACGTAATCCATGCCCACATGCCCACGCAGGGCGAAAGAGAACGTCAAATTTGTATTTGCGTCTTAGGTCCTTGTACCTTTTTAATAAGAGTGAAGCTTAAAAAAATTCAAATTTTATTTTAATTATTGTCTTGATCCTTCTTGATATGATAGAGTTAAGTTGAGAAATACTATAATATATACAGTTTCTCACAAGTTCCACACTCAAATGCACATGCAGCTTGATAGAATTACAATACGCTGTATCACTAGTTAAGACTATTTTAGTGCATTGCAAATTAACAAGTGCATCCATCAGCTTATTAAATTCACTCAGAACTCCAATCTGATTTTTAATAGATCCAAACTATCTCAAATGTTCTGGTTTTTGTGCTGATCAACTGAAAAACTTTCAAACCTGAAATGGGTACGTGAAAAATGTCAGCAAAAACTATAAAATGCTAGCAAGAATTATAAAATTGAAGAATAAATTTTATAACTTCTCTTTAACTTGTAAACAAATGAAGAATGCTGGTTTTCAACGGCTAATTTTTCGGCTAATTTTTTAAGAACCAGTTGCGATTCCCAAAGCTCTGACCAAGATGCAAAAGCATTTAGGAAAGCCAACCAAGCCCACGTTGCTACTTCAAGTTTGAGTAAATTTGATTCTTAAATTTCTATAAATAAGGCAACATGGAGATTAGATTCTACTGACCTATTCCACACTTCTCCTTCTGTTCATTAGCTTTCTGCATTGAAGAAAAGCAAGTATGAAGTTTTTCAGCAGGCAATACATAGTGATCATTCTGCTATTCTTCGTTTCGGGCACGATGGGTGCTAAGCAAGAGCGCCGTACTTGTACCAATCGCGGCCCATGCTTTCGCAAATTCATTACTTGCCCCGCAGAGTGCCCAACAGTAAAACCAACTGACCCAAAAGCCAAAGGTTGCTACATTGACTGCTCAGTGAAATGCGAGGCTACTTGCAGAAGTAAGAAGTCAATCTCATCTTCAATCTTCATTGTTTTGATTTATTGTATTTTCACTGTCCTGTGTTCTTCATATCCTGAGATCTAATCAGAATCACACAAAGAAAAACATGAGTTTTCATACTACATAATTGAACTATCTTTGAAGAATTACTGACACTAGATTTTGTGAAAAATGTGGTGATGCAGATCGTAAACCAAACTGCAATAGCCCTGGAGCGGCTTGTTTTGATCCACGCTTCATTGGTGGGGATGGCATTGTCTTCTACTTCCATGGAAAGAGCAACGAGCATTTCAGCTTAATCTCTGATCTTAACCTCCAGATCAATGCAAGGTTCATCGGTCACCGTCCAAGCGGGAGGGCCCGAGACTACACATGGATTCAAGCTTTAGGAATAATGTTTGATTCTCATACCTTTACAGTAGAAGCCAAGCAGGTGGCAAAGTGGTATGACGACGTCGATCAATTCCAGTTCTCTTATGACGGGAAGGCTCTGGTTATACCCGAAAGCCATCTCTCGGAATGGAAATCTCCCGAAGAAGAGCTTACAGTTGAAAGAACATCAAACAAGAACAGTGTCACAGTCACAATCCCGGGGATGGCAGAGATTTCCATCAGCATTGTTCCGGTGACCGAGGAAGATGATAAGATCCACAATTATCAGATACCTTCAAACGACTGTTTTGCTCACTTGAAGATACAGTTTAGGTTCACAGGGCTCTCTCCGGAGGTTGAAGGCATTCTTGGCCGGACTTACAGACTGGATTTTAAGAATCCGGCGAAGCCAGGCGTAGCAATGCCGGTGGTCGGTGGAGAGGACAAGTATAGAATGCCGTCCCTTCTCTCCTCTGACTGTCCTGCTTGTAGCTTTTCTCCGGCAGGAGTACAGAGTAAAGAGAACTCATTGTTGATAGATTATGGCGCACTGGATTGCGCCAGTGGAGCCAACAGTGGAAATGGAATAGTCTGCAGGAAATGAATACAAGAACAATAAGATAGTGAAATGGAACTGAAGCAGGTCATTTGTTTTCTAAGCTATGTAGCTCAAGTTTTATTCATAACCACATAGATGATCAAAGCCATCTACAGAAAATCTTAGTTCCAATAGTTTTTACCTTTTTTCAGGTCAAATACCATCATTCTTCTCGTTGATTTCAATTATTTCTTGCTCTCAATCTAGCTCCATCCTTCAAGAATAAATAATGTCAGATTGACTTTAAAAAAATATTGAGTTGAAAGACATGCCCAAAAAACAATCTGACTAATGCAAGAAGTTCGAAAGAGATTGCAAGACTTAATTCTCTTAGCCAATTAAAGAATTCTCTAGCATGAAGGCAAAAGAGCTATACTGGTTCACTACTGGAAACAAATTCTCTGATGTTTTCATACCTAGATTTATCTAGACAAATTCAATGCTGAAAGAACTCTAGTTGAAGACCCTAAGTCCAATCCAGAGATATCAAAGAAGAAAAAATACAAACAGATGAAATAGTTAGATCACATAGAAAAAGAAAAGTATATATATATAAACACATTATATAAAAAATGATAAAGAAGGTGGAGTTTCAGGTAGCCTCGAAGCTTTTCTCGGCGTGGAAAAGTGTGGATGGGAAGTCGGTCGGTATTGAAGAGAAATCTAAATCTAAGAAGTTTGAGGTTCACCTAGAGTGGGATATGGCGGTTTGGCTGCTCAAGCAGCTAAACACGGCAGGGAAAAACAATGTAGGAGTGGCTTTTGTTCGTTTTTCCAGAGGTAGTGGGGCCGTCATTCTTGTGGAGATTCGGTCAAACGATAGAGGCTCCTTCTTGAAGATCTCAAAGTATCCAAGGGCAGGATAGATGGACAAATGATATGGTGGCAATAAGGAAGAGAGTTATTGCAGAGTTGGCTGACATTTTACTAAGGGAGGAGAGGAAGACGATGCAGAAAATCAAAATTAGGTGGATAAAGGAAGGTGATGTAAACTCAAGTTTTTTCCAGAGAATGCTAAACAATAGGAAGGCCAAGAATACCATTACTAAGATTGTGACTGATATTGGGGAGCTGAGGAAGTCTGAAGATGGGGTGGTGAAGGTGATTATTGATTTTTTGGGATTCATTGGCTCAGGAGGATACAAAATGGTTGGAACGACCTTTTGAGGAAGGGGAGGTGAGGAATGCAGTTTTTGAGCTTAGTGGTGATAAAGCCCCGGGACTGGACGATTTTACAATGGCTTTTTATCATAAGTCTTGGGAGGTTATTAAAGCGGATCTAATGAGGGTGATGGAAGATTTCTTTCAGAATGGGATTACAAATGTGAAAACTAATGAAACTTACATCAGTTTGATCCCCAAAATATTGAACTCGTGGAAAGTGTCTGATTTCAGGCCTATTAGTTTGGTAACTAGTTTATATAAAATTATTGCTAAGGTATTGTCAAACAGATTAAGAGTGGTTCTTCATAAGACGATAACACATGCACAGTCGCTTTCATTCATGGGCATCAAATTTTGGATGTGTCTCTTATTGCGAATGAGACTGTGGAGGAATATAAAAGGAGGAAGAAATGGGGGATTGTTTTTAAAGTTGGCTTTGCAAAGGCGTATGATTCGGTGAACTGGGACTTTCTCGACTTTGTCATGAAACAAAAAGGTATGGGGGAAAGATGGAGAAGGTGGATTAGAGGTTGTTTGGGTTTAGTAAACTATTCAATATTGGTTAATGGTAGACCACGGGGCAAGTTTGTTGGGCATAGAGGGCTAAGGTAGAGAGACCCACTTTTGCCGTTTATTTTTACTATGGCGGCCGATGTGCTGAGCAGATTGATGTACAAAGCATGTGAAGTTTCGATCTCCAAAGGTTTTATACTAGGTAGAGACAAGATTGAAGTCTCTCGTCTCCTATATGCAGACGACTCTTTATTTCTCTCTCATGGGGATTAAGAAAGTGCCCTAGGGGCTATCAAGGTTTTGAAATGTTTTTGTAGTATGTCTGGGTTGAGAATCAATATGGCTAAGAGCTAGGTGGCGGGCATCAATGTGGGGATGGATGCTCTTACTTCAATTGCAGATAAGGTGAGGTGTGTAATTAGTTCTTGGCCAATGACTTATCTTGGGCTGCCTTTAGGTGCAAATCCAAACGCTTGTAAATTTTTGGGATCCAGTCATGGCAAAGATTTCTAAGCAACTTGATGGGTGGAAGAGATGTTTCCTTTCCAAAGGGGGAAGATCATCCCTTATTAGATCTGTACTAACAATGTTACCTACGTATTTTGTAACACCCCGTAATTTTAATTAAATACATACATTGAAGTACGCGTATATCGAGATGTATAATACACGTATTTTATACGTATGAGCTAAATATGCACGTGATAATATACGTATTTGATACGTATGCGCTAAATATACGCGTGTATGAATAGTAAATAAATGAAATTATGAAATAAAAGGACACTTATTTTTCACTGTGCCCTGTTTAGCTGTCTATAATCAATGCATAACCTCAAGCTGCCATCCTTCTTCTTCACAAACAGGACAGGCGCGCCCCATGGTGACATACTCGGGGTGATAAACCCTTTTGCCATCAACTCCTCTAATTACACCTTGAGTTCCTGTAACTCCTTTGGCGCCATTCGATAGGGTGGATGGTGCTAAATGTTTCTCTAAAATTGATTTAAGATCTGGATACCATCAGCTAAGAATACGGGAAGAGGATGTACCAAAGACTGTGTTTAGAACACAATATAGTCACTATGAGTTTCTTGTTATGCCCTTTGGACTGACCAATGCCCCAGCCATATTTATGGATTTGATGCAAAAGGTACTCAGACCATATCTGGATCAGTTCACTATTGTGTTTATTGATGATATACTCATTTATTCCAAGACTCAGGAGGATCATGAGCAGCACCTCCGCATCACTTTGCAAACACTGAGAGAGCATCGGTTGTATGCTAAATTCAGTAAATGCGAGTTTTGGATACATGAGGTGAGATTTTTAGGTCATGTGGTTAGTGCAGAAGGTATTTCTGTTGATTCTGCTAAGGTTGAGGCAATCATAAATTGGCCAAGACCAACCACAGTGACTGAAATCCGTAGTTTTCTGGGTCTCGCTGGTTATTACCGAATATTTGTGGAAGGCTTTTCCCGATTGACTTCCCCACTTACAAGGCTGACTCAGAAAAATGTGTCATTTGTGTGGACTTCTGCCTGTGAGGATGCTTTCACTGAGTTGAAGAAGAAATTAACTACTACCCCAGTTTTAGTACTCCCAGAACCTGGAAAGGAGTTAGTGATTTACACAGATGCATCACATTTAGGTTTGGGATGTGTATTGATGCAAGAGGGTAGAGTGATTGCTTATGCATCCAGACAGCTGAAGATACATGAGAAGAATTACCCTGTGCATGATTTAGAACTAGCAGCTGTGGTATTTGCATTGAAATTGTGGAGACATTACCTCTATGGGGAAAAGTTCACACTGTATTCAGATCACAAAAGTCTGAAATATTTGTTTGACCAGAAAGAGTTGAACATGAGACAGCGTAGATGGTTGGAATTCCTAAAAGATTATGATTTCACGTTAGAATATCATCCTGGAAAGGCCAACGTCGTAGCTGATGCATTGAGCCAAAAACGGGTTGAGACCCAGGTGGTAGCTTGTCAGATGGCTCAGGAGTGGCGACTTTTAGAGAGAGCTACTATGATGAGTGTTCTCTCCATGGCTCCACAAGTTGACATTTGTGCTCAGATGCATATACAGGTGACAGATTCGTCTATTCAAAATATTAAGGATATGCAGCAGCATGATCCTGATCTTGGTATGTATGAGTCGTGGGCAGATAGTGCAGACAGGGCAGATTGGCAGAGAGGTCCAGATGGTGTCCTGCGTTATCAGGGGAGATTATGGGTACCCGTGGATAGGGCATTGAGGGCTGAGTTATTAGAAAAAGCACACAGATCTCAGTATACCATTCACCCAGGGTCTACAAAAATATATCATGATATGAAGAGAACAGTATGGTGGCATGGGATGAAGAAAGATATAGCTGAGTATGTGCGAAATTGTGAAGTGTGTCAGCAAGTGAAAGCTGAACATCAGAGACCAGGAGGTCAGATGCAACCATTGTCTATTCCAGAATGGAAATGGGAGCATATCACGATGGACTTTATTACAGGACTGCCCAGATCTCAGGGTAGATTTGACACCATCTGGGTAATAGTTGACAGATTGACTAAATCTGCATACTTTCTTCCAATGACCACTAAAGACTCGATTGATAGACTGAGCAGATTGTATGTGCGGGAGATTGTCAGGTTGCATGGAATACCTATTTCTATTGTGTCGGATAAAGATCCGCGGTTCACATCGAGCTTTTGGCAGGCTATGCAGGCCCGATTTGGTACTCATCTCCGCTTTAGTACAGCCTTTCATCCTCAGACTGATGGCCAGACTGAGAGGGTGATTCAGATGCTGGAAGACATGCTCAGATCGTGTATTTTAGAGTTTGGTGGGACTTGGAGTGAAAGTTTACCATTGTGTGAGTTTGCTTATAATAACAGCTATCAGGCCAGTATTGGCATGGCACCTTATGAAGCTTTGTATGGTAGGCCGTGCAGATCTCCGACTTGTTGGTATGAGGTTGGAGAATCACAGTTGTTGGGACCGAAAGTTGTTATTGATCACACTGAGCAGGTTAAACAGATCAGACAGAGACTGAAAGCTGCCCAAGACCGACAGAAGAGTTATTTTGATAACCGCCACAGACCTTTAGAGTTTGCAGTAGATGACCTCGTGTTGCTTAAAGTCTCGCCACGAAAAGGTCAGATGCGGTTTGGGGTGAAAGAAAAATTGTCTCCTCGCTTTATTGGACCGTTTAAAATCACAGAGAGGATTGGCCCATTAGCATATCGGATTGCTTTGCCTCCTCAGTTAGTCGGTGTTCATGATGTGTTTCATATTTCTATGTTGAGAAAATATCACTCAGACCCGACGAAGTATCCACCCTCGACGCATCTTTTAGATGTAACACAGTTACAAGTTGGGGAGGATGCTACCTATGAAGAGAAGCCCATTTAGATTCTTGATAGGAAGGTTCAACAATTGCGAAATAAAGCAATTCCTTTGGTCAGAGTCAAATGGCAGTTTCATGATAATGAGGAGCAGACTTAGGAACGCGAGGACTGGATGAGAGAGACATTTCCTGATCTCTTTACCACTTGAGGTACATTTCTCCTTATCTGTTAAATTTCGAGGACGAAATTCTTTAAGTTGGGGAGATTGTAACACCCCGTAATTTTAATTAAATACATACATTGAAGTACGCGTATATCGAGATGTATAATACACATATTTTATACGTATGAGCTAAATATGCACGTGATAATATACGTATTTGATACGTATGCGCTAAATATACGCGTGTATGAATAGTAAATAAATAAAATTATGAAATGGAGATGATACATGTGAATTAAATTGATTACTTTATGGGATTGGTTAATTAAAAATGTGGATTTGATTATGATTGAATGAATTTAATAAAATTTGATGGAGGAGTTAGTTAATAAAGGGAGTCAAGGTGCATGGAATCATTTGTATATATATAAATCTAAAGAAAAATAAAATAAAATAAATAAAAATATCCTTAGTTGCTTCCAACGTGTGCAACAAGGAATAAAAAAAATGAAATGAAATGAAATGAAACATAAAGGAAGAGAAAGGAGTTGCTGCAGACAGAAGAACGAGCAGACAGAGAGAAAGGAAAGGAAGGAAGAAAGAAAGAAGGGAAAACGAAGGGAGATCCGAATCTGTGGTAAGCTATTTTTGTTAATTTTCGTCGTAAAATTACTATCTAAGCTAGATGTAACCTTTCTAGCGGAGTAATTTTTGTTGTATGAGCCGTTTTACGGTGTTTTCAAAAAAATGGGGTTTTGACCCAACGTGAATGAAACTCCGCTAGAAAGGTAGAAAAATGTTCCCTGGACTGTTAGAACCCCGAATATGTGGTTAGATTCAATTTCATAATGTTTGGAGACCAATTGACAATTTTAATACAATTTATATCTTTCGGATGAATAGTAAAAATAAATAGTGAATAGTGAATAGTAAATGGTGAATAGTAAATAGTAAATGGTGAATGGTGAATAGTAATAGTAAAAAATGAATAGTAATAGTAATAGTGAATAGTAAAAAAATGAATAGTACTGTGAACAGTGAGTTGATATTTTAGTAGCTACCGAAATAGTAAATGATGATTCTCATGATAATCTATGGTCATTTCAGTGTTTAAATTGAGAGCTTAAGGGCATGGATAAACGCTCTTGAGGAAGCAACATTGTTGCTTGATTTTAGAGAAACCCCGTGTAACCACTGTGAGTATAGTTTCTTTGATTTGGTTCTTGTATGACATTATACATATATAAAATGTTTGATTGTATGCATGGTATATTTATATATACATTGAGTTTTATGGATCATGCAAACTGATTTTAGCATCGGAGTTTGTAATGATGAGGCTTTGCGAATCCTCATTGTCATTTCGTTAGGAATTAGACCCGAATGAGGTTTTGCGAGTCCTCATTATCAATAGGTCTGTCCTAACAAGGGTTGCGATCCTTGAAATGACTGTGAATTGGGTGAGGAGAAGCTGTGTCTACCTTGTACGGCCATACAAGGGCTACACCCGCTCTCTTACCTTGCGGAGGAGGGAGATTGTGCATTGTATTATTGAAAACTCATGCAATTTATGTTGTTGACATGTATGATATATTCGTTGAATGATGCATGTGTTGAATAAGTGTTTGAAATGATTTTAAATGTCATCTTTCTCTAAATGTATATAATTGTCATCTCAAGAACTATTTTCACTGAGCTGTTGTTTGCTCACCCCATTTCCTCCACTATTTCAGGTATTGAGTCGAAGGGAAAAGAAAAACTCCGTGAGTGATATTCACGTGAACCTTCGTCTGGTACGTGTACGTATGATTGGAAGAAATAGATTATATTTTTGTTATTTTGATATGTATACTTATCACACATTATATCTATATGTATTATCATCTAGATGGGATGTGTGGGCATAGATAGCTTCATATATTGGATGATGAAATAAAAATGTGATGTGTGAATGAATGAACTATATTGGATTTAATTTGTGGTATAAAAAATTTTTTTTGTACATTTCGGGATGGATTGTGAGAGTACGTGAAGGCTGACAGTGTATTATATACTGTATTTGGGTATGTACAGTGTATAGTACGCTGTGCCGGTCATGACATCTGCCTACGTCAGGGGCGTCGTGACATATTTCCTCTCTTTGTTTCGGATTCCTCATGGTGTGGCCAAGGCGATGGAGAAAAGAATGAGATCTTTTTTGTGGGAAGGAGTGGATGCTCAGAGCAATTGTCATTTGGTTAAGTAAAGGTGGTTTAGGGATTGGGAATTTAATGAAGAGGAATGAGGTTTTGGCTTCAAAGTGGTTGTGGAGGCTCTCTCAAGAAAAAGATTATTTGTTGGTTAAAGTAATCCGAAGCATTCATGGCTCCTCAAATGTAGGATGGAACATTGGATCTTCTCATCTATCCACACATAGAAGTCCATGGAAATTTATCCATTCCCTTTTTCCTATCTTTTTTCCTTTTTTGTCTAGGTTAGTAGGAAATGGTATGATTTTTTGATTTTGGGAAGATATTTTGTGTGGTGACTCCTCATTTGCATCTCGATTTCCTCGTCTATATCATTTGTCTAGATTACATAACAAACCAATAGTTTTCTTTTTTAATAGTTCAGCTGAGGTTTCATCTTATTGGAACTTTCACTTTTATCGACTTCCATCCTCTAGGGTGTTATCTCAATATGAGGAATTATCTGCTCTTTTGAGTAATGTTAGATTATCTCTAGGGGATGATTGTTTTAAATGGACTCTTAACCATTATGGTAAGTTTTCATGTAGTTCTTTCTTTGAGGCTTTGGTTGTGTCTCCTCCTAATAATGTTTCCCCTTTTGTTTCACACATTTGGGCTGCACATATTCCTTTCAAAGTAAAATTTTTTGGGTGGTCCTTATTGCATAAGAAGATTAATATCGCTGATATGATGCAAAAGTGTTTCCCATTTTGGTTTTTATCACTAGTTGTTGCTTGCTATGTAAGAAGAATGGTGAGTTTGTTGCTCATTTGTTTGCCGCGTGTGACTGGATTCGATTTTTGTGGCAATGGTGGTCCGAGGTGTAAAATGAATGGTTTGTGTTCCTGTGTATTTATGCTTTGCAAAACAGTTTTAATTATACTTGAATAAAGATTTATACTTGTTTCTCTTAAAAAAAAAATAAACACATTATAAATCAAATATGATACAAACTGATTTGATGAAAAATACTGTACATGATATCAAAGTAGTGCAAACAAAATTTGAACCCAATGCAGTATACTCCAGTTGAGCTTAAAGTGTTGCAAGAGAGCTCAAAAATTGCGCTTTATTTGCTTTAATCATCGTTTGACAGAAAAATATATACTTTAACACATTCCATATGAGGTAAAGCCACACTATATCACAGGAAAATAAATCACATGTAAGTTCAAATGGAAAACGACAGATTCTTAATGCAGTAACTCTGGCATGATCCCATACGGGTTCGCTGCCAGAAACCAATCATCCGTATTACAAGCCTGAAAAAACAATTTAACCACAAAAATTTCATAATTGAAATAGGAAGATGACTGAGAAGAGAAGCTTCACAGAATTCACTAAGAAACAATTCTCAAGAATCCTAAGAGGATCAGAATTACTTCACAAAATATTAGCAAGTCCTTTTTGGTTTTTCTTCACCTCCCGCGAGGATTTACTAGCTGTGAGAAGACAGCACTCGTGGCAGCATCTTCACCATCATCATCAGTGCCGGAATTTACTCCATTAATCATGCTCACGCTGTTGTCAAAGGACTCCAATGGCGCCATTGGTATACCGGGAATATGGTTTGTGCTGTTATCTTCTGGTTCAGTGAGTGCAGATGAGGTCTCCTCGAGCTGGAGAGCATACTCAAGGTTCCATAAAACATCGCCCATAGTTGGTCTATCCACCCCATATTCTGCTAGACACTTTTCAGCAGTTTCGCCAAATTTCTTAAGAGATGTCGGGCACACCTTCCCCTCCAAAAATGAGTCCATGATTTGGTCCAACATGCCCTTCTTTTGCCAAGTCATTGCCCACTCAGCTATGTTAACCTGGTCCCTCGGGAGAACAGGGTTCAATGCTGGCCTCGAGCATAGGACTTCCATCAAAACCACTCCAAATGAGTAGACATCAGATTTCTCAGTCAGTTGTTGCCTCCTAAAATACTCGGGATCAAGGTAGCCAAAACTACCCTTTACGGCAGTGCTCACATGAGTTTGATCTAGAGCTGGACCTGTCTTTGAGAGACCAAAGTCGGCAACTTTGGCTACAAAATTGTCGTCCAAGAGGATATTGGTGGTCTTCACGTCACGATGAATTATGGTCTGAGCAGCACCAGTGTGGAGATAATGCAATCCTCTTGCAGCCCCAATGCAGATCTCGAGCCTTTGTTTCCATGAGAGAGATGGAAGGTCTGACCCGTAAAGGTGGCTCCTAAGGGGTCCATTTGCCATATACTCGTACACTAGGATCATCTCCGACCGTTCATCACAATAGCCAATTAGAGAAACTAAGTGGCGATGGCGAAGCTTGGACAGCATCTCAATTTCAGTTCGGAACTCGGCAAGACCTTGCTCGGATCTTGGATTCCCTCTTTTGACGGCCACATTGGTGCCATCTTCCAGTGTACCCTTGTAAACCCGGCCAAACCCACCTACCCCAAGAAGCAAGCTTTCGTCAAACTTGTTGGTTGCATCCATGATTTCTTGGAACTGGAATATCCGACCAAGGTTTGCAGATGCCAGTGAAATGCAGCTCGCAGTTCCACTCTTCTGAGAGACCGTGGAGACTTTGGTTATTGTTTGTGAATTCCCATACAGAGGCAATGGTAGCCAGGGATTCCCCCCCTGGTGAGTATCCTTGGACCTGCGACCCACCACGTAGCAATAAAACAAAGCTAGCAAGCACAAAGCAACTGAAAATCCCACAACCAACCCAATTATGATTCCTAACTTGCTCTTTTTTGAAGGCATGTTCGGAAGTAGACTTCCAATAGAAACAGAGCCATCCAAGCTTCTAGCATCATTGCTTATCTTCATGATTTCTAAACCATTCAGAATTGCATCAGGGCTTTCAGCAACTGGATCTGGTCCTACGCTCACAGTCAAAAACTTCGAATCACTTGAGGAGTTAGATACAAAATCTTTGTAGTAAGGTATGGCCAATCCACCAGTTAAAGAAGATAGATCAAGACTAGGAAAAGCAGTATCAGAATTGATGTAAACACTGAACACAAGGTTGTATAAAGCCTTGCTCACAACATCACAGAAGTGCATCCGAACAAAATACATAAAATTTGGATCAACTGGAAAGACCCAAGTTACATTAAAGCTCCCAACTGTCACATTTGCATCGCCCATTCCTTCAGCTGTAGCATATACCCAATTCGGGGCGATTTCAGGCGTAATCACCGTCGGATATCTTATGCTTGCAGAGCTAACTGATACAGTCCTAGCAGAGCTGTTAACATGGAGATACTCCTCATCGTTCTCCCAAGTTCTTCCAAGGGTGTCATTTTGAGGGGTGATCAAAGGACCCCCCATATTTAGCCGGTAAACCGTCTCGAGGGCAAGATCAGAGAGTCCATTAAAAGGGACAGAAGGTGATAAATCCAGTGCCTGATCAGGGATTAACTCATCTGGGATCGAAACAACTTCGATTCCATTCACGAATGTAACTGAATTGTTCGACGAAATGAAGGTAAGGGTCAATGTATTTGAGGTCACATTGATTGCATATTCTTTGAACAGATAAGAACCATTATAGTTTTTGAAACTGAAGTTGTTCAAGAGTACAAACTTGTCTGCAACGACGGTGATCGTTGCGGAACTTAAGTTGTGGCCGGAATCAGAAAGTGGGTAGAAATATAGGCGAATCCAGTGGCGACCCTTTTGCTGGATTTGAAATTTGTAGGAAGCTGTAGAAGGGAAAATTCTCACAGATTGGAAGATCGGAGATGGAACACTAGAATTGGAGCTAGCAATGAGATTACCCTCACTTTTCAGCGCAAAAGAAGATTGCTTTGAATCAGGAACATAAATGCGGCCTTGGACGGAGACATTTCTTGAAGACCCACAAGCAATCAAGTAGTTATCAACAGGATTGAATGAAGCATTGGAGCCATGAATCGTACACCCACAAAAACTAACAACAAAAAGCAGAACTACGTATGCCCATTTCCATTTCATTAGCTTCATCTTCCAAAAACAAATCTTCAAAAGCACCCAAATCCAAAATCAGAACTCAAAATCCTAAAAACCCGATTTTCAGAATCCAAAACCAAAGACACCCAGATCCCAAAAACGCCAAATGCACATTGCTAATCCTCTCCCCCCATCAAAAAAACACCAAAATTCTCAGAATCATATGTACCCAATAAAACACATTTCCTAATAAGAACAAATGCCACCTTCAAACTGATCTCAGTAAACATTGAAAGAAGGGGAAGGAAAGAAAATGTAGTTCTGAAACTCTGAAAAACTTCCAAGAAACTTACCAAATACAGATTCCGTACATCTCCCTTTCCAAAACTGACCAAAAAATTGAGCTTTTCCAGTAAAACTTACCTTGCAAAATGTATGAAATCCAGCTGAGATCCAGTGATTTAGAAAGAAAAAAAAAAGAAAAAAAACCCAGATGAGATTGACACTATATAGAACTCTTAAAGCTGTTCCCAGAAGCTTTACTGCTTAATGCACTCTTTACAGCCTGTAGATTAGGTTCCTCACTTGGAGAGAAGTCGACCCCACATTAACATAAAATAAATAAAATGAAAAATTATCAACTTAACTTAAATCACCTCCATTAATTTCCAAACCATTCTTTTTTTTTTTTCTATCTCTCTGACTCTCTCTCTTTGGAAATATTCTTTCTTTCTTTTTATTCTTGTACGTTGAAACAGCTAAGATTTCAAATAAAAATAAGTAAAAAAGGTCATGGAAGAAGCTCTGCAACTTTTCAACTCAGCTTCGAAAAGAATGGCTTCTTATGCTCACACAACAAAATGGCCCCACCGACCCAGGTGGTGCCTTTTATACTGTACTCAACAATATATAGTTAACGCCGTTAAATCCCACTGTCTTCGTCTAACGGCAAGTCAACGTTTACAGTCATCGTTAGCTTTAGTGGAGTTTTGTCGTCACCTCCAGTTGTCTTCTGGTTACAAGTAAGTTGTGTTCTAGTGGCAACTGTAGCATTACGGTGAAAACTCTGTGGACTCGGGGCTAAAAGTGGAAAATCACAGCGCCGCTTGCTTAGTTGCATCTTAGCTGCTAAGAACTCGGGTAGTTACATTTCTTTTAACGTATATTTGACATTAAAATAAATTAAAATATGAAATTGTTTCATCTTATACATAAATTATAAAATTATTTATTTACTTGGTTACAAAAGAAATAATAATAATAACAATATAAATAAAATAAATAATTTTTATTTGGTTTTTCAAAGTAAAACTAGCTGTGTCGCACCGCACTTCCCAGTCTGTCCGTGAATGGAGGCGGGAGGCGGGGGGCGCGCAAGTGCTCGCAGTATAGGAGAAAGGGAGACATAATAGAAGACAGCGTGTGTCCACGTACTTGAGTCAACTTCTTTAATGACAATAATACCCTTCTTTGAGCTTCCAAATTACAATCCAGATGAACTGACAAAAAGCTGTTAACAGTGTCACCGTTTTACTCCGTTACAATCCCTGTCTACCACCAATTGAATCACGTCACCGTAACCGTTACATTTAGAGCAGTTTTTACGAGTCAAGTAATTGGAAACTAGTAATGTAACTGTAATGTTGGGAAATTAGAATTAAAGTTCAACTTTCAAATGTTATCAAAAAAATAAATTAATTAAAAATAATTAAAAATAATAAATTTTATATTTATTATCAGTATAAAAGAAATCTTTTAACCACTGGTTGTCAAATTTTTCATAAATATATTTTTTATACAAATTTATTTCATAATTTTATATTAAAATTAATATAAAATTAATTTAAGAATTTAAGAATTTTGTAGTAAGTAATTTAAGAATTTAGGGTAAAAGTGGGATAAAAATTTTGCCAAAGTTTTTTTTTTCGTTTTCCAATGGCATCAGTTTTATTACTTCTGATATTATTCACATTTTATTTTTATCCTTTTTATTTTCAACGAGGTTGACAGTTACTACCGTTATGAAGTTAGTTACTCCAGTAATTGAGGTCTCGGCCTTATCAACTTCTACCTTCCAAGCTCGAGCCAAGCTCCCTAATTCGACCAATCAACAATCCTTCTGCTTTTGGGGCTCTGCTCTCTCGATCTCTATTCGTCGATTCAACTGCGAAGATACATTAATTTTAGTTTTCTGGTGAGTTTAGATTACAAAAATTTAAGGTTTTTGCTCCCAAATTTCATTCAGATTTTGATTGTAGTGTGATCAATCTCAACTTCTATCTCATTGATCAAATCGATTTCGAGCTAAAAACTTCGGTTTTTTTTTTTCTTTTTCCCTTTTCTTGTGTGTGGATGATTGTTGTAATGAGCTTTATAATTAGTGAGATACTGAACTGAGAGTTGCTGAAGTCTAGGGTTTGGTAGAGTTTTCAGATTTCACATCTGTTGTTATGGTGAATGCTTTTGAGAGTTCGTGTGAGGAGTGTTCCTGAGCTTTGTTTTCTCAAGATTAAGTTTATGATCTCTTCCTGAAATTCATCCTTTGCATAGAAATTTGAGTTTGATTTTAGTATGAACTTTCCCCAATTCAATTTATAGACTTAGTGGCATTGTTGAAGCTAAATAAATGCAGTTTCTTTAGTCTGTTTAAGAAATTATAAAGAAGAATCTTGGAAGTCACAGGACTTGCCAGTAGTGCTAAAAGCTTATTCTGTTTTGTAGGGGAACAATGAGTGAGTAGAGAAATTGATGGATACATTTACAATTTTTTTTAGGAGTTATGCATGTTCATAGTAGATTTGAACTTTTATGATGTTTTTCAAATTTTTGTTTCTTTTTTTCGCCAACAGAAATGGTTTGCTATGGTCATTTTGTTGGGACAGCAACTGCTTTCCTGCTGTTGATTCCTGGAATTCTAGCTTGGGGAAAGGAAGGACACTATGCAATTTGTAAAATAGCTGAGGTAAGGTTTTTGGGTCACTAAATTTTATGGTTGTGAAGTGGTCATTTCATTTAGATTACTACCAGAAAAGCTGAAAGTAGGGCTTCCCACAGATGCTTTCTAATTAGTTCTACTTTTGAAATTTGTGATTCAAATATAACACAAGTAGCTAGGACAGTGTCATCCTCTCCAGCCAAAGCAGTCTTCAATTTAGTATGGCAATTGATTTTATTTTTACTGGAGTTTCTTTCCAATTTTCAAGTAAACCTAGTTTATATGATTGATGTGCATTTCCTAGATGTATTGGTAATTGATATAAGTGGATACGCCTTTTACTTTGTGGATATCATTTTGATAATTGTCGTTACAGAGTGGCCGATTCACTACCTATAAATTGTAGGGGCTATTTAATAAAGATGCAGCAGCTGCAGTGCAACTGTTGCTTCCAGAGTCTGCCGAAGGTGATCTTGCCTCTCTTTGCTCATGGGCTGACGAGATTAAATGGCACTTGCGCTGGAGTTCACCTCTGCACTATGTGGACACACCAGATTTTAGGTGTAACTATGAATACTGTAGTAAGTCTGCCGCATCCCCCTCCTGTACCTGTATCTGCTATTCTTACATTTGTTTTATCACAGGTGTCTGATTCCAATTTCAATGATTCCCATTATCTGATCAATTGTTATCCAAGAGAAATATGATGGCTTCTGGTTCTTTGTTTTACATATGGGGAACTTTCAAGGAGATTCGAAGGGCAAGATGGATGGGCCACTTTGTATCACAAACTGCCACACCCAATCATATTGCTACTTCCAAATAATATATCCACTATAAAAACAAAAAAAAAAAAAGTTGGGTTTTGATGTGAGGCCCTAAGTTGCTGATTAAGCCACTGCCTATGGAATATTGATACAATCATAAGTCAAGATGCTGACCATGGCATTGATTAGACATTGAAACAATGTGTTTCCTACAAGAGTAGTTTACAATGTGCTTGAATGTAAATGTTCTGTGAGATAAGAGTAAGCAAATTTTAACTTCATTTATAATGATCTTACCTTGGGAACCATTTATTGAACTCCATCATATTACTCACATCTATCTCTGTACATATGAACAGGAGACTGCCATGACTCTGTGGGTCGCAAAGATAGGTGTGTCACTGGAGCAATTTATAACTATTCAATGCAGCTAATGGACTATCAGAAGCCTGTTTCAGAATGCAAGTGCAATTACTATTCCTATCTACCTTAATATTTGCATTAGGTTTAATTGGCACCAGTTCCATGTTTTTCTGAACTAAAAAGTAAAACCTCTTTTACCAAATGCAGATAACTTGACAGAGGCTCTCTTATTTTTGTCACACTTTATTGGGGATGTCCATCAGGTCAGATCCTCGTCAAGCAGTTAGAAATCCAATTAGCTGAGGATATATATTATACATTTGCTGTTCATGAACATAAATTGTTGGGCCAATTTTTTTTCATTGTGATAGAAGTTATGATGTAATTTCATTAAAATGACAGAACAGACAAAATTAAGGCCTTACAACACAATGTTAAACACTTAAACTCCATCAAATTTCCCTTTCAAGTTTGTGGCCCAACTAAACGATCTCAACATTGTAATGTTTTGCAGTTAAACAAACGGATGAGATGTCACATTTATTAACATTCTGCAGTTAAAACAAATGTGTGCAGCCTTTACATGTTGGTTTCATTGGAGATTTAGGTGGAAACACAATAACAGTTCGTTGGTACCGAAGAAAGACCAATTTACACCATGTAAGTTTGAGTGTGTTAGTTTTCCGAGCAACTTCTCTCTTTCTTTCTTTCTTTATTATTTTCAAGTTATGTTACAAGGGTAACATTTTGTTGTAACATGATCAGAACATTGCTCTCATATAAGGAAACCAAAGTAATCTATATATATAACTGGTCACTTCCATGATATATATTTCTCTCAACTCTCTCTAGAAAATCAGAGGAAATGAGACCCAATTAGTTATCCTGATTCATTTTCATTCTACTTTCATGAATATGAGATCAAAGTTTCTGGTTCCTTTCCAGGTATGGGACACCATGATCATTGACTCTGCTTTGAAGAAATTTTATAATTCTGATCTTGCAATCATGATACAAGCAATTCAAAGAAATATTTCGGTATGTATGGTTGTGTCCTTTATTACTTTAGCATGTTGAAAACTTATAGATTCTCAGTAGCTTGAATTTTGGGATTTCCTGGTTACTACATGCTTTCTGCTGAAACTGCTTTCTTTGCTAATATTTTTGGCTGCTGATTATTTTCACATTTCCTCTGTCATCTCTTCCACTCCTACAAAAGATGATCTATGTGCTCTGTGCTTCTTGACATAGATGTATGTTGTTTCTTCAATAAGAATTTGTTGAAGTTCTGGAGAGAAGCAATTTCAGATATCAGAGACGAATTTATATTTCATTTTCCAAGGTTTGCGTGTCAGTTTGTCCAGATTTCAAATGAAAAATCATGGTGATGGCAGTACACGATTATATTTCTAAAATGATGTATAACAAAAGATTTCCCAAAGTTTCCTCCTTTCACTTTTTCTCTTTTATGTAGTCTTGTGCATCTGGTTGCATATGTAATTCAGCTATTTGCTAAAACTACAGCAGTGATTCTCTTTTATTGTCTTTCCTACAGGATGATTGGTCTACCAACATCCAATCATGGGAAAATTGTGTATCAAATCACACTGTTTGTCCAGATCCGTAAGTGCACATTCTTGCTTCTTTTTATTCATTAGATATACTTTGTTGCACCTCTATCTATCTCTATAACTTTTTGGCACCTTTCACATGTGAGACGTTCGTGGCATTCAAAGATTATGGGGCCTGATATGGTGAAGCATTGCACTATATGGAATTTGATACTAACCAGAAAGTTCCAAGAATAAGGAAATGGATTTAGAAAAATGAAATGTTGGGTGAAGCAAATATGAGAGACTAGAAATGCTTGCCACGTTCAGGCATGCGCTATAAGTTCATATATTTATATATGTCACCCTAGCTACAATGCATGCTTTTATTTGATGATTAGTGCAAAATGAGGTATATAGGAGCATGTGAGAATTCAAACCAGTTGCACAGGCCCTTGTTTTATCTTTGCAGGTATGCTTCAGAAAGTGTCAAATTGGCTTGCAAATATGCATACAGGAATGCCACGCCCGGAAGCACTCTAACAGGTATTCTAATACTAGAGCCCCTTAAAACTGTTCTTCCAAGAAAAATAATCTCCTAGATAATAGTTGGAAATTTATCTTGTGATGGATCCTTAATAAGGGTTTATCATTTTTAAGTAGATCAAATAGAGGGTCTATTTATTGAGATGGTGGTGTACCTAAAATTTATTAAGAAATAAAAACCATGTATACCAGCATTGGGTTTGCACTGCCTGTCTCAGATGAATTGAAAGACCATAATACAAAATAATTTTAAAATCCTTGACATGAATCTGGAGGGATCAATATGACTATTTTCCTATTCAAATCTGACCCATAATTTGTGTTTAACAAGTTAATCTTTGAATCATGTTGGAATGTCTCAAGGCACTTTCAAGTAACTGATTTCTATTCTGATCTCTGTTTTCTTTAGATGACTACTTCCTGACGAGGTTGCCTGTTGTGGAAAGAAGGCTGGCCCAGAGTGGCGTTCGTTTGGCTGCTAGTCTCAACCGCATTTTTGCGTCTCAACAGTTAACAGCACAAGCTTGAAGAAGATATGGAAGTTGGTAGAATCAAAACGAGCTTGATGACCTAAGGTTTACCAAGTCAAAAATTCAACAACTTTTTATCTTCTTTAGCTTTATCTATAGCTTTAGTTTTCTCTTCCACGACAAGGAAAAGATAATAGCATATATTATACAACTTTTTGCTTGTTTTGTAGGTTTTTATGGCAACAACATTGGCATATTTAACGTGCTTTTATATATCCTGGAATATCCTATCTAGACCATACATACATTATTGGAAGTACGTAACTTATGGGGCACTTGAAATATTAGAAGAACATGAAACTTGCACTCAACAAGAACCTTCCCCTGTTGTTTCTATATAAGATGAGGGAACAGCTCTTGATAATATATTCATTGATGATTATTTATAAGAAGCAAAGAGAAATCGATTTCAATAGAGTTACTAGTGATGGAAAGGGTTGAAGGATTGTTGATTTTGTGTAAATGGGTGCATGTTTTGTTGGTGAGTCTAGTTTTAGTTTCAGCACCCAAAGCTCAGGCATGGAGCAAAGAGGGTCATATTATGACTTGCCAGATTGCTCAGGTAAAACTTAAAACCTGCCTTTATTTTTTCTTAAGACCATTCACCTCTACCAAATAATGGAAAGCATTTCTTTAAAGGGTTTTTTTTTTTTTAGATCTTTCTAGATATTAAATACAAATAAATCATTATTATTCCAATATGCCATTATTTTGGTGCTGTAATCCCTGATTGAGAGTGCGTCAGTGCTTCTACCCAAAAGCAAAACACTCAAAAATTGCGTTTAAATCGCAATCGTGTACATACTAAACGGTACTCAAACTGCGTTTGCCGAAACTATCTATTTGCCGCAAATAATTTTTTGTTTTTTTTTTGGAGTTCCAAATCTCCAACCACTAAGTCAAAAACTCTTATCATACTTCCCTTGTCAGATTCTCAACTATTTTATTAAAAAGTGATTTCGTTTGCTTGACGTGTGCTGTCTTAAAAAACACGTTTGGCAACATTTGCAAATCACGCAAATAACCGTTTGCTTGATCATAAGAAAAACATATATGCAAATGTAAGTTTCATCTTGGAAACTAAAATCATGTAGTAAAAAATACCTCCTCCAATGAAAACTTACAATGATATTTCTCACAAATAATAATAATAATAATAATAATAATAATAATAATAATAATAATATGGACGTTCAGATCGGCCTACAAGGTTTTTCCATGTGTTACATAAACCTATAGTAAAGTACCTTAAACACGCACAAAGAAGTCAGCTTTGGTATATGTGGGTGTGTGTGTGTATTGGCTTGGATAGAATATGAAATATGCAAATCTTCTATGTTTGGTGAAGCTATTTAGAATTGCTAACTATGTTCTAAATTCTTAAACCATTATGTGTTTTGTACCCTTTGTGTTAGGCACTTTTAGAGCCTCGTGCTGCAGAGGTTGTGAGAAACTTGTTACCTGACTATGTGGAAGGAGACTTATCAGCTCTATGTACGTGGCCTGATCAAATCAGGCACTGGTATAAGTACCGCTGGACAAGCCCTCTTCATTTCATCGACACCCCTGACGAAGCTTGCGACTTTGATTATTCCAGTAAAAATTCACTCAACTGAACTGAACGCCAATCTCAGCTTTGATACTCTTTTTAACATCTAGGTTCTAATGGGAAGATCTGATTCTTTGATAGGGGATTGCCATGATTCTCATGGAGTTGAGGACATGTGTGTTGCTGGAGCTATAAAGAATTTCACTTCTCAGCTCATGCATTACAAAGAAGGTTCATCCGATCGCCGATGTAAGTGAGCAAATCAATCACCCAAAAAGTCTCTTGGAATTTTTCAACTTCAAAAATTACTGAATTTGTACTGAATTTTCTTGTTTCTTTCTGCAGATAATATGACAGAAGCTTTGTTGTTCTTATCACACTTGGTGGGAGATATTCACCAAGTATGTCACAATTCTTCTCTATAAAACTTCAGTTTCTTTCTTCTTTGTTCCATGAAAGATTCGCCCTTTCAATCTCTTCCCTTGTTTCTTTCAGCCAATGCATGTGGGCTTCACCAGTGACAAAGGCGGCAATAGCATACAATTGCGCTGGTATAGGCACAAATCTAATCTTCATCATGTGAGTAACAAGACATATTCTTCCTCTCTTGCCATGGTTTTTTCTACTAAACAAGGACATGAAATATCTAATTCTCCTTTGTCATTTGCAGGTGTGGGACAGGGAGATCATCCTTACAGCTGCAGCAGACTATTATGAAAAAGACATGGAACTTTTCCTAGAAGACATAAAGAATAACTTCACTGATGTAAGAATAGTTGAATGGCTAAAATTTTATCTAAAAGAATCGCAGAAACAATCTCTCAATTGTCACACAAGCTAAGCAAATTTTCCCTACTTTACTTTGTCTCTATCTATGCATTCAGGGAATCTGGTCAGATGATGTGTCTTCTTGGGGAGACTGTGAAAACCTCTTATCTTGCCCAAACAAGTGAGTAGAGTCTGTAAAATTGCTCAATGATCCCTCCTTTTCTATCTTTGTTGATTTTTATTTCTGTTTATCTACGTCTTGCATGAAAAGGTATGCTGCGGAGAGCATAAGCTTAGCTTGCAAGTGGGGATATAAGGATGTTGAATCAGGTGCAACTCTAGCAGGTAAAGTGACTAGCTTCCTGATAAAACTGCTTAACAAAATAAGCTTATAAAGAATGTTCTAAGGGGCATTTGATGCTAGTATCAGATAATTTACTATCAACTATTGTATCAAATGTCTGGCATATATTGGTGAAACATAAAACATGAACTAGGAATTTAGGAAATGTTGATTAAAATATCAATATTTGTAAACATCTACTACGTGACATTCCTATCAATATTAACAAATAAAATCTTGCCTAATTCCATAAACTAACCTAAAGTTGCTAAATACCACAAAAGTAGGGAGCTGAAAAACCTGAACTCAGAAGCAAGCAAGCTGAGTGTTACTTGTGTTTGTGATTGTTTCAGGGGACTGACTAAAGTTAACTGCTTGTGTGTCACAGACGATTATTTCAATTCAAGGATGGCAATTGTAGTCAAACGAATAGCACAGGGTGGAGTCAGATTATCCATGATTCTGAACACAATATTTGGCAACCATCATCATGAAATTGCAGCACCAGCTTGAGCAGCACCACTCCCAAATGGTTAATGGACAAATTTCTTTTGTAAAATAACTGCAGACTGTAAACATTATTTTTCCATTTTTACTACAGACAGCTTTTCTGTGCAAGTCAGAGCATGCAAGTCTATTCACACTACATACAATTCACACACTCATGGTCACAGACTCACATCTATTTTAAACCTGTAATCAAATCTGAGATGAAAAATATCTTAGGCGGATGATTTTTTTTCATATGAAAGTAAAACCTCAGAGCTCAAGTCAGATATGGGTTCCAAATTTGGAACCAAACACCACCTAACTACAACTTATAACATATATTTAATGTTACATATTGCTACATTTTTGTGATATATATTATACATTATATATATGCATGTAATATTGGATCTACAAACCCATGTTTAAGTAGTACCTTTGGGAAGGTTTCCTTGAATATGTGTAAAGGAAAACGCTTATTCAGGGAGAGTGGGACTCTCCCTAAGGTTTGAATACTGAGACTTTTAAGGGTTTGTTGTGTATCAATCCAACACCCAACCAACCTAAGAACCCACCTTTGCCTTGGTGGTAGTAACACCGAGTGTTTTCAAGGCGCCAAGGCGATGTCTAGGCAATTTGCCTTGTCTAGGCGAGGTGTAGCCTAGACGAAGCCTAGACGTGGCTTAGGTGAAAAAAAAAATTTATTTATAGGTCTCTAGACAATTAATTAATTATTTACAAGTCCCCGGACAGTTTATATAGAATTATATATATATATATAACTATTTTTTATAATAAATGTTAAATTTTCATAAAATGATCAAAAACACTTCATATTAATTAAAATCATGTCCACAAATTGTTAGGCAACAAATATCTATCGTCGGAGGGTTGCCTGAGGGTCACCAAAGATTTCGACAATGCTTCTTGGTCAGAGCAAATGAAAAAAATGGGCTTAGAGAAAGAGGTTTGAGGGCTTACTGTAGAAAGAAGTGGTTTCTGTTTTTAATTTTTTTCTTTTTAAATTAGAGAGAACCCCCCCCCCCCGCTAAACTTTTTAAATATTTGCACAAACCTCCACCGCCTACCAAGCACTGTGCCTAAGCGTTTTTTTCCTAGCCTAGGCGACGCCTTGAAAACACTGGTAGCACTCCTTATCCGTAGAAGAGACCAGAGTTCAAATCCTAGTAGGTGGGAGATAAATGTTATTTTCAACGCTGTGTATGAGCCTATGAGCCCTCTGCTGCAATCCATACTCTAGACTAGGTTGTGTGGGCTTTATAAGCCTACTTGTTTTCCAAGGGGTTCACTTGCTCCTTAAGAGTTAATATATGTATTGGAAGGTGCTTTGGTTGCTAACCTCTTTGGGAGCTCGGAGTGTCCAAGGCTTCGGTCGGGGCAATTAGGAAAAAAAAAAAAAACACCTGACCAACCTTAATTGATTGTAAGATCGATCAGGTAAGAGCACTTTTGGGGGGATAAATTTTATCACCCAACAAGGTCAGGTTGGATGAAAATTTGTTCCAAAACCAACCTAACCTCGGCACACCCTACCAACTATGCCAGTTAATTCCTAAGAGGGTTTCTTGCTTGATCCCCCAGAGACATTGCTATCTAAGCTCTAGATGGATGCTTCAGATCTCAATAATTTCATGTTCATTGATGAAGCTGTTCTCACCAAAAGACATGTGCCCTCCATGGGGGAATCCAAGAAGCTGCCAAATCTATGTCAATAGCACCCCTCCCCAGACAATCCCCCTGCACCCAAAATTAAACAAGAAGCAATGCCCCAGCTCCATAAATAGAGGGAAAAAGAATCAGGAAGTAGACTACTGTTCTAAAGTTTAGAAGTGTACTTGTAGGATTTATAGCTTGGCTTCAATACTAACCAATTCAAAATTTCATATAAGTCACATTTCCTTCTATTGTAATTTGCATTGATACAGGTTAGCTAAGCTTAGAATTAGATAAAATAAACACCACAAAAGAAAGAACTATATCCATTTTCATCTGCGGCCTCTTCCTCGAGAGAAAAAACCACCTCGCTGATTTGATCGTCTTCCACTTCCTCGACCTGAAGATGATCCTGAATTGAATCGATGGTGTTCAGAAAAGTTCCCTTGACTGGTTGAAGATGGTTGCATTTCGTTGCTCTGCTTATTAAATGAACCACTGGGCAAAACTCCTTGCTGTTCCACAGGTGTGTGGGGATGGCATCCCTGTAAAAATGTTTCATGAGGTGCCTGGTTGAATCCCGCTTGTCCCACAAACCCCGGCCATGACATAGGTGGCCCTTGAGAGAAATTGGGTTGCACGCATGGTGGCATACATACATTTGGTAGGTTCCTTTGACCAGGCTCAAACTGCGGTCGAATTGGCATACCGTTGTTGAAACCTGCATGCATCTGCTGTGAATGCTGGTGATGATTTTGTTGTTGATATGACATCCAATTCATTGGCAGACCACTAGGAAAGGGCATCTGTGCCTGTGGTTCAAATGCTGTCCCATCTGTCCACATTCCATTAAATTGCAGCAAATGCTGAGGCCCACCCATGCAGGGAGTTCCCATGCCAATAGAGCAACTACAACTCCCACAACCATATGAAGCTGCAGCAGGTTGTGTGTGGAGCAGGTTAGGAGCATTTGGTAACTGACCCATGGAACCCATAAATGAAGGGCCTGGATGTTGGTTTCCAGCAGATTGTGCATGGACACCTGGATGTGGGTTGGCTGCAGGTGGTGTATGAACTTTAGGAACATTTGGTGGCTGACCAGTGGCTCCAATGAGCGGAGGAGCCCAAGGCTGGGCATTCCTCTGGGCTCCTCCCTTATTTTGAGCCTTCTTCCCATCAACAAAATCTTGGTTTCCACGTTTCCTATCATTGGCAGCCTTCTTTTTTGTCATCTTTTGGGCTCTCCTGTACTCAGCCTCCTTTTCATCATCTGAAAACTCCACTTCATCAGAGACCTCTTCATCGTTTTCCCCAGATGCATCATACCCTCTCTTGTAAATATTCTTGTCATTGAGGACATGATCAACAAACTCTACAACAAAGGATATGAGGGTGCCTTCACTTATTCCAGCAGGAACTTCTTTGTCAGAATTGAATCTGACAACATAGTAGGGGTTCTTGACAGGTCCAAAGATTTCATCCACTATCCCTAATGGCAGCCTAGTTTCTGTTATCCAGAGGATAGAGCCTTCATTAAGAGGATTATGCTTCTCTGACCCTTCCACAATTACTTTGGCACCCATAATCTGAAAATAATTGAAGAATTGTAAGCATCAAATTGATTGAAACAGATGACATCATCAATATTGTGATTTGTATGAGTTTTGCCTCAGATCATATTGCTTGTTAATACCAGAAATTCAAATGGATGAATTGAATGATCTAGCTGAGCATCCCTCTAAGTTAGACCATAGAATTGTTTTCAGATTGAGAAGTTTGTTCACCATAAATATAGCCTATGCAGCTTGGCAACAATGAAAGTAAGGAGCTTATTTTCTTTGAACTTACAGTTAAAATCACTCCAACAGGTAGGGTTTGATGATGAGGTTTCAAGGTTACATCAACTTGAGGAACATGAGGGAGAACCTGCAAAATAATTTACACAGTAAGTAACCCACGTCCAGAAATACCCCAAGATCCAAATATGGAAGAAGCTGAACGAAAGTATTACTGACAACAACAAACAACTTTACATAGACTGCACTTGTTTTGTAAAGAGAAAATTGTGGCACAAACATGCAGCCCCAAGTAGTTACTAGGAAGCTTGTAAGGGATGTTCAAGTGGCTAGATTCTGTTCACACCATGAATCATCTTTTTCTACCAATCCCCCTATCTAGGAGCACAATTTCATTTTTCAATAAATCAAAGCTCACATATATTTCAAACTTGTCTCAAAGAACAAGAATTAAATAATGGAAACAAGGTATTCCACACCCAATTGGATATACTAACTACATGGTTTTATGCACAAGTTTTCCCACAAAATACAGTTTTGATTGATGAATTATATTTAACAGTTCTTGGCATTATGTACAAATACCTTACTAGGTTTTTACTTGAGCCAAATGATTTTGGGTTTTCCCACTCCAGGCATTTTGGAATAGATATAAATCAGAATTCTGAAGTAAATTAAAGTAATAGAAAATCAAATGGAATAACGTTAAACACCAATATAAATTACCTCAACTTCATTCTTAGACCTAATGGGCCCTTTTGGTCCACCTTCCTCATCTTCATCACTGCCACCAACCATCTCCTCCACACCCAAGTCCCTTATTTCCCCTTCTTCAACTTCTCCAATCTCCCTCTCTTTATCCGATTCCTCCTCGTCCTCGTCCCCATCCTCTTCATCACTACTCGAATACGAAGACGAAGAAGAAGAAGTCGCCAAAGAATCACTACTATCACTCTCTTCCTTATCTTTCACTTTCACCATCTCAACACTCTCATTCTCAATTCTTGCTTCTTTTGCTGCTTCAACAACCAAATGATGATCTTCATTCACCGTATCAACCCCATTCTCTATCGTCTCCGACTTCGGCAAACACTCGTTTCCTTCCGACGAAACAACAATTTGATCGCCCTGAACTTGATCCGAACTTTCAGAATTTGCAACCAAACTAACCTTTCCCATCTCCTCCTCAATTATTGAAGAACCTAACCCTAACCCCTTACCAACCACTCCTTCCTCTACTTTCTCATTTAATCCATCTAAAAACTGGTCTTCAATCTCCACCTTGATTTTAACATCTTCTGCTTCCACTACATCAGTATCAGATCCATTAACAAACGAAGCATCTAAAATGCCCTTCTCAGAACACCCAAATCCAATATTTTTCGAATCAGACTGATCTGGGCGTGGCTTTACGGAATCAGTTTCCATAATCCAATCTTCTATACAGTCGAATTCGGGAAGAGGACCGAGGATTGAATAAGAGAAATCGGGGAATTCGGGGATTGAAAGCTCAGATGGGCTTGTTGGGTCGTTGAGTTTAGAAGAAGATTGACGAAGGTTTTCAATGGTGGAATTAAACCCTACCATTGCCAAACAAAAAGCAGAGGCTTTTTGGGAGCAAGATTGGATTTTGAAGAGATGGAATTGAAGATGAAGAAGTGTAAGTTCATAGTTGCAAAAGTGAACAGGATTGGCATTTATATAAATAGGTGAGAAGAAGAACGCTTAAAAAGTGGAAGTAGTAGTAGTAGCAGTAGTTTCTGCTTAAACCCTAAACCCTAGCTAGGGTTCGCTGTGGTTTTATATTGAAAAGAAGATGTGCGTGATGGCAAAATTGAAATTTTGGAACGAAAGAAACGGTAATGTGTCCGTCGTCCCCGCGCTGAAGTAGACCGTCATAACGATCAGAAGCTTATGGCAGGGCCGTTACAACAATGGCCAAACGGCGTTGCTTAACAGCACTAAAACTATTATTATTAAAACATGTTAATCTAATTACAAAAATTTTAATTTAAAGTATAATTACACATCTTTCAAAAATATATATATAATTCTGTTAAAAAATATATATAATTATACATACATATTTATTAAATTTGTGTGTTACACATCTTAAAATGTATAATAAATAATCCAATAGATGTGCATATGTAGTTACACTTGAAGTTATATTTTTTTTTCAATTAGATTAATATTTCCCATTATTATTTATATTACGAGAAATGTTAATCTAATTTTTTAAAAAATGCAACTACATTTACAACTAAATCTTCACATTTATTGGATAATTTACACAACTTAGAGATGTATAAAACACATATATCAATATAAAATTTTACATGATTTAAAAAGTAACTTTTAAAGGAGGATCACAAATTAAGGGAGCGTTTAGTAGTGGGTAATCATGAGGATAGAAATAAAAATCTTAAAGATTCTTGTATTTATTTCACTATTTATATTTTTTTAAGAGTTAAAAAGTAATTCTCAAAAAAGTAGATTCTCACCCACGATGTAAAAGTGATTTCTATTGAGATAGGTGATATTTACTTTTCCAAGAAAGTAATTACCACGAGAAAGTTTTTATTTCTTTTAAAAACTAAAAAAAAATTACAACAACCCAAAAAAACAAAATCACTCACCCTTATTTCACCAATGTTAATATTTTTCTTAAATACAAATAATATTTTAATAAAATATATTGATTTTATTCACTTAATATTAATAATAATATTTTTTATATTTTATGAAATATTCATTTTATTATTTTTTTAAAAATAATTTTATTATTATTTTTTCATCACAATTAATAAAAAATCAATTTTACTATTTTAATTAAAATTAAGTTTATTATTTTAATAAAAATATTTATTATTTGAAAATTATTTTTATTCTAACTTTATATTAATAATAATATTTTTTATATTTTTACGAAATATTTATTTTATTATTTTTTAAAATTATTTTATTATTATTTTTTCATCCCAACTAATTTTATTATTTTTAATAAAGATTCAGTTTTACTATTTTTAATTAAAATTAAGTTTATTATTTTAATACAAATACTTTATGATTTGAAAATTATTTTTTAATATGTTTAAAAATAGATTTTAATTATTTATTAAATTAATAAAAATTAATTTTATATTATTTAATAAAATTAATATTTTTATAATAAAGATTATTTTATTATCTAAAATTTCTATGAGCTATCAAACACAATAATGTAATATTTTCAGAAAAATTGTATTAGATCCCCGTGCATAACCAAACATAGTAATATATCATTCTCATCTTCAAATTTTCATTAATCACTTTCTCAGAAATTTGATAATCATTCTCATCTAAAGATTATTGCGTACCAAACGCAACCTAAGTTTTAAAGAAAAAAAATAAAAATTTTGTATAATATTTTTATTTTTTGAAAAGAGAGTTCATTGCTATTTGGGAGTTGAATTTTTTTTTATAATATAATCAACCACACTTCTTTGGTAAGTGCATCTAATGGTCTATGAATTGTTATCAATGCAACTCTTCTTATTTATTGGCACTTACATAGTCAATAAAAAGCAAGGGTGTCAATCGTTTGGTTTAAATCGGTTTGATGCTCAAACCTAAATCAAATCAAATATAATCGGTTTCGGTTCGGTTTAGCTTAATCGGTTTATTTCGACTTACCAAATCAAATCAAATCAAAACTAACATAATCATTTCCGGTCGGTTTGGATTTGTCGGTTTAAAGTTTTACATGTACATATATTAAATAAATTAAAATAATTAATTATATATGTATGTATATAAGGTAATTTTAACTTTTTTAATGCATATTTAAAAAACTTGAAAACTATCTTTACTATATAAATATGATTATATAATTTTTCAATAAGAATGTTTATATTATAAAAGAATTATAGACATTAAAAATAAATATTAATAATTTTAATTTTAGAATCGGTTCGGTTCGGTTTAAATCGATTTTTAAAGTCTTAAACCGTAATTCAAACCAAACTTATCGATTTATACTTTTTTCAAGCTTAAATTAAACCGAACTTATTAAAAAATCAAACACATCAATTCGATTCGGTTTCGTGATTTGAACCAATCTATTGACACTTATAATAAAAAGTCTGGATAAAAAAGAAAAGTTACGTCATAGATAATGTAGACCTTTGTTAAAACAATTATGACTTGAATGTGAATGAATACTTAATGTGGTGGTCAAGAGTATTCATGTTGATCACGTTGGTGACTAGAAAAAAAAATTGCAATACGATGTAGGCTTGAGCCCTTTGTATGTAGGTTGTTCGGACTTAAAAGTTTAGTTGTTATTCAAGGTTTATATGTTCCTTATGGATTAATATCAGTATAAATAGATTAATCTTAGTTTTTGTGCAGCCTTTATGGCTTACCCAGGCGATTTAAAACATGATATAAATTTACTTAATTAAACCACACAAAAGGGTTCAAGTCTAACGGCTTAAATTTGACTGGTAGCATCTAATATTAAGAAATTAAAATACCCTTTTAGAAAAAAAAAATATTTAGACTATATTTAGTTTATGATTAAAATATAATTTTTTCTATTTAAAATTTTAATTCATTGAAACCCCCGAAAATAGTTTTTTAAAATTTATAAAAAAAATAAGTTATTTTAATTTTATGAGTTTTTATTTTTATAATTATATTTTATTTTTCGGATTACGAATCAAATTGAACGTTTGCCTTATAGAACTTCTTTCAAACTTTCATTTTTGAGCTTTATGCCTAAGCACAATCCTGTCTTTGTCTTAATCTTTCTGTGTTTGAAAAAGTATTTTGGGAATACTTAACAAAGAAGAAAACAAAGGGAGGAAAGTCGTTTGCTTCACATGTTGAGAGAACTTGTCTTCTTCATAATTAAGTTTGGAAAACAAGATACTGAGATACCTATGTTCGTGTTTATCTGTGCCAGCCACAACACCCAAATGCAATTAATTCATTAACTGCATGTTGCCCTTCAAATTAAGGTCACATAAGTTCAATTTGCTAACCCAATTAATTCATAAGCTTAACAAGCTTTTCCAACTAATCTGCAACCACATAAATAGTTAAGAAGACTAATAATTTTACAAAAATATTGAATATTTTCTAAAGCAAAGAATTGTCACATAAGAAATAAATATTGTGAATTGCATCATTAAGATAGACATGTAACGAACTAAGTGTTATGTGATAAGCACATTTCATTAAAGTTTAATAGAAAATTTTTATAAAATTACTATTAGGCTAGCCATTCTATATTTTATAGAATGTTGGGTATTCAAAGTGTAATAGAAATACAAATATTAAGATAGACGTGGAAAACCAAAACTTTAAAAGATAAAATTAAAAATGAATATATTAAAAAAATAATAAGAATAATTCCAATTGAAGATATAATGGAAAAGAATCGACTAACATGATCTGGACACATAAGATGTAGGACTTAGATATATTAATTAGGAAGAATGATTGATTAACATTACATGATAACAATAAAAGTAATAGAAGACTTAAAATGATATGAATAGAGATAATTAAGAAATATTTAATTTATTATAATTTAAATGCTAACTTATGCGCTAATCCTTGATAGAGTGAATTGGAGAAAGCGAATTTATGGAAAAGACAGCATATAGTTGAGTTGGTTGAGTAGTACATGATATCATAATGCACATCACAAGAACTCTTGATCGGTTTCTACTTTGAAAATATTGTACATATATTATTGCAATATTAATTAGGAATTGCATCTCTTGTTCGAACGTTATTAATTAGGAATTGATGGATGGATGCAGACAACTGATCATTATAAGGAAATTAATAAAAATCATAGGAATCCAGACTTATAACAAACAAATAATATAAATGTAGGTTGTGTATACGTCTGTTAACCGTCTCGAATTAGCATGAATGCATTATTATTATTCATGCTAATTCCATATGCTACACATTGAAATAAGGCTGTGTTTGGTATTATTTTTAAATCATGATTTTTGTATTTAAAAGCAAAAAGTGAAAAAAAAAAAAAAAGTTGTGAAAAACGTGTTTGGTTGATAGTGATTCAAAAAATGGTTTTAGAAAAAAGTTAATAAGAAAAATTGTTTTTAAAAAACATGAAGAATTAAGTTATTTTTTGAGTTTTTCTTTTAGTTGATGGGACCCACATAAATTTTTTTATTTATTTGATTTTGTGTCAAAACTTAGAACAATCAAACAAGTTTTTCTTGTTTTCAAATTTTAAAAATATTTTTTAAATATGATGTCAAACATATTTTTATAAATTGTAAATCAATAAAAATAATAAGATCATATTTTATTTTTAGAAAACAATTTTTAAATCTTATATACCAAATGCAGCCTAAATACTCCAACAAGAACCATCTGGAATTAGCATGAATGTATTATTATTCTCAACCTAATCTAACCCTCATTAGGTGCCAAGCTAACAGAATTTGAATGCATTATTATTACGTTTATTAATTAAATTTTAGAAAATCCTATTTTTATCTTAGAGGCAACAGAGTTCAAATTTTGATTAATTTAACTCAATTCATTGAGAAATACTACCAGCAGTAAAATAATAATTATATTAGCATTAAATAAAGTTACCTACATTTGATTAGTGAAAATAGAAAATTTAGAAAACATTTTTTTATCTTTTTATAAGAATAACTTATTTTCCTAATAAAAAGTTGAAAAACCGTTTCTAAATTTACTAAAAAAAACACACTTTTCGTGTTTTTTAATTTTTTGATAGAGAAAACTGTACTCGAATCATAAACCATAAACACACTTTTCGTGGTTTCTAAATATATTATTTAGCTACAAAATTTGTTTGTTGTGGCAAAAAAAAATTCATTATGCATATTTAGTTATAATCATAGCCATAAAAATATTTCATAACTAAATAATTTTAGCGACAAAACCTTTATTTTTAGCTATGATTTGATTTGTAGCTAAAAGTCTAATTTGTTGTAGTGGTCCAATTTAAATTCAATTTTCTGTATTTAAAAATAAAAAATCAAAAAAGTTACAAAAAGCTTGTTTGTTAAAGTACGATTTAAAAACAGTTTTTAGAAAAAAAAAAAAAAAAAAGTGAAGAGTTTCCTTTTTTCTTTTTACAATAATAGGACTCACATAATTTTTTTTACTTCATTTTTTATAGAATCTTCAACAAATTAAACAAGTTTTTCATATTCTTAAATTTTAAAAACAATTTGTAAATATACTGTCAAATATATTTCTAAAAGCTATAAATCAACTAAAAATAATTTCATAATCTAATTTTTTGAAAACTATTTTTAAGTCACATGCCGTATGTAACCTAAGATTTTCACCAGAAAAAAAAAAAAAAAAAAAAGGAGAAAAAAAAATCTTAAGGCCGCCATTACTTTGGATTAATTGGTGAAAACTGATCATATATATGTAACTTCATATCATCAAATCATCAAAATTGAGTACTTCTCATCAGCTATAGTTACAGATACCGATCGAGATGTCGGAGATTAATTAGAGCGATATATATATATACCGAAACACGATCATCAAAGATATATATAGGAGGAAATTAAAGGAACTTACACAGCTCCGACAATAGTTTTTCATCTGTAGGATCTGAGAATAGCTCCGCAGGAAGTGCAGATTACAGCTCTCCAAGATCTCCAGCAGAACGGAACGTAACAGAATCTCGTCTCGGTTTTCATATCGGCGACGCTGGCGCCACAACCGCATCGCGAGCACATCGCAGCCGCAGGCTTGCTTCTCCTCACCATCCGCTTCTGATCAACTAGAAAACAGAAGAAAACCATCGCGTTTCGGGTCTCTGTTACACCGTTAATTACTTTCTCTGACACGTTTCCGATTCTAGAACTTTCCGCGTTACAGCGAGAAACAAAGCAAGCAACAAGAGATGATTGAGAGTTTTTACGATGTATACGTATGAGATATTTAGTAGAAAAATGCAAATAGCTACGATATGTTGTTGGCCGTTGCCAGACGGACACGTGCCGTGAATATCCTTCCATCCGAAAGTTTTGGAATTTTGGTTTTTGAAGCAATCCTGAACGTACACGTGGCGATGGTCAAGACGGCAAATTGACTGACTTCTTCGTACATGTCGTCACCCTGACCTGACAGTACTCACAGATGTTGGTGGCGTTGTTCATGGTTTTATTCACTAAAGAATGCAACATATATAATTTTAATCAAATTTAAAAATCTATTAATTGTATATATTTTGAATATATAGATTGAACTAATGAATGATGAAACAATGCAAATTTATGAAATGGTCCCAACCCTTTTTACTGTCATGTAAGGTGAAGTTAATGACTTCTCTTGTTTCATTTTCTCCTGAAGAACAAAGCCATAAGCATTTAATTATATCAAAGTTAAAATATCTTTATGTCTCTCTGACTTCTTCTACTTGGGGAAGAATGACTAACAGGATTTTGAAGGTATTGAGTTTGTTCTTTCATTCTCTACAGCATATATATATATTACATAATGCTTGAAAAATTAGGGTAAAGCTTATTATTAACCTTATGGGAGGTGAAGAGACCCGCGTCCTCTTAAAGATAAAATAAGAAAAAATTAATTAATTACATGATTTGAACGCATACGACCAAAAGAATTTTAAATGTTTCGGTTAAAAAGAGTGATTTATTGACAATCTATAATAATGATAAAAAGGAGATGAAGACCTAAAATAATATGAACAAAAATAATTGAAAAAGATATAATTAATTATAATCTAAATGTTAACTTAGCACTTGATAAAATGAAGTGAAGGAAGAGGATCGTGTAGCTATCCAACCTTGTCTAGTTGCAAAGAGGCTTAGTCCAACTGTATATGTTTGCTTGTAATCATATATATATATATATATTGTAAAAAGCAGGAAAGAGGGAACCATTGGTTAGGCAATCTGGCCTGGCCCAACTAAGGGCTACTAAGCCAACTCAGTGTACGTCAAGGGTCAACTTGATCAAAGATTTTGTGCCCACTTGTTTGTTGCAATATGTTGAAACTTCTTTCTTAAGTAAGTGTTACTTTCTTTCTTTCTTTTGTTTTGAAAGTTCAAAACCATTTCATTCCATAGAAACGGGAGAAGTCTCCTCAAAAACAAAATCTGTAATACAAGGTGGGGTTTCCACTAACAAAATTTGAGGAACAGTCAAGACGAAAGACATTTTACCGAGACGGTGAGCCACCTGGTTCCCATCTGTTGGTTAAAATTTAAAAATAACATTTGGAAATCAACCACTTAACAATTTACAATTTTCCACTAATTCACCCACTTTCGATAGGGAAGGGGAGCTTCCATTAATTGCAGCAATCGCACAAGTCGAATCGCTTTCAAGCACATCACATGGAGTTCCTGTCTCTGCTGCGAGCTCAAGCTAGCCCAGATCTGATGACAATTAGTTCAGCACTTAAAACATCATAGACACCCTTGATTTGCTTACACATGGCTGCAATGACCAACCCCCTTGAATCCCTGATGACCACCCCCACACCAGTCAGACCAAGCCCCTCATTTATACTAGCATCATCTTTAGAAGTCCATCTTGAAGAGGGGACCAACTCGCCACTCTAGCAGATTCTGCAGGTCTTTCAGTTTTGTTATATGTTTCACTAGCATACTACTATATTTAAGCTCAATGCATGATTTTATAATTAGTCAAGTGCATCTCATGTGATGGTAGAAATCAAATATTGGAAGGAGACTCATTTACTAGTCGAGATGGAGGCATCATTCATAATATTAGAAAATATTATACGGACACAAAAGTTAAAAACACCATAAAAACACAATTACCTTTCTGCCTTTAGATTAATATTGAGCTATGTGCATTGCTGCAAGGTGATTACTTTTCTAAGGTTTTTAGGGTTTAGGCTCTTCATTATGCGGTAGTGCCCTTCAACAATGGCAGGCAATGACTCCATTATCTTGAAGCCTTTAAGGTCAACCCACCCATTCCCTTGAAGCATGGAGAAGGTGATTCCAGACTTAGAACTAGTAGTTAAAGAGCAAATTAACCTTTTTTTTATTATTATAATTTTTTGTTATTATTTGCTTTAAGGGTGTCAACTATTTGATTTGAGTCGGTTTGATGTTCAAACCCAACCAAAACTAAATAATCGAGTTCAATTCGATTTAGGTTTATCGGTTTAATTTCAATTACCAACTTAAACCAAACCGAATTAAACATAATTGATTTGAATCGATTTGAATTGATCAATTTAAAATTTTAAATCTACATAAATTAAATAAATTAAAATAATTAATTATAAAATAATATATGTGAAATAATCTTAAATTTTTTAATATATATTTAATAAATTTAAAAATAATTTTTATTATATAAGATAATTATATATTTTTTAGGCTAATATTTATATCATAAAAAAATATTAGACATTAAAAAATAAATGATAACATTCTTTTTTTTTATAATCGATTTAGTTCAATTTAAATCGATTTTCTAAACTTTAAACATAACCGAGACCAAATCTACCGGGTTATATTTTTTCTAAACTGAACTTATTAAAAATTAAATCAAACTGAACCAAATACATAAGTTTTATTCGATTTTGTCGGTTGAGTCCATCCAATGATACCCCCAACTTGTTTTGACTTCAAATAGAAATATGAAAAGTTTGAGTTTTCTCTTTTCACTTACTCCATGTATGTCATGTGAATAGTGTTTTATAGTCGACAGTTATATCATTCATATCACCCATTTAAACCGTCCACCAAACATTCTTACAAAATTACAGGTAATTCATAATTGAACCCAAAATTTCAAAATAAATAATAATAATAATAATAATAATAATAATAATAATAAATAAATAAAGGAAGAAGAAAATTCTCAATAATGCAAAGCTCGGGGAAATGAAGAATCGGACTGTTACGCGACCAACTCGTCTCGGTTTTGGATCAAAATATACAAAACTCAAGAAAAAGATCAAACCAAACATTAAGTGATCTTTATTATAGTACATATTTAAAAATAAAAAATAAAAAATCATCTGTAAGATTTAAGTGTAGCTCCGCAGAAAGTACAGATTATAGCTCTCCAAGACTTCCAAAAAAAAGGGACGAAACAGAATCTCGTAGCGGTTTTCATATCGGCGACGCTTGCGCCGCCGCCGCACCGGGAACAAATCCCTGCCGCTGGCTTGCTTTTCCTCACCACCCGTTTCTGATCCACCAGAAAACAGAAGAAAACCATCCCGAACCGTTCTCGTTTCGGAAACGTTTCGTAGCGTTTCGGATCACGAGCTCGCCTAAAAAACTGTGACTGCGACCCGGCTCTTCGATTACTGGTTTAGCGGTAGCAGTAGGGATAGCAGAGGGAGAGGCGTTTCTATGTATAGTTGGAGAGGAAGTTGAAAGAGGCGTTTGTTGGTTGACACTTGGCGGAAATCTAAGGGGGCAAGCGGATTTGTTTGACATACGGTTTGAGCGGTGAACCTGACAAACGTGTTCACGGGCCCACGGCTACCGCGTTCCTTATTTTTTGCCACGTGTATGAGACAGTTGGCTGTTAGATGTACACCTAAATTGTCACAGGCACACTCCTTTGAGATTAATTAGCTGGAACGCTGTCACTTTTATTTTTTATTTTTATTTATTTTCAAACATAAGAAAAATAATTATAAAAATATGTCCAATACCTAAAAAACTAATTATAAAAATCGTTTTCGAAAAAAACAAATTATAAAAAATAAAAAACTATTTATCGGATTCAATCAAATTTAAACGAATATTTTGTATTTTCATATTTTCAAATACAATAAAAATTGTATCCTAATCACCAACTAAATAAATTCTAATTTTTCATGATATAATTAATTAGTAAAGTTTTTTTTTATTATCAGCTATTTAATACAATCCGTATTTTTTATTCATATTTGACGAATTATGTTTAAAGATATGATATTTACATTTTTATATCAAATCTAAATTTTTAATAAATAATATTTTATTTAAAAGTCTGAATTTAATATTCTTTTTTTATTATTATTTTGGCAAAGAGAGAGAATTGTCCAAAGAGACGTAAATAAAAAATTAAAGATTGGTTCGGACCGAAGAATTAATGTCACTCGTTCATTATCAAACTGACTAATGTAAGGATCCCACCAGAACGTTTTTATCTCAATCCTAAATTTTTAATAAATAATATTTTCTAAATTTAATATTACTTTTTTCGTTTTGTTTTTTTGGGCAAAGGGAGACAATTGGGACGTAAATAGAAAATTAGAAGGCCGAGACTCAAAATTAACTTTACTGAAATAATGAATCTTAGGCAAGAATAAATATGTTTTGCATTAATATATAATATGTTACGCAAGAAAATTAAATAAATGCATGTTGTCTGGGAGGAAGAGTCTTCGATACGAACACTAACGAATTGAATATGTGTGGGCCTGGTATGGACACTAACTATTACTAGTTCTTGGTATATATATGGAATATTATTGAGGTCGTCCAGCCCATTTAACAATGAACCTGTCTTGAATCATTCCTATTGTACCTTATTTGGTGTATGCTATTAAAACACCGCACCTTAAACCATAAATAGGAGTGTTGATTTTTCAAAATATAAAGGAGAGGGAGATTTTTTTTTTCTTTGAAAAATTTATTTAGCTCACCAACTAATACCAATTAATTCAAAGGTATCATAATACAAGTGGAATCACAATTTGTTTATAACCTCTAATTGTTGAAAAGTTTATCTAAATGACAACACATTCAGTGGTTACTAAGAATACAAAATCAAACTCCTTAAGAAAAATCTCGAGTTCAATTTCTAGGGAGACATTACACTATTTATAAATAGTAAGAATAAATGATACAAAAGACGTCTATTTATATAACGATGACTGTACCAAAATAAAATAATATTATAAATCTATAATGACTGACATTCATCGAAACGGGTGCGAGATTAAATAAAAAAATAAATAAAAATAAAAAAGAAAAGAAAAGAAAGCGTACATTCAAATGAAAACCTTAAAAGGCTCTTTATGAGGATTTATGTACATATTCTTGAATAAATGATATTTGGACCCAATAGCTCGTAACGTGGAACTGAAAACAGCACATGTCAGATCGAACGGATAAGAAGACACGAACATGAAGATTAAATCATCAGCGGTCCCGGACTCACCACGCGTCCACCAAAGAGCTACTTATTGTACCTCGCTTTGCCATGGCTTTTAACGAAAGCGATGTGGTATTGCCACGTAATGGATCAAGCTAACCCGCACACCCACCTACTCATCAATACGATACCACTTTGTAGCCCCCACTGACATGTCAACAGTCAATCGTACATCAATTTTGACCATTGACCGAACCATTCTTTGACTTGATTTCAACATCAGTAACGTAGTAGTTACTAAACTTTTGCGTCAATCACAGCCGTCAGAATTTGTGATCAAAGTTGACTATTCATCGATGCATAAAAAACACAAGCAGGTTATACAGTGCTCGCATCGATCACAGCCGTTAAAATCGTGATCAAAGTTGACTACTCATCGATACACAAATAACACAAGCAGGTGATACAGCTCTTACATCGACCACAGCCGTTAAAATTTGTGATCAAAGTTGACTATTCATCAATACACCATAAAGAAAAACACAAGCAGGAGCTAAAACTTTCACATCAATCACAACCGTTCTAAAACTTGCGATCAAAGTTGAATATTCATCAATAACCAAAAAATAAATAAAAATTACGAATCACGTACGGCACTTAAGAGCCATAGATGATTGATTTACACAGAAAACTTTTACACTATACAAAAAAACCGCTCTCAGAACTCGAAATCATGGCTCGATCGGATCAGATCAGATCAGAATCTCTCACGGACGCCAGACGTAAATAACCGTCCATCATCATCATCATCATCTTAGTCTTTTTGTTGCAGTATCGATCAAAGATGCGTTCTACTCGATCGATGAACATCGGAGGAAGATCGACGGCCAGTGAAAGAGAAGAAAGAGGCGAAAGTGTGAGCTAAGCCTATCGCAATACCAGCTTTCACCTGACCTCGCTTCGGAATCGGACGACTAGCGTATCTCCGGCGGTTTCCTCCGTTAATCATCGCCGTTCTTCTTGATCCGGCCATCTTTTCTGCTTCTGCTACAGCTGAGAGGGAAACAGCGGCGATGAGAACTCAGAAGATGAAATGAGGTTTGCTTGGATCGAAAGTACGAGCAATTAGAGTTTTTATACATGTAGAGTAACGAAAATGCCCTTGGTTTTCCTGAAAACTAAGGTTAGTGCCACTGGTGTATGACCGGGGTTATCCTTGTCTTGACCAAGCTAATTTTAACGCAAATGTGTGCTGTCGATGGCAGTTTAGTAATTCTGAGAGATGGTGGTACTTGAATGAAGTGGCATTGTCGTAATAAGACTTTAAAGTAGGGTCATTCACTCATTCTAAAACAATTCTCATATTGATCACGTGGTTTTTATAGGGAAGTGCAAGTTGGCACGAGGCCATATAGATAGATTCCCTTCAACTTTATTTTGGTTCTCCTTTTGCTTTTCTTTTTCTCTTTCTTTTTCTCATGTCTGCTGGACTGGACCGGTCCATTTCTTCACCACTAGCACCGGTTCGACCATGAACCGGTTCTCTACTAGAAATATTGCATCTTATTTTCTTTATTTTATTTTTCAAGCTCTTATTGACAAGTATATATTTGTCTCTGAATCTGAGGCACAATACTGGCTGGTGAGTGGAGGTGCACTGAATGAAGACTAATAAAGGGTCTTGCTTAGTGCATGAATTTGATTTACTTTTGTGGGTTTGATGTAACGAAGGAGATTAATTTGTTAGTTAAGTTTCATATATAGTATGGAGCATATATATATATATAAGATTTAATATTTTAATTTTAAGCAGTCATGCTCTCCACTGAGTATTATAATTTGAAGGTGATTAAGACAGGTGGAAGTGGGATGTTTAGAGGCCCACATGCATTGCACCAACTAAAGCCACGTCCCAACAAACACTAAATGTGAAAATAGTTTTTTTTATTGATTGAGTATCTAATTCTCAATCTATCCAGATTTGCTGTGCTATAAGTTTTTTTTTTTTGCTTTCTTTATGTTTATTTGAACTTCTATGTGCCCTGAAAGCAAGGAAAAATAAAATAATGATAAAACCTAGTAGTCTAATCAATTATTTGTCATGAAGAAAGATTTATTAATGAGAAGTTTGGTAGCTACTCCTCAAAGCATCTTTCTTTTGGAGATATTAGGCTTACTTTAGATATGTTGATCAACCATTATGATCGGCATGCTGAGCTGGCATTCAATCAGCTCAATCCTCACCCGTGTGTCGCCAAGAAAAGGGCAATATGACTTCTGGTCGGTGCCACTGAGGTAAGCAAAGAGGGACTCACACAACACGCAGATGATGAAGACAAAAAATGACTTCATTTTGTGAACTACACAACACCTATTGAAGAAACGGCTTTCGACACGAAATACGAAGTTACATGAGCTAGGTATACTGATGTAAGATCTGTATTTTAGGATAACGTCATTTTAACCCATAAAATACTTATATATATAGTTGATACTCGATACGTGTTAGTTCGAGTATCTTTGCATGCTTTAAGTTATTTAATATGTGCATAAAGTTTCAGAATGATCAGAGACCTGTTCGACGTCGAAACATATCGAAAATTGTATTTTGAATCAGTGGAGCTTGCTCCATAGAGGAAGAAATTTATGTCATTGATTACATCAATGGATTGATCTCCTATATCCGTAGTCCGATTGAGCTAAAAATTTTTCAGCTTATTCTTCTCTTATAGATATTCATTATAAACGGTGTAGATCTTAATCAGAGTTGTCTGCTGTGAGATATAAGACTTCAAACACTGTTTTTTGAATTTGTAGATTTTCTTGCGCAGTTTTGATCAATCAAACAGTTGGATCTCGTCCGTTGGATTGAGCTAAAATTTTACCGAATGGTTGGTAACTGACTCATAAAACTTTTGAATGATTAAGATGTTAAATTGAGAGTCTTTTGCAAGAAATTGATTATCTAAGTATAAGTAATTATAGCAGAAAAAAAACTATTCATTTTATTTAAGTGTTTTTTTAAAGTCTGGGCCCAAAATGCCACTTAATCTCTACATAAACCATTGGGACGTGATTTCTCTCATTTTTCACTTTCAAAAGAGGCTAAGGAGCTTTGGAGAAGAGGAAAAAAAAGGGGAGAGGATAAAGGAGAGAGAAAGCTAAGGTTTTGGTGCTTTTATGCCCAAAATCCCTCCAAGGTATATCATTCTCTCTCATTTTCTTTGTTCTATCTCTTTAGCATGTGAATGCAAGCTTTATTTTGACCTAAGGTTTGTATGAATCTCAGAATTTCAAGGAGTGGTGGAAAACCAATGTTGGATTTAGGTCTTGAATTTGAGATATGTGTATCTAGATGGTATGTGGAGTCCATAAATTGTAAAACCCTCAATTTCTAACAAGAAATTGGAGGGCTTTCATAGATTTGACCTAAACTAGAGTTTTAGACCTAGGGTTTACTATTCAAATTGCAAGTGATTTATGATGAATGCATGGGTAAATATGAATGTATGAAACTTTAAATTACTGATTTTGATTAGTATATAACCCTAGTGTAATGTGATTTTGATGTAGGCCATGTAATGTGATTTTGATGTAGGCCATGTAATTTGGAGATTTGCTCAAATTGGGGCTTTTTACCTAAACCAAGTCAATTGATTAAATTGACTTGGAAATTGTCTAATTGGACCCAAATTGAATGAAATTATGGGTTTAGAATGGTTGGACATGTGTTAAAATTGAATGACCTAGTTCAATTTGGCTTTATGCCTATTGTAGGGATTTTTTTCCCAAATTGGAGAATATGCTATGTATTGGCTTGAATTGGAGATTTTGACCTAGACTTGGTCAATTGATTAAATTGACATGAAATTAGTCTAATTGACCCTGAGTATGATTGAATGTCATGTATTATAGTGGTTGGATCAACCTATTACATTCAATTGGGTTAAATGTGGGTTAATTTAGTATTAAATAGTTCAATTGAGAAATATGGGATTGGCTCATGTGTTAGACTATTTTAGAATCTTAATTGGCTTTAGATTTGGGTTAAAACATGGTGGTTTAACATACTTTAAGGCTGATTTTCAATTTTGGTAAACCATGTTATTTCAGGATCTTGTGGTTGATCTATATAACCCAAATAGTCAATTGGGGATTGAGTTGCATTAGATGATTGTGGCATCCTAGTACGTTTAGAATTGGAAATTTGATTGGCTAGGTCTAGCCAATCAAGTTGTGAGCGTTTCTTTTACTTGTAAATTCTATATGTAGCATTGTAGTATAAAATATTTTATATGTTTGTATAATGTAGTATGCATGATTTATTGAATTCATGAATTGTATTTGAGCATAGTCACTTGAGAAAACAGTTGAGTTATGTGCATTTCCTAAGCTTGAGATTTCATAAGAAATTCTATTGGGCCGACCGGGAATCCTCAGTTGTGGACCTTACAAAGGATTTCTATGGGTTGTGTATGTTAGGATTCGCCTAGACATGATAATTGTCTTGGTGGGCGAATTCTATAGTTCATACAATCCATAAGAATTCTGATAGATACGGGTAAGAAGTCGATCGGGCATGAGTTTCGCGCACACATGACCCTTGTATTGATTTTTACTAAGGAGGTGTTAGGTTGCATATGCATGTTTATAAAATAGTATGCATTGTCTTTTTTATGGCATGATACATTATATTGACACGTATGTAATATTGCTTACACCCATGATTATTTAAATGATTTTAATGATTCTTGTCATGTTTCACTTAAATGCATATATATGTTGCCACTTGTATAGAACATTCACTGAGTTTGTTATAACTCACCTCTCATCCTTATCTTTTCAGGATCTGATAGGAAGGGAAAAGAGAAAGCTTAGCTGCGAAGCGTTCCCATATTGTTGTTGACGTATGTGTTTAGTACTTTTTCTTAATTTATTTTGATAAGTTGTACTATGTAACACCTAATGATTATACTTAACATTTAGATGAGTTTGTACTTATGGTTAGTATATCATGTACTTTTGAACACTATGAACTTGGAGAAAAATTTGTGGTTCTCATTTTGAATATGTTTTATATGATGATCTTATATTATGTCTATGTGTTTATTGTTGTGTATTTGAGATTATGGTTTGTGTTAGAAGGCTTATAGGGACGCCGTGTATGTCGAGGTAGGATATACACGGGGTTCCGTGCCCGTCATGACGTTACAGATAGTGGGTCGGGACAACCGAGCTCAGGAAGAACATAAAAGCTTAAGACAAACCATGTAGGGTGAGTCGAATCCCACGGGATCTATTGCGAGGCACCAGAGATATTACACGTATGTCACAACAAAACATACGCCTGCTAGAAATACTGAACATATGTCACAACAAGATATGCGCCTAACAGGAATACTACACGTATGTCGCGATAGAACATACGTCGACCAATTCTGGCCAAATACCACTACCTTTATAAATACTTCACATCTTTCGTTAACGAGATAAGCAATTCATTATCCTAGTAATAGTGATACTACTGAAAGGTCTTTGGCCGGTACCACACAAGTACTTCTTACGATAACATATTTTTTTATTTTTTTTCTCTTAGGTCTAAGATATCGAGCAGGCAATTCACCACCTCGATAGGTTCCAGCTTCGCTAGGGAGGGATTTTTACATCAATTACATGTCCTTCGAAATAATCTCACTAAGCCAGCTATAAAGCACATTATTTACGTGACAAAGGATATAGTTTGAAAAGTTGACATATACGAAATAAAAATAAATAAATAAAAGTTGACATATATCAGCTTAATTTTTTTTTAATTCATCGGAATGAGAGCCTTGGACGCATCATCCTTTTGAAGGGAGCACATAAATCAGAAATATAACAATATAAATATTAAGAAGCTATAAAGAGCAAGTGAACCCTTAAATTATTAGTAGGCTTCCACCTGAATACAAGGCTCATAGACTTACACCGTCTATGTTGGAAATAATTTTTGGTGTATAGAGTTTTGAATTTTAGTCACAAATGTGACTAAGAATGTTCTTAATCATCACACAAAGTAGTCATTTGCTATATCAACTTAATTAAATTAGAGAAAAAGTTCAGTGTGTTTGATTTCCATTAATTTAAAAAAAATACTTTAACATGACAATCTCATCAATATATAATGATCTAACCCATCCAAATATAGAAACTCAACTATTACCTAAATTAAGAAACCAAATGTTTCTAAACAAAAATTACTATAATAAAAATGCAATGAATATGAAACTACCAATAAAAGAAATACATCTAAATAAAATAAAGAAAATAAATCTAAATAATAAAAAGGTAATGAATCAATCGAATATCTTAGTAATGATAAAATCAGAAGGAATATGATAATCATAGACATTCTATGTCACTATGTTATGTAGGTTGGTTGATGGGAGTCCATGCAACCTATTTATTTTAATTTTGATACAATTAGGTACATAAAAATGAAGAAATTATAAAGTAACGAGTAATGTTAAATGCACGTGTTAAATGCACGTTCAGTGTTAACATTATTTTTTAACGTTGACACTCAATTTTTTTAAAATGTTAAAATATTACATAATACACGTGCATCTCTAAAACATTTAAAGATATAAGTTACAAGACAGCGTTTTAGTGGGCTTGTGGTTTTTACACCAAAGTCCTCGTTGTCGCAATCAATCAAGGTCGATTATGTTCATTTTTCTTTCTTATTTCTCTACTGCTTTCTCATTTCATGATGGATTCTTATTAAAATCAAAAAGCTACAACCAATAGTATCCCTAAAGCTTATGGGTTTGCACGTATATGTGACCTATTTAAATCAGCATGACGCACCAGCTAGGTCATATAAATACAACCATATATATAGGCAAACATGTACGTATTAAAATTCATTTCTTGATTCAATTCATATATGTACTAATTTCCTGAACATTGCATCAAAAATATATGCATATATACATATATGTATATACGCACTAATGTAATATTTTGGACTATTACACTTTTTTTTTTTTTTGCAAGGATTTTGGACTGTTACATTATATAAAATAGAAGACCCAACCAAATTCTTAAATGTATATTGTTTTAGTTCACCCGGTTGTCTCTTGCCTGCCCATGGATTCAACAGCAGTTCGAAAGGTTGACCTATTCGAGAATCTCTGAATCTATGCTTATTTTCAACTCTCCGAAGCATTTCGTCGCTTGCTACGCCCTTCCTCGTCTCTGGGTGCCTAGGTATCCACCGTAAGCCTTTCCTCGTTATATTTTAAGACGGAAAAGGAAAGATCTTATGTATATTACAATTATGTTTTTAATACATGACTAGAAAATATAGAAAATGCTAAAGGGATATTCAAATTGTACATTTTAAGTGTACATCGTTTTTATGCACCATTAAATTATTCTAAATTATGTATTAATAAGTAATTCGAGACCGTATTAATGACTTGAAACAGATTTTAGTTGTTTTGTTAGACATATATCAAGGTGATAACACTGTTGCTCTTAAGGATAATTAATTAATTAAGGAACATATTATTGTCATTGAAGATTGTTAATATTGCATTCATGTTGGAAGATGATCAAGTTACTTTCTGATGAGACTTGGGTAGGTATTTATCTTTGATTACCTGAAATGAACATGTAATAAAGCTCTAGCTACTTTTTCATGATTTATATATATATATATATATGAAAAATGTAGATTTTACTTTAATTTCTAGCTGTGTTTATGCTCCATCATCCTCCCAGAAAGAATCTTGAATTGTTAATGCTTTTTTAGCTCTTGGACTTTTCCCAACTGCTTTAGTGGATTTCATTATTATTTTTTTATAATAGTAAGTGGATTTCATTATTAATAGACCAAGAACTGGAGATTTGGTTCTTCCTTGATTTTATTTCACTATTTGTTTTCCTTATTTAATTGTTCATCATGGTAAAATAAAAAAATAAAAAATAAAATTAAAAAGGATATCTCGCAGACCATTTTTTATTCGAGTAATACTACATTAATATTTATTTTGTACCTTAATATTTTTATATATCTTTAGAATATATTGGTACATAATTTTTAATAATTTAATAATACATGATGATATATATTTTTTTATTTTTTTTATTTTTTATAGTACAAAACAATTGTGACTTTAACATTTTTTCTTTCTACTCTACTGTAATGTGAATTATTGCTTTGATTTGAGGCACACTGAGATAGGTAAGACAGTGCCTGTGGTTGAAAAGTCTCACTAGATTTGATCCAACGGTCAGAACTTGATTTGCACGTGAAGGAGAGTAGAAAAATGGTTTTGAGTTCACATTTCTCAAGAACCCTTTTTTTTTTTTTTCCTAATTATTTGTAGTTTATTTTTACGATTAATATATATTTTTATTTATTGTCCATTGTAATTTCATATAAATTTTCACCCTTTTTCATTCATTGATGCCTTTATATCATGCAAATAAAACAACACTAACACATATTCCTCTTAGTTTTGGAAGAAAAATTCCCACATCCAAGCATGTAGCAGCAGGTTCTATCTTCTTTAAGATTACTGGTAAATGCTACCGCATGAATCCTTCTCATAAGAAGGGAGTTACTTCTTCTATTGTTTCTGGGTATTTTAATACAGCTTCTTCTGGGTCAATCATGGAGGATGACAAGATAGGTTTTAATGGTTCAGGACCACAAGAGAGATATTGCAGAGAATTAGATGTTGCAGTTAGAGTGGTTCAGATGGCTTGTTCTTTGTGTCAAAGGGTGCAAGAGAGCTTGGTTTCTAAGAGCAAAGATCATCAGGTCAAGTCAAAGGAAGATGATTCTCCTGTTACCGTTGCAGGTAATTTGATTCTTCAAATTGGTACTTTTCATAATTAGGTTCCGTTTTTTATATGAATCATTATTATTATTTATTTCAAGTAATGGGTTTTCATTGGTTTTGGAATTGGGATGGTTTGAATTGGTACTCAGTATTTTTTTATTTTTTATTTTTCATTTTCTGGTTTTGGAGTTCTGCCTTGGTCATCTTTGGTTCTTATACTATTTTGGGTTTTCTTTGGGTTGATTGATTATTTATTTATTTATTTGGTGGATATGTTTGAATTTTTTCTTATTTATTATTGGGCTTTTGGTTTGGAGTTGTTGAGATGTTATGAGATAAGGCAGTTTTGTAAGAAGTTGATTGATAATGGCATCATTCCTCTTCACATCTTTTGGTTTGAATTTTATATAATTGGTTTAGTTTGGATGTCACTGTTAGGGATTTGAAATAAATTAAGTTGGAGAGAGTTTTGAATTCTCCCTTATCATTATTAGATTGTGCTGTAATGAACCCTGGCTGTTATTATTATTATTATTTTGCTCTTGATGGTCAAATTGAATACATTTTCTACTCAAAGTCCCGAGTAGTGAAATAAGGTGCGCCATAATGATTTTTTGCGTGTATAAGCTTAAAAGGAAATTCAATTTGTACTTTGCAACCTACATACTTCGATGATTACAGTTACACACGATCAAAAAAAGTGTTAGGAGTTGAAAGAGGAGCTGATTATCGGCAAAGATTAGTGAATTACGCACTTCCTCAAGGATGGAGCTTTGAGTGATGAGGGGATGACTTTTATACTTGAAGTCCTGAATGGAGGCAATGAGGAGGTCTTGCTAAAAACCGTTCATGTTTTAAAACCATTAGAGATGCCAAAGAGTTGGAGAACTTCTTGTTTTACCTTGAGCGGTACTTCAGGGTAGTCTGACTAGAGAAAGAGAAAATCAAGATGTCCTTGGCTGCTGTGTATCTCACTGGCGATGCTAAGTTGTGGTGGAGGACCGTATTTAGTGACATAAGAATGGGGTGTGCACCATCAATACCTGGGAAGATCTCAAGAGAAAACTTAAAAAACAATTCCTTCTAGAGAATGTGGAGTACATAGCTAGGAGGAATAAGTACAAGAGCACTTCATGTAGGTGCCATATTTAGAACAATTCAAGGTAAATAATTTATATGTTTGATTATTCAAATATCATGTAAAATTCATTCTTGGTTGATGTGTAGTAGTAAAGGCATTAAGCAAAAATTGCTTATTCATAGATGAGAAGAAAGTGGAGAATTTCTTAAGGATCAAATACTCTCAAATTCATTTTAATTGGGGAAAACAAAACAATTTTGTGACAAATAAGTGGATTTGGGCATTTGAGGGAAAACAGTATTGGTCATTGATTAGTGAAGTTTTATTTTGGATCAACTACAGATCAATTGTTGATTCTTGATTTAAGACTATAGATCATGGTAGCGTAAAAAACCTATAAACTTAACATAACTTTCCTCGTTTGTGGTTTTCAGAATGACAAATGGTACGACTGGAGAAGAATTTAGAAATGGTTGTTCTCATGTAAATTTAGAACTAGCTCCAACAATAGATTAGGAAAAGAAAAGCAGTGAATTCTCATGAGACGGTTTCAGGCATATACAAAGACAAGAATAGTAGCCCACTTAGGAGAGTTCTAAAGCTCAAGAATCTCAAAGAAGGCTGAAAATAGTATGTATGGACTTAAGAAAGGGTACATCTCATACTTATGAATGCCATGGTCACATTGTCTTACTGTCCTTGGAATTGGAATGACCTTAGATTTATGAATTTTGTTTACATATTTAAACATGGAGTTAATCATCTTGTTATAGGAAGTTGATATTCTTGGTGAGTTCCAAATTTTCTGGACCTGACATCCATATTGGGTGAGTTTTAATATGATTCTATTGGGTTCTTTGCAATTTCTGACATCCATACAGATCTAACCTAGAGATTAATACTTTTATCAATTGAATGGGGCAGGGTATAAAGTTTGGAATAACACAATTTTATCGACTTTGCTTCTGTTCAAAACACACAAGTTTATCACACAAAAATTTCACTATTTTTCCTTGCCTTATCAAGCTCAGAGTAGGAAGGAAGAGATGAAGTCTTGGTAAAAATGGGCATATATTATAACAAGGAAAGAGTACTATAAGTTTGTCAAAATCTTGAAAGAATAGGTGGTGCTATACTTTTAATGGTGTTAGAAGTCGGTTCAATCTCTACTGTTGTTCACTCTTCTATCTGTGTATTATCTTATGCCATGCAATTGCGGTTTGTGATAATTTGATGCACATTTTTTTTTTTTTTTGGCGATAAACAGACTGGAGTGTCCAAGCTACTGTAAGTTGGGTTCTTTCGGAGTGCTTTGGGAGCAGAAATGTTTCAATTATTGCTGAAGAAGATGTGAAGACTCTTTCCAAGTCCGAAGCGAGAGGCATATTGGAAGCTGTGGTGAAGACGGTCAATGAGTGCCTAGCTGAAGCCCCTATGTTTGGACTTAATGCTCCCAATGGATTTCTCGGGACTTCTGAGGTACTTGAGGCTATTAGCCGATGCAACTCATCCGGTGGTCCTAGTGGAAGGCATTGGGTACTTGATCCTGTGGACGGCACATTGGGTTTTGTACGCGGCGACCAATATGCCGTGGCTCTGGCCATGATAGAGAATGGAGAAGTCGTTCTTGGAGTTTTAGGGTGCCCTAATTACCCGATGAAGAAAGATTGGCTAAATTATCACCATCGCTACTTTCAAATGATGTCTAGGCTGTCTCCTCCAGCTTCGAAATCTTGGGACAAAGGTTGTGTTATGTATGCAAAGAAAGGTGGTGGGGAGGCCTGGATGCAACCTTTAGTTCACAAAAATATGAACTTTGTATGGCCAAATTCTGCAATAAGAATTCAGGTATCTTCCATCGATGATCCAGGGCTGGCAACATTTTGTGAACCGGTTGAAAAGGCTAATTCAAGTCACTCTTTCACAGCAGGGCTAGCGCATAGTGTTGGGCTTAGGTGCAGTTACTTTTATCCCTATACTTAGCATAATGAATCCCTTTGAGCTTTAACATCTACTTTATAAGCATATATTTTTACCAAGGTTTTCAGTGGCATAAGGATTTGTATTTTGTTCTAGCAAGGACTTATATTTTTGGATTCTTTTGTGAAATAGTTAATGAAAATTTGAAAATTTTGCTTAAGCTAGGGACATAACCATATTAATTTTCTTTTGTTCACATGTTCCTTCTTCTGGCAGCAATGTCAAATTTTGACCACAAAAATTGAAATTGAAAGCTTTAACAAGATTATTGATGGAGAATTGTTTATTTAATATGGATAAATGTTGCTTTCTGGCATATAGGTGGCAAAATTCTGCTCAAATATTCAAAAATGTATAAGCAATGATTACTGAATGCAAATACCAATGACAGTGAAAAATTTATAGAACTGCCTAGTATTTTGAAAGGTACTTAAGCTTTAAGCTTAACTTTCTTTAGTTTTCTAGATTCTAGACATGGAGCTAAATCCTAGTTCAACATGACACTATATTAAAATAGCATGAAAATACTATGTTTTATTTGTTAATCTGAATCTCTTTGAGCAACCTGCACTACATGGTCTTGGCGTATTCTGTCCTCTAAAATTTTTCATATGCTTTGAATTGCAGAAAGCAGCCGTTGCGTGTCTATAGCATGGTGAAATATGCAGCGATAGCTCGAGGAGATGCTGAGATATTCATGAAGTTTGCAAGGGCAGGGTACAAAGAGAAGATATGGGATCACGCAGCTGGTGTTCTCATAATACACGAAGCGGGTGGCGTGGTTACTGATGCTGGAGGGTGGCCATTGGATTTTTCAAAGGGTATATTCTTGGAAGGTCTTGATCGGGGAATAATTGCTTGCTCAGGAGCCATTCTGCATGAAAAGATTATCAAGGCAGTTGATGCTAGCTGGGACTCCTCTAATCTATGAGATTTTGCAGCCTATTACTGATTCATCAATGTTATTACCTTGACATCCACCATTCAAGGGGTAATTATCTCATAATAATTGGCATTCATTCAAGTTCATTGCTTTGTGTTCAAGTTGCATCTAGGTCTTCTTATCCAAAAATCTTGTAGATGAGTTGAGCAAGCATTAGTATGATCGGACATTGTTAAATACTCAAATTTTCAAAACCTTATTCCAAATGTTCAAGAATTGGATTAACATCCTAATTAGTTTCATATGAACCATGTCTTTGTCGGGTCGAGCTTCTTGGAAATGTTTTTTGCTTTTGTTTTTGTTTTTTTTTTAGAAGATACAATGTTAGTAGTTAGTTGTATAATCAGCTCCATCATCAGACCGCACTTTCGAGGAGGTATCAGGCTTGTTCGTGACTCATTAATCTTCTTCACCCCTTAGGATGAGGCAGTGGCAAGAGTTGAATCTAGAACCTTTGGGTTCCAAAGCCAACTCTTTACCAATTGCACCAACTCCATGTTGGCGAGTATATTGGAAATGTTGGATGTGTGGACTAAAACAATAGTCTTACATCGGATATGAGCAAGTTCATCACATAAAATATAAGTTGGAATTTCGCTCTCATTAATACTAAGGCTTTTTCAAGTAAAACCTTATACCTAAGCCCAGAGATGGTTAAATTGGAGACAATATCCATTCTTGCTCTGTTCTTATGTATGTTTTATCATTTTTTGCTCTTCATTCTTCTGAAGTCAGAAAGCAAATTGCAGGGCAAGAAAGACGACGAGAAGGGATAGCGATAAAGCTTAGTAAAATGGAAGCTCGCAGCTAGACACTCCAAATTTAGAGTGTGGAACTATAGGTGATGCACTGTTTTTTGTTATACCAGGGGCATTGCCTCATCTTTTCTTTCTTGAAAGAAATATGTTTATCTACATGTTTGTTTAATGATGATCTTATAGATTCATTGTAAAGTTGCTCTATTCTCTTCTTCATATAATGGCAGTGTCTTCTATTCAATGATGTTTTATTTCTCAAGTTTTACATATTTCAAGAACATTACCAGCAACTAAAACTTCCATAACAATGATGGAAATTATAATACTAAGTGACTGCAAATGGCAAATGCAGTTTTTATTGGTTTGTGAGAGAAGTTTGTACTGTAAATGGATGTGCACATGAATAAATGCATCTGCGAAGCATGGATGAGTATGATCATATTTAAGTAATTACTGGGGTGTTGTGTATGTTCTAAAACAAAATGCTAAGCAGGAGAAAATCTGAAAAGGGAGTTTTTCTAAGGGCTGGCCCAGGTGCCTTCAGATTTTAAATTCTTTTGCCATTTGTTCTGTGATTTTGTTCAATTTGAAAAATAAAAAATAAAAAATAAAAAATTGTATAATGTTGTATTTTCTTTCAAGGGTTCAAAGAAAGGTAAGGAGGGACATGAAAAAAAATTTGAATACCACATTAGAAGTGTTTTTCTTTTTTTCCCTTCTGTTGTTATTCTTGTTAAATTAGTTGGGAGAAAGGCTTTTTATTAAGTTGAGTTGAACATATTATTATTAAACTATTAAAAGTAAAGGAAAAGATTAATTGATGCAGATAAGCATATACATATATCTTTTATATGTGACTAATACTACTAATAATAATATTATTATTTATTATTATTATTATTATTATTTTATTTTTTAAGTTCTGGGTATCTGAGTCAATTTGTTTATGTGCATTCGACTAATTTCAAAGGATTGTAAGTCCTTAGCCCGTAAAAAGGGCATCACCTGAAATTATAGAGAAATTTTTCGTTTCGGGCTCAGATATACCTTGGAGGAGGGGGAACAAGTGGGTGAGGTTAGTACAGATTATTCTTGTTATTTATCCCATTACTCAATCACTTTACCAGCCCCTTTGGTACTATTATTATTATTTTAATTAATGCCCACAAGCATATACTTGTATCTTTTATTATTTTGACTAGTAAACTAGTAGGGTTTGAAGTGATGACCTCAAAGCTGGCATTTTATATGTCAAACCCCATTGAATAAAGGATGTGTCAATAGATTAGTTTGCTGGTGGGGGGTACAATTAATAAATTTGGAAATGACAACAACCAGAATTATAAATACATATTAAAAGTAACAGCTATAGTAAATCATAGAATAACATGTGATAATAACAAGACAACCTAAGAGTTGTATCAGGGTATCAATGTGTCCTGAGAAACTAATAAATAGGGAATTAATGGACCATTTTATTCCTCCATTAATTTTGTGTTTTTTCCCTTGTCATCTCACTTCCTCAACTATGAAATATTACTTTACAAATAAAAGAGAGGCGGTGGGCTAAGTTGACCTTGCTCCCATCATAGTGCCACCACCTGGCAGACTTTCTTCCACTAATAATAAAAGAGATGAAAATTAATATGGCCCCATTGCCTTTTATTATGATTATTTCTTGTATGACCAGTCCAAAAAGAAAAATGAAAAAACTTGAATGCTTGTGTAATTAATTAGTGTTTCAAGTATTTAAGTGTTTCCGTCGCAACGCGGGTCTTGACTAAGGGTCAATATGATATTACATCGATAATTAAAAGAAATAAAAAAAAATTAAGTTTATAGAGTATTACTGGTACCACTTAAAAATGTAAGGTTGTATTTGGTTTAAGATTCAAATACGATTTTTTATATTTAAAAATTTAAAAACATAAAAAAAAATATATTTAATTAGTTAAAATTTAAAAATAATTTTTTAAGATTTATAAAAAAAATATATTATTTTTAAAAAATAATAAAATATTATTTTTAAATTTTTTATTTTTCAGATTGTATTCTTATTTTTAAATTATAAATCAATATAACCTAATATTTTGTTGGGAAAATCGATGAATGTAAATAAATAAATTCTACAATCCCAGGATAATTTCCCTAACTAAAATACAACAAAGATAACACCAAAAGATTTTAGCGTGGAAACACCCTCTTGAAAATAAGGTAAAAACCACGGGACCCTTAGGCCGCTTAAAGACTTCCACTATAATCAAATAGGATTACAAACTTCACCCTTAGGTGGATCTCTCACAAATACACACTAACTATGTATCTTCAATTTGTGGATAACACTTCACAAATTGGCTCACACTTTTCCTTCTCAAAGAAACTCTCTTTGAGGCTCTCTAGATCTCTAGAATTAGATCTCTCTTAATATTTGATCTCTCTCAGATCTATCGAATGAATTTTTCAAGTTGAAACAAGGTTCTATTTATAGAGTTATGGAGTAGGGGCTTTTCTGTAATTTCTTTTGGAGCTCCCACGTGTTTCATGTTTGCTGCCCACGTGATGTTCGTTTCCGCCCATGCATTTGACTGCCCATTGCCCACGTGAAGGAGGTGAGGTTCAGCCGCCCATGCATGAATTTTTATTCTTAGTTAATGAGGTGGACCCCATCAAATCTCCCCCTCCACCTCATGTGGAACAGGGCTCCTCCACACCTGCAATCTCTCGACAGATAGCAAGCTTTTCTCTGGTAAGGGACTTCGTCATCATATCTGCCCCGTTGTCATTAGTGTGGATTTTCTCTACTTGCAGCAGTTTATTTTCCAGCACATCACGAATCCAATGATATCTCACGTCGATGTACTTGGACCTTGAGTGGAAAGTTGAGTTCTTGCTGAGGTGGATTGTGCTTTGACTGTCGCAATAAAGAACATATTTTTCTTGGTTCTGCTGCAATTCTTGTAAGAACTTTTTCATCCACAAGATCTCCTTACAACCTTCAGTGATTGCTATGTACTCTGCTTCTGTGGTACTTAAGGCAATACATTTCTGTAATCGTGATTGCCATGAGACAGCTCCCCCTGCAAAGGTTATTAGATACCCGGATATCGACTTTCTCGTATCCACATCGCCAGCCATATCTGAATCTGTAAATCCTTCTAATACAGATTTACCATTACCAAAACATAAACAATGACTAGTAGTACCTCTAAGATACCTGAGTATCCATTTGACTGCTGCCCAATGTTCCTTTCCAGGATTTGATAAAAATCGGCTCACAACACCAACAGCATGAGCAATGTCTGGTCTGGTGCATACCATTGCGTACATTAGACTGCCAACTACCGATGCATAAGGTACCTTGCTTATCTCTGATTTCTCTTCTTCGCTTGAAGGACACTGGCTCGAATTAAGCTTGAAGTGGCTTGCCAGTGGAGAACTAACAGGTTTAGCTTTGCTCATGTTGAACCGCTCTAAAACTTTCTCAATATACTTTTCTTGAGATAGCCAAAGTCTCTTGTTCTTCCTGTCACGAACAATCTTCATGCCAAGGATTTGCTTTGCGGGTCCTAAGTCTTTCATGGCAAATGACTTGCTCAACTCTTTCTTCAACGTGTTAATCTTGCCCATATCTTGGCCTACAATTAACATATTATCAACATAAAGCAAAAGAATAATAAAATCACCATCAGAGAATTTCTTGATGAAGACGCAGTGATCAGCTGTCGTTCGGTTGTACTCCGTTTGCTCCATGAACGAGTCAAACTTTTTATACCACTGCCGCGGTGCCTGTTTCAAACCATACAGGCTCTTCTTTAGCCTGCATACCAGCTTCTCTTTTCTTTTGACTTGGAAACCTTCAGGCTGCTCCATATAGATTTCCTCGTCGAGATCACCATGTAAAAATGCGGTTTTTACATCAAGTTGTTCAACCTCCAGATTAAGACTAGCTGCCAAGCCAAGAACAACTCGGATTGAAGACATTTTTACCACTGGTGAGAAGATTTCATCGAAGTCAACGCCTTTCTTCTGTCCGAATCCTTTCACAACCAATCTTGCTTTGTATCGAGGTTGCGAGCTACCTTCTTCGCTTTTGATCCTGTACACCCACTTGTTCTTGAGAGCTTTCTTTCCCTGCGGTAATTTCACCAAGTCAAATGTGTGGTTCTCATGCAGAGATTTCATTTCTTCCTGCATGGCTTTCATCCACTCAGTCTTTTGCTGGTCAGTGATAGCTTCGGTATAACTCTCTGGTTCTCCCCCGTCAGTGAGCATTACATAGTCGCTAGGAGGATATCTTTGACTTGGTTGTCGCTCTCTGGTGGATCTCCTTAGTTGTGCTTCTGGTTGGACTTGTTCAGGAACTTGTTCAGGAACTTGTTCTGGTTCTGAATTGTGAGCTGGTGGAGCATCATCATCAGTATCTGGTGCAGCTTCCTTGTCATCTGAATTTGGTGGTGGAGAGACTGGTTCCAGATTAACTGGAAGTTCTTCTGATTGTGGCTTTTCAGGTTTCTGAAAATCCTCGATCGTCTGATCTTCAAGAAACACCACGTCTCTGCTTCTGACAATCCTTTTGTTGACAGGATCCCAAAGTCTGTAGCCGAATTCTTCATGAGAATATCCCACAAAGATACACTGTTTCGCTTTTCCATCCAGCTTGGACCTTTCGTCTCTAGGGATGTGAACAAATGCTCTGCAGCCGAATACTTTTAAGTGTTTGTAAGAAACGTCTTTCCCCGTCCAAACCTTTTCTGGTACGTCGTAGTTCAGAGGAACTGATGGAGAAAGGTTGATTAAATCGACTGCTGTCCTCATTGCCTCCCCCCAATAGGAGTTTGGCAGTTTTGCATTTGAGAGCATACATCTGACTCTTTCACAGATGGTTCTGTTCATCCTCTCTGCGACACCGTTGTGTTGAGGTGTCTTTGGTACCGATTTTTCCAGCCTGATGCCGAAACTTCTGCAGTACTCCTCGAATGATCCGCGATACTCACCGCCATTGTCTGATCGTACACACTTCAAACGTCTACCAGTTGCTCTTTCAACTTTTACATGAAATTGCTTGAAAACTTCCTGCACTTGATCTTTAGTTTTCAAAGCAAAGGCCCACACTTTTCTAGAGTGATCATCAATAAAAGTCACAAAATAATGAGCACCTCCTAGTGTCTTACAACTCATTGTACAGACATCTGTGTGTATTAAATCTAGAATATTTGCCTTTCTAGATGGTGGGGAACTACGAAATGCAACTCTGTGTTGTTTACCCATAATACAATCAACACAAGTACGTAAAGATGTACCTGTCATTCCTGGCAAGTGCTCCTTCTTGGAAAGAATTCTGAGACCCTTTTCACTCATGTGGCCGAGCCGCTTATGCCATAACTCGGTGGGAACTTCTTTCCTCATGATATTTACTTCTTCTTTACACAGCTTGGCTTCTGTGTGGTAGAGTGATGCATCTTTCTTGCCTCTGGCTACTACCAAGTTTCCTTTGGTAAGCTTCCATTTTCCTTCACCAAAGTTATTATTGTAGCCATCGTCATCAAGCATTCCGGTGGAGATCAAATTGAGGCGGATATCTGGAACATGCCTCACATCTTTCAAGAGTAACCTGTATCCAAGGTTAGTTTCTAAATAAATATTACCGATGCCGATAATTTTGGATGCATCATCATTTCCCATCCTCACTCGTCCGAAATCACCTTGCGTGTAGGCTGAGAAGAAATCTCGTCGTGAGGTGACATGGTAGGACGCGCCTGAGTCAACTACCCATGTAGAGTCTTGACTTGCAAGGTTGACATAATCAGCATCTCGAACAATGATGACTTCTTCAGTGAGAGTTGCGGTGTCATTTGTTCGGGTTTCTGCTTCTGGATTTCTGGATCGTTCCGCCTTTAACTTTCGACATTCTCGAATGAAGTGTCCGGGCTTGCCGCAGTGATGACACTTCTTGTCATGCCACGATCTGGACTTCGAGCGTCCTCTTTGCTGACTTTGGTTACGAGGATATCTGCTTTTACTCCTTCCGTGCCATTCTTGCTTGCCTTGTTTTTCCATGACAAGTGCTTCAGTTTCAGGAGTATAACCATTGTCTTTTCGTCGAGACTCTTCGTTCAACATTCTGTCTTTTACCATTTCCATGGTAAGCTTGCCGCCAGGAGCTGAGTTACTTACTGACACAACTAGAGTGTCCCAACTTTTTGGTAGAGAACTTGTCAACAACAACGCTTGTAGCTCGTCATCTACGATCATCATCATAGAGTTGAGTTGATCTACAATGCCTTGGAACTCACTCATGTGTTCCGATACGCTGCTTCCATCTTTATACTTCAAATTGACTAATCGTCGTATCAGATTAGCTTTATTCTGTACGGTTGTCCTCGCATACATTGTCTCCAACTTTTGCCATAGAACGTAAGCATCGTGTTCATTAGCAAAATTTTGGAAAATGCTCTTGTCGATCCATTGTCTGATTTGAGCAGCACACTTTCGGTTCAGCACGACCCAATCAGTGTCTGTGCTAGTTGTTTTTGATGTCTTGTCATCTGTTGAAGTTGTAGTCACAGCTTCCTCCTTCGGCATTATAATCGGCTTCCACAGATCTTTAATGTATAAAAGATCATCCATCTTCGGCTTCCAAATTGCATAATTAAATGCAGTCAACCTGATCATATTGCCTGTGTACATATTGCTTGTGCTCTCCTCCATTTGAGTCGTCAGTCAACAGGTTTCGCGGAGCTTGACACTTTTCCGACGATGAATAGTACTATGTGAATAGTACTCAATGAATAGTACCCCTTGTGTATAGTGCTCCGTGAATAGTATTCTATGAATAGTATTACTATCCCAAATAGTGACTGCCGACAAAATAGTACCGTATACGTGAATAGTACTATACGTATGAACAGTACTTTCGTTGAAAACAACCTGTCTCTGATACCACTTTGTTGGGAAAATCGATGAATGTAAATAAATAAATTCTACAATCCCAGGATAATTTCCCTAACTAAAATACAACAAAGATAACACCAAAAGATTTTAGCGTGGAAACACCCTCTTGAAAATGAGGTAAAAACCACGGGACCCTTAGGCCGCTTAAAGACTTCCACTATAATCAAATAGGATTACAAACTTCACCCTTAGGTGGATCTCTCACAAATACACACTAACTATGTATCTTCAATTTGTGGATAACACTTCACAAATTGGCTCACACTTTTCCTTCTCAAAGAAACTCTCTTTGAGGCTCTCTAGATCTCTAGAATTAGATATCTCTTAATATTTGATCTCTCTCAGATCTATCGAATGAATTTTTCAAGTTGAAACAAGGTTCTATTTATAGAGTTATGGAGTAGGGGCTTTTCTGTAATTTCTTTTGGAGCTCCCACGTGTTTCATGTTTGCTGCCCACGTGATGTTCGTTTCCGCCCATGCATTTGACTGCCCATTGCCCACGTGAAGGAGGTGAGGTTCAGCCGCCTATGCATGAATTTTTATTCTTAGTTAATGAGGTGGACCCCATCATATTTTTGATCTTTTTATAACATAATTTTGTTTCTTCTAAACTAATCAAGTTGTGATAAAAGATTAAAAAAATTAAGTGTTCGAATTCTTTTTAATATTTTGACATGGGTTGTAAATGCTCTTCTAAATAAAAAACTTATTGTCCAATTTTCAAAGCAAGACGGGTATGAATATATTATTTGTTCCTCAATACAAGACATTGTTCCAACCTCTTTACATTTATAAACAATTTTTTTTTCTCATTCCTATTTATTAAATATTTTTGATTACTCTATGAAAATAAAAAATTTTAAAAATAAATTTTTATCATTTTTTAAAAATATTTTGTTTCTTTTAAAGGTAAAAATTATTTTTTGAATTACTCAAATCAAATCATTTTTTTATATTTTTATATTTTCGGATACAATCGTCCCTTAAGACTGCGTTTGTTTTGTTTGACTATTTAATAAAAAAAATTAAAAAAAAAGGTAAAAAACTGTTTTTAAAATTTTTTAAATTAAATAAATTTTTAATATTTTTAAATTTTTAGATACAAAAACTGAATTTGAATAACGAAAACTATTCTCTTTATTTTTTAAATATCTTAAAAAATAATTTGGTATTCTATTGTTAATTCTGATAAAACGACTCAATTAGCCAACTCCACTCAGAAAAGAAAAGACAGCCCATTAAGGATCAGATGTACAGTCCTCCATACTCCAAAAAGGTTAAAAAGAAAATCATCAGGCATTATAAATGCACTGAACCTAGTCCTACCACGTGTGCACTCAGTAACAACTGCCCTCGAACTCTCTCCTCTTAAATGCCTTCACTCGTCCTTCAATCTTCACCACCCTTTAAATCCCCATTAGTCTCCTCTCACCATCTATCTTCTTCTTCCATCATAAACTCTAAAAACCACACACAATCATGATGAAGACCTTCTTCACCTCTTCTCTCTTGGCCTTTCTTCTCATCACCACCACCCTTCTTTCCTCTCTCGCAGCAGACCCACAAACCTCACCTTTCGAACCACAATTAATCAACAATAACAACAACAACAAGAAGTCCGGGTCCGGCGCCGGAGCCGCTGGTGGTGCCGGAAATTATGGTGGACTAGGCGGATTCGGAATACCCGGGTTCGGTAACGGGTGGGACAACGGGGTATTCGGAGGTGGGTACGGAGGCGGGTACGGGGGTCCGACTGGTGGCTACTCGAGAGGTGGTGTTATAAGGCCGACGGTGGTGTGTAAAGAGAAAGGTCGGTGTTATGGCAAGAAGCTCACGTGCCCGGCTAAGTGTTTCAGCTCTTACAGCCGCTCCGGCAAGAATTACGGCTCCGGCGGTGGCGGTGGTGGCTGCACCGTTGATTGTAAGAAGAAGTGCCTCGCTTACTGCTAACTCGATGATAACAAGTAGTGTTAATAAAGGTGGTTTTCCGGCCACTCGGAAAACTCGGAAAACCAGGTGGTGGTATTTAAAGGTGGTGGTTAGTTCGTGCTTTTTCCGTCACCTTCATTAGTAGTCATCATGATTATTACTATTAGTAGTAGGGATCTTTTAAATTTTTGCCCTTTTTTTTGAAGATTGGTATGAGAGCACGTGAGGATCACGTGGTGAGTGGTGGGTGGTACACTTTAATGTAGTAGATTATGCTAATGTGTTGTACGGGCCATGGGTGTATATAGGACCTGGGGGCCTCTTTTATATATATATATATAGATATATAATAAATGAAAATATTTCAGTTATTACTTTAGATGATATGGGCTAATTGATTGCCGTTTTTAACTTAGAATATTAATTAATAAATGTGCCGATATATACTAATATATGAAAGTAATGTCAACTTGACATGCTCATTAGACGCTGTCTGAGTGGGAAAGGACTGGGAGATCTTTCTGGAGGGTCTCTGAATTACGGAGGAGGAGCATCAGGAGTTGCAAGATTAGAAATCAAGTCGTCGAGATCATATGGGTCCCATGCAAATGTGACTTAAACATGTCCATTGATAACATATCATACATATATATATATATATATATATATATATATATATATATATATATGTTTAGAGTGGGGCCATGCATTCATTAAGAAGATTGGAAAATTTTGATGGGTCAATGTCCTAATAATATAATTACGCAGTTCATATTAATGGCTTTTAATTCCAAACTGATGTGAAGGATCCTTCTTAAATTGATGTTACTGTCAAATCTATCATCAACAAAAATAATAATAAAAAAATTAGAGAGAAAGAAGGAGGGAGAGAGAGTCATCCATTAATTAAAGTCAAATATTAACATAAATACATATTGTATCATAGCATGATACATGTGCAAGTTATTGTTCATTAATGGATCTCTCTAGTTCTTCATTTATTTTTGTCAATTTCAACTCTAATTAACTCTTCAAAACTATGTATGTCTTATCTATTTTCCAACTCGATAAATAAATGTTGTTGGTTATGGAAAATGCCATGTTTCAGTTTGAAATAATGAAGATAGTAACATCAGTTAAGTTGGGCATCAACTACATCATGGAGATCTTCTATTAATCTACTCCTTAATAGTAAATTTAAGAAATTCTTCATGTAATTTTTTATTTAATATATCATCATATTAAGGGAATAGTTTTAATATATTTGATATCTATTTTTTTGCTTAAATTTCAAGTGCCAAACTATTCTATAAATGGGTCCTTTCCACAACAAAAAGCAAAACAAGCTAAAAAATAAACATAATGAATGATTAAAATTGCCCTTTTGTCATGGTTTTTCATGATTTTCCCAATCAACTAAAGTTAATGAAGAGATTGAATATCACCAACATGAAGTTGGTGTAGTTAATAAGGATGTGGTTTTCGAACTAAAGGTTTTAAGTTTAACTTTTACTACTGCCGGGGGATTGACGGGTCAACAACAGGCCTTATACCTCTCCGAGTATTTGATCTGGTGATAAAGTTGATTATATAATTAAATATTAATATTATATTTTTTTTAAAAAATAAAATAATAAATAAATAGATAAAGAGATTGAATTTCAAAGGCATAAGGTTGCTTAATTTATGGGCGAAAATCTTTTTTTTGTTCAAACTTGAAGTTGCATGGCAAGAACATAATCAATATAATTGGTTGGAAGATCAAGTACTGTTAATTAGTGCTAACATAAATGTCATTGATTGGGACAATTCATTCACTTTTGAAAATGAGAAAACTTATTAATTACTATGCTGTTTCCTTCCTTGTAGGATTCAACCGAAAAAATGTTGAAATTTTGTCAACGTGTAATTAATTAAGATCACACTGACTGACCTTGCAAAAATTATTTCAACAATGTCAGAATCTTTCTGTATCATATAACCAAGCCTCATCACAGCTGTAAAGTTTTTTTTTTTTGGTTGGTTTTCCACTTGTTGCCCTAATCTTTCGAACTAGACTAATCTGCGTTCGAGTACTACAAGAGTATTGCAGTACTACAAGAGTATTGCACGGCTCTTCCCAAATGGGTGTAATTAAGATAGACACGAGTTTCGATCCTGAGACCTGAATCCCTCGACCACATTTAGCACAGACTCCCGACTATCTATCTTACACCACGTTGGGTACAGCTATAAACATTTAAAATGTAATCAATGGTGACTAGGGAGCTTACATCACTAAACTTAACTTTGACAAATTCAGCTAACAAAACTACTCTGCCCACTAGAAAATGAGGCAAGATTTGCTTGCATGAGAAAAGAAGATTCTTGTAATGAACCCTTTTGTCCCTTTTTTATAACAGAAACTATGTACAAGTCATGCTGAGCAAATTAACATGCCAATCTTGTTGCTTCTCTAACTCTCATTCAGCTAAAATTGATGACATTTTTTTTATTCTCTTCTTTTTCTATGGGAGTCACAGCACAAGAAAACACCATAATTCCAATCAGAAGAATCATTTGGAAGGATGAATGGAGATTTCATTCTTGAGTATTGTTAAAACAGAGTGTTTATTGAATGAGATCTTTGTAAACTGGGAGGAAATTCACTCTTTCATTAATCAAAGAAAGAACCGGCTTTATATAAGCCTTACATAACTGAAGGATAAACATGCAACCCACGTTAAACACCAACCTAAACGTGGTATATGACTAAGTCTGAAAGAAACCAACTTCAACTGATCCCTAAACTCTAGGGCTTATTTGACTATGCAGTTAAAACTGCTTACATGAACAAACCTATGTTTACGTAGTGGATGGAACCACTACTTTCAACAAACCTAATAATCTAACATCCTCCCTTAAACTAATTGCTAAGCATTCAGTTTACACCTGGTTCTAGACACACTCCCATAAGCTCACGCATCTTCAAAAAGGCATCAGTCTTCAAAGGCTTGGTTAGTATGTCTGCTATTTGTTCTTGAGTGTTGCAATGAACCAGATTCACAATTTTATCCTTAGTCAGCTCACGGAGAAAGTGGAAACGTACATCTATATGTTTGCTTCGACCATGCATTACAGGATTCCTGGAGAGCTTTATTGCAGAGCTATTGTCACAAAAAATTGTTGTAGAATCTTGCTGAGCTTGACCTAATTCCTTCATTATCCTTCTCAACCAGGTTGCCTGACAGGCACATGAAGCTGCTGCTATGAATTCAGCTTCAGTTGTTGATAACGTAACCACAGGTTGCTTCTTAGACGACCAACTCACAGCTCCTGAACTTAGCATGAACAAATACCCCGATGTGCTCTTCCTATCATCTAAATCACCTGCATAATCACTATCTGAATAGCCTCTGAGCTCAGCATGTCCTCCCTTTTTGTAAAGAATTCCAAGGTTGATCGTGCCTTTTAAATACCTTAGAACCCTTTTTGCCGCTGCCAAGTGCATTTCTGTTGGACACTCCATAAACCTGCTAATTAGACTTACCACGAACATAGTGTCAGGCCGAGTGGCTGTGAGATACATAAGGCTCCCCACAATCTGTTTGTAGAAAGTATTGTCGACCCTCTCACCAGTCACATCCTTAGTTAGCTTGGTACCTGGAACAATAGGATTTTGCACTGGATTGCAACCTTTCATATTAAATCTTTCCAATACTTCCTGAGCATATTTCTTTTGGCCGATGAATATTCCATCTACCTGCTGCAATACTTCAATTCCAAGGAAATACCTCATCTTACCAAGATCGGTCATTTCGAACTCATTCATCATCGACTGCTTAAACTTAGTGAACATGCATTCATCATTGCCAGTATAAATGAGATCATCAACGTAAAGGCAAACAATGAGAATTTTACCTCCATTTTCAGTTTTGATGAACAAAGTGTGTTCATAGGGGCACTTCACAAACTCTTCCTTCAAGAAGTAAGCTTCTATACGACTATACCAAGCACGAGGGGCTTGTTTAAGTCCGTATAAAGCTTTCCTTAATTTGTAGACTTTATGCTCCTTTCCTCTCTGCACATACCCAGGTGGCTGCTCTACAAACACTTCTTCATTAATATCTCCATGTAAGAAGGCACTTTTCACGTCCAATTGTTGAATTGTCCACTCCCTTTGCGCAGCGAGTGCAATCACAACCCGAATGGTATCTAACCTGGCCACAGGAGCAAATACTTCAGCATAATCAACCCCATGTTCTTGAGCATACCCTTTAGCCACAAGCCGAGCTTTGTACTTGTCTATCTCTCCATTCTCATTCAGTTTAGTCTTGTAAACCCATTTGACTCCGATCACTTTCCCTCCTTGAGGTAAGTCTGTCAATTCCCAAGTGTTGTTCCTCTCAATAGCTGCTATTTCAACATCCATAGCTTTCCTCCATTTATCACTTTTCACAGCTTCATTGTACTGAGTTGGATCACTGTTTGCTAAAAGAGCCAAGTGCATCATGTCTTCTTCTTCAGATAATCCCTCTCCCATTACGTAATCTTTCATCCATACTGGCGGAGCCCTAGGTCTTCTTTCTTCTGGACTGGATGAGCTTGCTTCTGAGACTTCATCTGATCCACTATTGTTGCTTGTGTCATTTTCATTTCCATTGGATCCATCTTCATCTTCTCCCTGATTATCAGCTTCATCAGCTTCATTTTCTTTATCTTCATCATCATCCCATTCCAGATCTGCTATGACAGCTTCATGATGATGCTCATCCCATTCCCAGCTGCTATTCTCGTCAAATCTAACATCACGACTGATTATGACCCTCTGGGAAACTGGATCAAGTAGTCGATAGGCCTTCGATCCTTCACTAACTCCAAGTAGCACACACTTCATACTTTTATCATCCAGCTTGGTCCTCTTGTTGTCTGGAATATGTACATATGAAATGCACCCAAAAACCCTGAAATAACTCACTGACGGTATCGTACCACTCCATGTCTCCTCGGGTGTTTTGTTTTTGACTGCAAGTGTGGGACTCCTGTTGAGTACATGAACTGCCCAGTTTGCTGCTTCAGGCCAAAGAGTCTTTGGCATCTTCTTCTCGGTTAATAAGCTTCGAACCATGTTCATGATGGTCCGATTCTTACGCTCAGCTACTCCGTTTTGCTGCGGGGTGTAAGCTGCTGTCAGTTGTCGTTGGATCCCATTCTCAACACAAAACTCAACAAACTCATGAGATGTAAACTCCCCTCCACGATCCGTTCGCAAGCTTTTAATACTTGCATCGGTTTCATTCTCCACAAGATTTTTGAAAGACTTAAAGGCTTGAAAAACTTCTGACTTTTCAGTTAAAAAATAGATCCAAGTCTTACGACTAAAATCATCAATGAAGGTAAGTAGATACCTCTTCTTACTATTGGATATAGGCTTTATCGGTCCACATACATCTGCATGAATGAGTTGTAGAAGTTGACAAGCCCTCCAAGTACTCTTTTTTGGAAAGGGATCTCTTGATTGCTTGCCTATCAAGCAAGTCCCGCACACTCTTGAGAAGTCCTTTATTTGAGGTAGTCCACTCACCATCTGCTTCTGTTGTAGAATCTTTAAGCCACCAAGACTCAAGTGCCCATATCGGCAATGCCACAACTGAACTGGATCATCTGTGAGAGCATTGAAACATGCCTGGACATTGGGTTGATACTGAGTAATAAGAATGAACATGCGGTTTGCAGCCATAACAGTTTCCATAATCAGTCCCCTCTTAGGATGATAGATCTTGCATTTCCCGTGTTGAATGAGAACAGCAAGACCTCTCTCCTGAAGCTGACCAATACTTAGAAGATTGTTCTTTAAAGCAGGCACATAGAACACTCCCGTGATCACTTGAGTCAATCCACTCACTTGTAGTCGAATATTTCCTTTTCCCAAAACAGCCATACTAGTGTTGTTCCCTAGTTTCACAGTGTCTCTAAAGCTTCCATCAAAATCAGAAAAGAACTCCCTCTTACCACACATATGATTGCTGCAACCCGAGTCCAGGAACCAAATGTCTTCTTTGATCTCCTGAGTATCCATGCACGCCATTAGCAACATCTCCTCACCAGCTTCTGCATAGTTGACCTTTGCTTCCTTGTCTTTCTTAGGACACTCATACTGAAAGTGCCCTAATTCATGACAATTAAAGCACTCAATCGTTGACTTGTCGAAGTTTTGTCGACCTCTTCCTCTACCTCTTCCACGAAAGCTTCCTCGTCCACGTCCTCTTCCTCCAAAATTCTCTTCATAAGTTACCTTTAGTGCTTGCTCCTCCACAACATGTCCAATCATCCGCTGCTCATGCACTAGCAAACTGCTTTGCAGTTCATCAATTGAGAGAATGTCTAGATCTTTGGATTCCTCAATTGAACAAACCACATAGTCATATTTAGGAGTCATTGATCTCAAGATCTTCTCAATGACTTCTACATCCGTCAATTTGTCGCCATTAATCCTTCTCTTATTGGCTATGGTCAGAGTTCGACCAAAAAACTCATTCACAGTTTCTCCCGTCTTCATGTGAAGCATCTCAAACTCCTTTCGAAGTGCCTGCAACTGGGCTCGCTTGACTCGCGCAGTCCCTTGATACTTTTGCTTCAACGAATCCCAAATCTCCTTAGCCGTATCCTTGTTCAAGATTGTTTCCAACACAGCCCGATCAATTGCTTGAAACAAGTAGTTCTTGGCCTTTAGATCTTTCAACTTTTGATCTTCGAGCACTTTCCGTTGCCCCTCTGAGGGTGACGCTCCTTCTGCTGCTGCAGGGATTCCATGCTCCACAAGATCCCAGTATTCCTTTGAACGTAGGAAGTTTTCCATAAGCATCGCCCAGTGGTCATAATGCCCATCCAGTTTTGGAATGGCTGCTTGCACAAAGCCACTTCCTTCTCCTGCCATATTCTCGTACCTCTTCACTCAAAAGATTGCTATCTCTCAAGCTTCGATCAAGAGCCCCAGGGTGGTGCTCTGATACCAAATGTTAAAACAGAGTGTTTATTGAATGAGATCTTTGTAAACTGGGAGGAAATTCACTCTTTCATTAATCAAAGAAAGAACCGGCTTTATATAAGCCTTACATAACTGAAGGATAAACATGCAACCCACGTTAAACACCAACCTAAACGTGGTATATGACTAAGTCTGAAAGAAACCAACTTCAACTGATCCCTAAACTCTAGGGCTTATTTGACTATGCAGTTAAAACTGCTTACATGAACAAACCTATGTTTACGTAGTGGATGGAACCACTACTTTCAACAAACCTAATAATCTAACAAGTATGCAGTTCAGATTGAAGTGAGAAGATTGAAATGGTGGCAGCTCTGCATCTTCTTTACCGTTATCGTAATATATCGCTTGCTATTCTTATTAGTTGTTAGAATCCTACGTAACTTAGTTCAACAGATAAGAGATTACTTTGCCTTGTGGAGATTGCAAAGGAGCACAATTCCTAGCTAGAAGTTTTGCAACTCAACAAAGCCTTTTTCCAATAACACGAGATTTGCTATATAAATTTGTTTGCTCAGCTCTGCTCTGCTTTTCAAGGGATACATATATTCTACGTCGTTGTTGATCTGACAAATTTTACACTTAACTTTTTCGCAACTTCATACAACCCTGCTTCCTTTGTTTGAGCTTAGGACTGGCTATTGTGTATAAATGGTGTAAATATGCTTAGCACAAGCAAAATTAAGAGAGCTGTAGCAATAAACAATATATATGTATAAGCTCAAAGCATGGTAAATGAGAATGCCCATGCTCTTGTAATTAATTGGAGATGGATGGCTGCAAATGCAACCCCATCCACCGGCCCATTTTTCAATTATTATAGAGCAGTTTTCCATGAAAGACTCGTTGCAGTGTACATGAAGAAATTACATATCAATTGACAAGAAATAATAAATGAAACTTTACTATTTCCTCTAGGACTTTTCCTTCTGCTGCATTGCATTAATGAGGTTTTCAATGCAATCGTGTTGGTACCTTGCCAGCTTACCCAAGAAGAAAAGAAATCAGAAGAGAGTACTTGCTCTTGCAAAATATTTGTATGCACAAGCAGTGACATCAAATTTTAAGTTTGCTTTGTACCACAGATGAATTTGTTAAAGTTGTTAGGATTTCCTTGTTTTCAGGTCCATTTAATTGTTGCACGTTCAGTTTAAAGTCTAGTCAAATACCACGATTGTAGTTGCTGTAAAATCGTGGGTTGTTGCCTTTCCATTTCGGTTACTTTGTAAGGCTTTAAAAGGCCATTGTCAGTTACTTTGTAAGGCTTTAAGAGGCCATTGTCAGTTACTTTGTAAGGCTTTAAAAAGGCCATTGCTATCTTTGAATTCAATGAGAGATTCTCCCTGCAAAACAAGTGCCTATCAAACTCTCTCCTACTCTGTTCTCTTGTAGATTTTCAGGTTCCAACATTTGGTATCAGAGCACCAACAAGGGGCCTGATCAAAAGTCTTTAAGCAAACACGAGTTCAGTGAGAAGGGCTCACGATATGGCGGGTGAAAGCAGTTTTGTGCAGCCAGCCATTCCTAAGTTCGATGGGCATTATGATCATTGGAGCATGCTCATGGAGAATTTTCTGCGATCCAAGGAATACTGGGGTTTGGTGGAAACTGGGATCCCTGCAGCAGCAGAAGGGGTGGATCCTACAGAGGTACAGAAGAAGACAATCGAGGATCACAAGCTAAAGGATCTGAAGGCAAAGAACTACCTGTTTCAAGCCATTGATCGATCGATATTGGAGACAATCTTGAAGAAAGACACATCGAAGGATATTTGGGACTCCTTGAAACAGAAATATCAAGGCACGGCCCGAGTCAAACGTGCCCAGCTGCAAGCTCTTCGCAAAGAGTTTGAGGTGCTTCACATGAAGGTGGGAGAATCAGTGAATGATTACTTTGCACGAACTCTCACCATTGCTAACAAGATGAGAATTCACGGAGAACAGATGGGTGATGTAGTGGTCATTGAGAAGATCTTAAGGTCCATGACTCCAAAATTTGATTACGTTGTGTGCTCCATTGAGGAGTCAAATGATATTGACATTTTGTCCATCGACGAACTTCAAAGCAGTTTGCTAGTTCATGAACAACGAATGAGTAGGCATACCGTGGATGAACAAGCACTGCAAGTCATGAATAAGGCTTTATCAGGAGGAAGGAATGGGGGTCGTGGCTCTTATCGAGGAAGAGGAAGAGGACGAGGTCGATCTGGATTTGACAAATCTACGATTGAGTGTTACAATTGTCATGGGCTTGGCCATTTTCAATGGGAGTGCCCTAAAAAGGAGAAGCAAGCACACTTTGCCGAGACAAATGAAGAAATGTTGCTCATGGCTTATGTGGATGACAACAAAGCTAGCAGTTCACACATATGGTTCCTGGATTCAGGGTGCAGCAACCATATGTGTGGCAAGAAGGAGTTGTTTTGTGATCTTAATGAAGGCTTCAAGGATTCAGTCAAACTAGGAAATGACGCAAGCTTGAAAGTACAGGGAAAGGGCAGTATTCGAATGGAGATAAATGGGATCATGCACGTGATTACTGAGGTGTTTTATGTGCCAGACTTGAAGAACAACCTACTGAGCATTGGGCAACTACAAGAGAAGGGTCTTGCAGTTCTCATGCAACATGGAACTTGCAAGATTTTTCATCCAAAGAGGGGTTTAATCATTGAAACTGCCATGTCTCACAACAGAATGTTCATTATCACTGCTCGATCTCAGTCAAAGGAACAAAGGTGTTTTGTATCCCTTATCACAGACCAATCCAAACTTTGGCACTGTCGATATGGGCACCTAAGCTGGAATGGTCTCAAAGTTCTTCAACAAAAGAAGATGGTAGAGGGTATGCCACAGTTTAACGCCCCTCTTAAAGTTTGTGAAGATTGCTTGGTGGGAAAACAACGAAGAGACTCAATCCCAAAGGAAAGCACATGGAGGGCATCTGGAATTCTTCAGCTAGTACATGCTGATATTTGCGGACCAATCAACCCAACATCAAATAGCAAAAAGAGGTATCTTATCACTTTCATAGATGATTTCAGTCGAAAGACTTGGGTGTATTTTTTGGTGGAAAAGAGTGAGGCTTTTGTTGTTTTTAAACACTATAAAGCTAGGGTCGAAAAAGAAACAGGAGCATACATAAGGGCCCTTCGCACAGATCGTGGAGGAGAATTCACATCACAAGAATTCACTAATTTTTGTGGTGTGAATGGGATTCGAAGACAACTGACAGCTGCATACACTCCCCAGCAAAACGGAGTTGCCGAGAGGAAGAATCGAACAATCATGAACATGGTACGCAGCATGCTTTCTGGAAAGCACATTCCAAAAATATTTTGGCCTGAAGCAGTTAACTGGACTGTGCATATTCTCAATAGAAGCCCCACACTTTCTGTGAGAAGTAAGACACCAGAAGAGGCATGGAATGGAGTCAAACCATCAGTGAGTCATTTCAGAATTTTTGGATGTCTCTCTCACGTTCATGAACCTGATAACAGAAGAGTGAAGCTTGACAACAAGAGTCACAAATGCATATTCTTTGGGGTAAGTGACGAGTCGAAAGCTTACAGATTATTTGACCCAATTTCTCAAAAAATAATTGTGAGCCGAGATGTTGTTTTTGAAGAAGATCAAAGTTGGGATTGGGAGGCTTGTTATAAGGAAGCCATTGTGGCTGACCTTGAGTGGGAAACAGATGGAGAGGGAACAGAAGTTGGTGACAATGAGGAGGAATCGGAAGCCAGCAGTATTGAAGAAAATGAGGACAGTGAAGAAACAGATCATGGTGTTGGCCAAGAAGATCATGGTGTTGCCCAAGAAGACTCATCTCATGAGGAGATTGATGAGAACTCACCCCATGAGGCACGAACACGAAGACCACCGGCATGGATGAAAGATTATGAGAGTGGGCAAGGTCTCTCCGAGGAAGAAGACTTAAACATTGCTTATTTGGCTTTGTCCATTGACAATGACCCTATATTCTATGAAGATGCAGTAAAGAATGAGAAATGGAGGCAAGCCATGAACTCTGAGATCGAGGCAATAGAAAGAAATGATACGTGGGAACTTACAGAGTTACCAATTGGCATCAAAGTTATTGGGGTGAAGTGGGTTTACAAGACGAAACTCAATGAGAATGGAGAAGTAGATAAGTACAAGGCGCGACTCGTTGCAAAAGGGTACAGTCAAAAGTATGGAGTAGACTATGCTGAGGTATTTGCACCGGTGGCTAGGCTAGACACCATTCGAGTTGTGATTTCGCTTGCTGCTCAAAAGGGTTGGATGATCTATCAATTAGACGTCAAGTCTGCTTTTCTACATGGAGAGTTAAATGAAGAAGTTTTTGTCACACAACCTCCTGGCTATGAGAAAACGGGACATGAACACAAAGTGTACAAGCTTAAGAAAGCCTTGTACGGTCTTAAACAAGCTCCTCGAGCTTGGTATAGCCGTATAGAGACTTATTTTTCCAATGAAGGTTTCAAGAAGTGTCCCTATGAACATACTTTGTTCATCAAAACAGCGGATGGAGGTAAAATTTTGTTTATTTGTCTTTATGTTGATGATCTCATATTTACTGGAAATGATGAAGTTATGTTCAAAGATTTCAAACGGTCCATGATGATTGAATTTGAGATGACTGATCTCGGAAAGATGAAGTATTTTCTTGGTATTGAAGTGTTGCAAAGGCCAGATGGTGTTTTCATTGGACAACGAAAATATGCTCAGGAGGTGCTTGACAGGTTCAAAATGGATCAATGTAATTCAGTGAATAATCCAGTAGCTCCTGGGTTTAAACTCAAGAAGGATGAAGATGGAGTAAGGGTAGACAGTACACTCTACAAACAAATTGTAGGAAGTCTTATGTACCTGACTGCTACACGTCCTGATATGACATTCATAGTGAGTTTGATCAGTAGATACATGGAGCGTCCCACTGAGATGCACCTACAGGCGGCAAAGAGAGTATTGAGGTATGTGAAGGGAACTATTGGCTTCGGGGTGTTCTACAAGAAGGGAGGAAATCAGGAGCTTCTGGGATACACAGATAGTGATTACGCAGGTGATCAAGATGACAGAAAGAGCACTTCGGGGTATGTGTTTCTGATGAGTTCAGGTGCTGTGTCCTGGTCTTCGAAGAAACAGCCAGTGGTCACCCTTTCCACCACTGAGGCTGAGTTTATTTCTGCAGCATCTAGTGCTTGTCAAGTTGTCTGGTTAAGGAGAATTTTAAAAGAAATGTACCATGATCAATGCAAATCTACAGTGTTATATTGTGACAACGTATCAGCCATCAAACTCTCCAAGAATCCAGTTTTGCATGGTCGTAGCAAGCACATTGATGTTCGCTTTCACTTTCTTCGTGATCTTACGAAGGAGGGAATTGTGGAGTTGGTTCAGTGTTCAACTCATGAGCAAGTCGCAGATATTCTTACAAAGCCTTTGAAGCTTGATGTTTTCTTAAAGCTGCGAGGTTTGCTGGGTGTTTGTTCTTATCCAGCAGTAAATTGAATGACAATGGTATTCAGTTTAAGGGAGGATGTTAAAGTTGTTAGGATTTCCTTGTTTTCAGGTCCATTTAATTGTTGCACGTTCAGTTTAAAGTCTAGTCAAATACCACGATTGTAGTTGCTGTAAAATCGTGGGTTGTTGCCTTTCCATTTCGGTTACTTTGTAAGGCTTTAAAAGGCCATTGTCAGTTACTTTGTAAGGCTTTAAGAGGCCATTGTCAGTTACTTTGTAAGGCTTTAAAAAGGCCATTGCTATCTTTGAATTCAATGAGAGATTCTCCCTGCAAAACAAGTGCCTATCAAACTCTCTCCTACTCTGTTCTCTTGTAGATTTTCAGGTTCCAACAGAATTTACATATTTCATAGTTCATTCTAAGTGAATGACTACCTACCTTCTGAAATTATGGAACAGAAATAAATGAGCTTTTTCTATAAAAATTGATACAGGCAAACCAACATCACTGTAATGGCTTCAGAGAGTCAGAAGCAGCCACTCCAAATACAAAAGTACAGTTAATTCTTCTTTCAACGTGTTTCTAACTACCTCTTTCCTCACCAAATTACATCTAACACACCCAATGAAAAAGAAAAAAAAAATTCTAATAACCTGAAAAACATTGATAACAAAGAGGAATCAGATAACATATTTAACAAGGGTGATGGAAGCCTCTGTTGAGGCCACATTTTTTTTTTATCCTTTTTCAATTTTGGGTCTCATTCGAGCTCGCAGACAAAACCAATTCCATCCATCCATAGTGCAGATATCATGTCTTCGTAGCACTGATGCATCATATGGCAGCCCTCATGGCTCCTCTGGTAGCCTCACGTTTCACCTCTGCAGCTTTGCCACTCCCTCTGAAATACATGTATACTTGCTACAGAACCAAAGCACAATATAAGCATTAAAACGGTGGAATGAGGAGCATGATCACATGACCATCCACATAACCAGGAATAAGAAATGGACCTGAATAACCCAGATGCTGAACAGAGATTCAAGGCAGAATAGTCCGAATCCAATGAAGTAGAAAATCTGTAAGATGAGTAAGTCCAAGAAATAATTTAAATAGGGTCAAACCATGTAGCATTACAGGCAAAATCCTTAAGATAATAACTCTTGCATTTGAACAGAAACCTGATCAGAATGTCAAATAGGCAAGATTGAACACTTTTTTTTTTTTTTTTCATGCATCAAAGTGATCTCACAGACCTGAACAACAGTCTCTAAAGAAGTCAGGCTCCATGAAAGGAGATGTCCATCTCTCATAAGGAACATATACGGGCCCAGACAAATAGTAGGCCTCATGACCCTCACACTAAAACAGCAAGTGGGCCCTATTGGCCCACTTATGACCTAACTTATTATTTCTCTATGGAGGAGAAGTGAACCCTCACCTCTAGTAGGGGGGGTGTTACCTCCTCAGCTAGAAGTGTTTTTGTGCAAGATTAAATATTTGATTCCTTATTTCAGTAAATGAAACTTCATGGGATGATGTGGTACTCAGAAGTCAGAACCCAGCAAAATAAATTTAGTAAACAGATTTCCATAGTGACAATGATGTTTTACACTACCACACAAGTCTCACTATTTTGAAAGAGTATGAGAAATAGAGAATTAATGCTTTAGAAGCAGTAAATAAACCATCAAAAGGGTCCTCTATGCCTTATTTGTGTCTTTCTTCTAGATTTGCCTACTTGATTGTTTGACAGGATTGCATCCCAATCGGCAGCTTATATATTGTGAATAGTAAACGAAGCAGGGAAAGCATCAACTTACCCCGACCAAAACCTGGCCACCGATAAGATCTATCGCAGGCAGTATACCTCTGTTGCACAAGAACACACAAAGCAATTATCATTATTAGCAGGTTATACAAGAAATGTGGAGGCATGCATGAGACAAAATAGGAAAGTAGTTGCTTCATTATGTTTACATTCTTTGTTCTGTTATTTCCACTATGACTCTATTTCTGGCAAGCACTTTAATGATTGTATCTAAGCGCCCACCATATTATTAGTAAACACCTCCGTGAATTTAACAGAAAAATTAGTTCCGGAAACATTTCCCTAAATTTAGTGTAGGAAATATTAAAGACACTCCCATGAGATACAAAAAATAAATAATTACACGTGACGTTGTCGTTGCAGTAAGCAGTGCCCCATCCAAGCATTAATATTGCATGAAACTTTAAACAAGTACATATTACTTCTCACATTATATCCTCTAAGGACCTTAGTCCAGTAGATATGAGAAGCGCAGGATTTGAACTAAAGATAAAAACTAACTGAACATAACCAAATATAAATCAAATAGGATCATGAATCATAAGAACATGAATCAACCTTAAATTGGGAAAATCATTGGAATATTGGATTGTAAATTTGTGAGATCCAAAAGATTTTTCATATGGTTTACAAAAGTGAATAGCGCAAAAATAAATATACAGTTAACCACAATCAAGAAAATCTACCAAGAACTATTGGCACTTAAAGTAGGAAGGCTATGCTAAAATTGTAGGTTTTTCCACTAGAGAAGAAGAGGAAAAAAAGATCCAGTTTCTCATGGAATTACAATTGGGTGCCCCTTTTTACCAGTAGTCTTAACCCTCAATTTCATGCCCCAATTGTGTGCAACAACACATGTTACTTTTTGTTCAAATGAAATGATGGAAGTGAAAATTTGAACCAGGTTAATTTGTAAAGGCATCCAGAAATAAGGCTCAAGCAGGGAGAGGGTGGAAATGAGGAAGCCATTTCTTCACCATTAAAAAATTCCTTAGTAATGCTTTGTTCATGTAATAAGATTCTTACTAGATATTAATGCTCCAAAAACAAGGAGCTAAAATCTAAGGTTTCTATCTAATGTGTTTTTATCATAAGACCAATATAGTTTGAACATAAAATAATCAAAAGTTAACATCACAAAAACCACTTCCAATCCAGCATGCTGCCCAATTTGATAAGCTGGGGACTTACGTAAGAGATTTCCCTTTGAAAATAACAGGGGGAGCCACCGCTGAAAATATGCAAAAGCCAATATGAAGCTGTTACATAGAAGAAGAAAAATAATTATGCCATTCCCCATGGTTGATATAAGTAGAAAGCTTATCTATAATACAAAAACATTAAATAACATAAACCTATTAAAATACCAGTGACTAATGAGTAACTAATAAGAAAATTGGTTCGGACATAATTGTAAGAACAGCAAAAGCACCTTACCAAGTAGAACAGGAAAAACCAACTAAACTTCAAAGCACTGTCAGTTCTGAAAAAAAAAAAAAAACACCTTGATGTTGTTAAATAATCTACAAGCTGAGATTAGAAACCAAAGGGAAACAGGAGAAAAACACAATAAACCAAAGAAATAAGCCTAGTGGATCATAACAGCAGTTTGTAAATCACTAGCTAAACACATTTTTATATGACCAATGGTCTCTACATAGAAAAGTTCCAGACAATTCTTTTGACTAGAAAAATGATTCAAGGGATTAAAACTAATGTATATTCAACTGTAGGCCAACTTGAACAGGATCCCTACAAGTGATTAAAAGTTTGTTGTCATGATTTTTTCCCAAGGATATAACATAAACTCATATCCAAAATGACCATAGAAGTGTTACCTCATGGCACGATAAAGAGGGCGATACCACAAGAAATAGGCTCCTGGAACCCCTGATATGAAGTAAATTACAGCTAGGAACCAGATTTTTACACCTAGAACAAAAAAAGGTATAAGGTCAAGATCACATGGTAATAGCCACAATCCAGCAAAAAGGTACAGAGAGGAACATATAAAGTAGGTCAGTGAAAATTTCAAAATACCTTCTCCTTTAATCCAGGCTGTCATAACAGCAATTATATTCCAAAGAAGACAAACTACCAATCCTGAAAAGCATCAAAGTTCAAACAATGCCAGTCACTTTGACAAATCAAGAAAATGTTGACTATCAAATGGTATAAAACAATGAGGTTTCAATACAAAAGAAGTGTGACAGTGATCAAAACAAAACACACACACACACACAGAAGAGAGAAGGAAAGGGGGAAAGGGACGTCAGCAGCCCAACTATAATACTGAACAACAATATGATAAAAATGTATTTTTACTAAATGAATTCAGAGAATGACTTCTAGTAGTAAGTCATTAACAACCACATGGAAATGTTGAAATCAAAGCCCTTTGGTTCTGAGTTTAAATGGAAATCATAATCAAGAAATGCAGAAAACTTAAAGTTAAAATACAGGCTAAATGCAATATAACATAGCGTGATGACAAGATAGCATACCTAACAGTGTTGTAAATGCAACATACTGAAGCCTTTGGAGGTGAATTGGTATTTCATTTGCTATATCATGATGAATAATGGGGAAAAATGGTGGCCAATTTTTCTCCTCTATGACAATTCCAGCTGCTCAACCAAGACAATTCAAAACTATAGAATTAGCAATCCAAACTAATTAATCAGTCTAATTTTTAAATGCTATGATTCCAAGTTTGAAGAGTATTGAAAAATACCACGTGCCACAGCATCTTCCCTCCGTTTTAGCTCCTGCATACCGTCAGGACTAATCAGAGACTACAAATATTATAACCATTGCAAGATAAAAGTGCAATAACATACATTTTTCTTTGCAAGTCAATAACAAAAACCAAAAAAAAAAAAAAACAGAAACAGGAGCTAAGAAAGCTATGCATATATGACATCAAGAAACCACTTTCATTCAGCGGATGAACTTGCACACAACACTGCCCTAAAGCTAAAAATGTCAAGGACCATGTACCCATATACCTGTTCCCTTTTCTTCAATTCAGCTTCCTTTGCTTTTAGCTCCTTCTCCTTCGTTTTTAGATCCTAAATTTGAAGAAATGGTCATTTAAGAAACTGAATATCACGTTTAAAATGAGACATATAGACTGCACCCTCAAAGTAACCTACTTTTGTTGAATCCAAGGGGATATCAATTGTCGCACCGCGATCATAGTTGAAATCTGCAGGCTCAGGAGGAAGTGGTGAAAGCCTAGAATTTGTGGCAGCCGGAACACTGCCAGGATTCTGGAACACTCACCAAGAGAGTGATACGTGAGAAAATAATAAATGAAAACAATACTAAATGTGTTGCTGTAATGGAGCCAAAATTATGGGTCATTATTTAAGTCAAATCAGCCATCTAAACTTTAAATAAATTTCCATTTTATAATTCCCGGAGATAAAAAAATATACATGGGGCTTGAGAAAATTAAATTGAAGCACAAAATTTAGAAGAACAAGCTTACAGTTGTGAAAAATGCTCCACCACCATAGTTTGATTGTCCTGTAGCTTTAGCCCTAACTGCTGGGTCCTGGAAATAAGCAAAATATATCACCAAGGTAACTGGTCCATAAAGAGGGAGGGGGCAAAATGCCCATCATCTTTATCGGATTGTGTTCGAAAAAAGGTAAAAGCTTCTATAAATGGCCTACAAGGTAAAGACAGGGACATGGTCTCCACAATGAATAAACCCAAGAACTATTCTAAGATGTTCACATTAATGAAATATATATCGAAAGCTAAATTTGATTAGAAACTGATTAAATTTCACATTTATCATCAGCGTTCTAAGCGAGTCTTCTCTAGAGGTTGGTAGAGTTGTCACCAAAAGTATCTTAGCAACTCTCCCCTATTTTAATTCATGTCCTTTCTACCATAGGATGTTCAGATCACCAAGCTTGCTGAAGGCGAGAAGCAGAGTATTAAAATGATTGCAAATTTGCAATAGATGTCAAAAGGTTCAATTAATGAACTGTACCTCAATGAAAACCTAAAATCTGCTAAAGAATTTACAATAAAGTTTTTCAAGACAAACAACAAGGATTATCTGGGAATATGGTTTGAGATTGATAAGGTGATTATCAAGATAAAATCTGGCATAAGTGAGTGAGGTGGGAAAGTCCACATGTGGGATTTGGTGAGTGTTCTCGAGGGAAACGAGCAGCTTATATCATATGAAGCTAAGATATAAGGGAACCAAAAAAAAATTTCACCTGTTGACATCGTCTCAACTCAACTACTCCCTCAGTTCTACTGTTATTATGATAAAAATCATGTTCCATATTCTATTTAAGTCCAGCTTGAGTTCAAAGGCCTCGCTTAGATTCTATCCCTCAGAATTCACACATCAATAGCATGAAACATAATCAATCTCTATGCAAGTAGTCAATCCATCCATATAACTAAGGTAAGCAGATAAACTTAATGATATTTGGGGATAATACGTTGCTAATGATTGTAATCCTTGTTCAGTACACAACAAATCGAATCCAATTAGCACTTTGACGAATTTCAGCTAACAACTGCTCCCAAAACCAGGTATCATGGAAACCAGATCCAAAATCATAAAAAAAGAAGAAGCCATGATTCACCAAAAAAAAAAAAAAACACCCATAGCGCTTAAAATAACAAACCTTTTCAATTATTTCTTCTTCTTCTTTTTTTTCTCTAAATTCAATCGTAGTAGTTAATTAAGCTTCCAAATTCAACATGATTCCTCCTTTCAAATCATAAAAAAACGAGAATCGAGCGAGAAAGATTAGAAGATGTGGTTGTTGATACGAACTCACCGCGAAAGGATTAACCTCCTCCTCGTCGAACGGATTGCTGTCGTAACGCCTGGCCATGGGATCTCACCACTACAAATCAATTCTCTGGAACACCCAAACAAGCAAAAACCAGAGGAGATCTCAAGATCTGAAATGAACCAAAAGCTTTCAAGGGAAGTAAATTGTTCTTTTGTTTTTGTTTTTAATTTGACTCGGGCTGATAAGAGATGAAAACGAAGGATTTGGGAAAGTGAAGAATTCTCTCTCTCTCTTGTGCCCGTCGATTACAACGAAATAAAAGTCTTTAAACAAAATCAACTTAAAACTTGAAACAGAGTCAGAAATGAGGATAGTTTTTTATTTTGTTTTCGTTACGTTCCATTAAATTAAAGGAAAATATTCGTTCAACGCACAACCCCTACGGAGTTTCTTAGCTTTTTATTTTTTATTTTGTATAATTCTTTATATATTGTTTTTGTGTACCTGCACGACGGATGAGAAAAGTAGTCTGCAAATACTGAGGTGGCAGGATCACGGGGCACTGTGCTTCCACGTGGCAAGAGGAGAAGAAATCTTGCAGAGGACAAGTGGGGCCTGTTCATTGTGTGATTGGGGACCACACGCTTGTTGGAAACTTGGAACCTTTATTTCATTTTATTGTAGCTTTAATCTAGAAGAGCATTTAAAGTCAGACGCCGCACAAATTGAATAACTCAAATTTTCTATTGTCATTGAATCTTCCATTATATATGTTAATTTTAAGAAATATAACAATTGTATTTCATAGAAAATTAATCGCATAACGGTATAAGCATTTCTCATTTCATTTGTTTATTTCCCCTTTCGATTAATGTAACTTATTTATATATTTACCTCTATAGTCTATATACATATGCCAGTAGAAAAACAGAGTAGGGAAACTATAATTACTTTTAAAATAAACTAGTTGACTCTATGGGTTGTTTTAGGCAATCATGTTATTAGTTGTATTAAACATATGAAATAATTAAGGGTAAAAATCAAAAGCTATACATATTTTGTGAAGAGATGGAATGGTATAACCATTACCATATTATCACAACAAAGAAAATTGTGAACTCTCTCAGTTGGTGATTATGTTAATAACATTATGAAACTAACAACAGGAGAAAGATGATAAATAATGAATTGAATTATGATAATTATAATCTAACCTACAAAAAAAAACTGAATAAAGAGAGGGAGTAGGGGTTAAATGAATAAATTCTGACGGTTATCATGTTCGGCTCTTTGGAAATGGATCAACCCAGTCTTTATCTTCTCTAGCAGCTTCTTCCCATCGCTTTGTAAATATTTGCAGCTCAGATGTAGATTGCCTCCTTATCTGCAGAATTGAATATATTATGAGTAAAATCTAAATAGCAGAGAAGCAACTGACCAATGTAAGTGATATTAGTCCATTTCAACAATGGAAAATGAAAGCCCTGGATCTACAAGCTTCCTACATGATCATATGGTTTTAATTAGGTAGTCAAAGCATTTAGATATCATTTAAACAAGATTGAGAAAGAAAGTGATGTTGATGTGTATTTAAATAGCATAACTTAATATTAGTAAATAAGATGATCAAGTGCTTGAATTAACTGAAGGAAATTCAAGAGGAAACACTTCAAAATGTAACCAATTCAAAGGAAAGGAATGGTACGTACATGAGAAATTCACAGTATTTCTAAAGGTGTGGACGCTCGGATAAAAGATTTTGGATTGTTCTATGCATTCCTAAGAAGAAACGTATTAAAATTTTGAAGAAATGGTTCAGTTCGTAATGTCGTGAGTGTAATTCATGAATGAGAAGTTACCATCCTACTATTGAACAAAGCAATCTGTTCGCAATCTCTTAGTAAATAACTGCATTGGTAGATTTCTTCACATGCTAAGTTCATCCAGCGGTCCAATGCAGTGTGAAGAGGTAATGTATGAGTTTTCCAGGGGCAAGTTTCAACAAAGTTTTGGAAGCAGGAGTAGAAATTTATAGACCAATTAGAGGATGTGATAGTAGACTGAAGACAGTGATCTCACCTCAGTTCGCATATCAACTGGAACACCACGTCTCTGCAGATAGTGACAAAATCAAAGTAGTGTTGGTTCAATAATAAACGGCTGCCTTGTTAGGCTGGAAGATGTACATATTAATCACGTATTAATAAAAAGTTGTGGCATCTACCTGAGGGTGAGTGGACTCTTCATGAGCATTATCTCTAGATACCTGCAAATGGAAGTGGATTATTTCTTAGCATGGAAAATTCAAGAATATGATCATGACGTGAAGCTAACAATATGCCAACAACCACCTGGAATGGACTCAGATGTTTATATTAGAAATGAAATGGAAATACCAGAAGATGCAAAGAGAAAATGTAGAAGAAGAAAAAAATAAAAAATAAATATATATATATATATATATATATATATATATATATATATATATATATATATATATATCAACTCTATCAGAGGCATGGAATGCAGCTGCTCAAGAGTTTCCATTCAACACAGCTAGTTGTTTAAAATGATTAAATTGGCCAACTTAGTTATAAAAGATTGATAGATTCTAACCTACTAGTTGTACAACAGCACCAAACAATAAATTCCTCATTTTATACAAGAACTGACTTATAAATTGTTGAATATTAAATATTAAGCAACATATTAAAACCCAACAAATAATGATCATTTACCTTTCTTCCAAAGGATCCTCCCAATGTTTGCACGCCTTGATGGACAATGAATTCACTATCAATGATTCCCACCTTCTTTGTTCGGTCACCCTGTAAAACAGAAAAATATTGATCAATGCATCAATGACAAAATAATGCATGTTTGAGAGCAAGTAAAAGAAGCCAAGACCAAGCACAAAAAAAGAAAAGATCAATAAATAAAAATTAAAGTGACATGTGATTGAGCATGCTAAATACTTGCTCCAACTACTTTGGGTTTTTCTGTACAAATATAAAAACATATGAGCACTAAACTCATATGCAAACAGCTCCAACCAAAATAAAGAAATAACATTATGCATCTAAAAGTATAAATATATCAGTAAGGAACATTTCATCTTTATCTGACACCCAGAATCATATATTTAAGAAGAGAATTTGACTCCATTTACAAATCAAGTTATCTTCCGTAATGTTGTTTTTTGAACAACAGTTCTATGGACAGAAGTAATAAATGAGGAAAGTGCATGAACTGACACGATATCCGAAAGTTCGAAAAAATATATAGCTAAAAGAAAAGTTTAGAGGTAATATAGAGCAGTTCAGCCTAAATTATATAGAGTAATAATCCAACAAAAATAGGCTAAGGAACATTGTAACCAGTCAAGGTATTCAGAAGAATGAGACAATACAACAATGCTTATTGAGCATAGATGACCATCATTTAATTTTCCACATATAAGGACTAATACATGAAGTTATAATTACAGCCATCGTTAACTAATTACATCACACCTGAGCGCAATAGCCAAGCTTCATATCCATACCCCATCCATGAACAAGATCATTCTGCACAATGAACAAATCAATAAACATTTGATGTGACATTTGAACTAGTATAAAAGATAATGAAGAAGTAGGCAACATCATTGCCAACATCAATGTTATACTCATTTTTATACATGATCAAGTAATTAATAGGAGATTATTTTTATTGACCAAGAGACTGAATTTAAAAAAAAAAAGAATAACAAATAACAGCTAAAATGATGAGATTGACAGAGTGCTCAACTAACATGTGGAAGAAGAAAACTGTTCTACTTCTAGGAAAGCTACAAAAGTGCAAAAAACCCGGCATCTGTAACATTACAAAAATTTCCAATGGACACAGGCTTGGCAAGAACCATTCTTTCACTACTACTCATACTTTATGTAGCCAATTCTATTTTTATGTGAGGGGAACAGATCAAAGTAAGCAACCTGAATCAGATGCCAAGCACAACGCCAAGCAGATCTTGAAAATACTGGGGCCATTCCCTCCACATACCTATAAATGGATTATAACAAATAAGCAACTACTAAAATCAAAGTAAGAATGCTTTAAATTTTAAAATAAATCAATTTCTTCTACATATACTCTACAAGTAAACATATGGAAGTATTCCAATCATGTTATTTGCAGATTGATTGTCAATTTTAAATAGAGAAGCCTACCCAGTGCATGGTGGTCCCTCACTAGTGCCTGAACACTTGACACTTCCTCTTCTCTCATATATTCTTCTGCATAAAATGAATGGAACATTTTGATATTAATAACAAGTTTTGAAATGCCAAAAGTACCATACTCATTACATTAGCAGGCACACCATTCACCTGTGGACCTTCTTTGTTTTTTTCCGAATAGTAATCCTATGATGAATTTCGGATGAATTCGGGTCCAGAGCTGGCTGAGATATTTCCAAACCTTCTGATTTCATAATCTTCAAATACCTGTAAAAGAAATTCTTTAAAAGAACTACAACTACATTCCCATGCATTTATATGCATGTGCAATCAATAAGAAGTGCTCAAATCCTTTAGCCCATAAACAAAAGTGGAATTCTGATTAATTTTTAGCACTATTTTCAATACATTCTCTTTACTTATTTGTAAACTAATCTTCAGTTTGTTTTTGCAGGGAAACATAGACCAGTAAGAAATGACAAGACAAAATGCTCCATCTACAATCTGACAGAAGAAGGCAGCAGCCCTTTAACAAATTCTAGTTATATCTGGAGTGCCCCCATATTATAAATGCAATATATTAGAGAGTTAAGACTGCTCGAACACATTGACAAATATTACACAAATTGCAGCTTCCACCAAATTCTCATAAAACAAGAAACCAACCATCAAGAGAAAGATACACCTGAATCAAAGGGAATAATAAACAATCCCACCAAATATGTACCTTCCAGGATGGAAATTTTTTACTCCCAGATCTTCATCCCAGATAAAAATATAATCATAAATGGAAACAATATCAGGGTGTAGGAACCGTTTGGCAAACCACCTGCCGAAAAAATATATATGATGTCACTTGAGATACGAATAATATTTTGTAGAAAAGCTCAGCCCCTATAAAGGAAAACATGAATTGTAAATTTGAAAGGACTGCAGGATTCATCAAATGGTTACCAAATGTGTAGCACAATTAAGCTAGATTTCTTACCATTTTGTTTGGTTATGAGCAACTATATGTATGGCCTCATTACTCCACTCGAGATCCCACCACCCATCCACATTGCAGTCATAGTGGAACAGAATAACTGTAAAGTTCTCTGAGAAAAACTGAATTATCTAAGATTAGATGAAGAATGTTCGACTTGACACACATCAGCACATAAGTAGAAGCAATACCTTTTGAACTATTGCATCAACATTTTGCTTCTGCTTGATTCCAACTGAGATTGCTAGGAGATTCCGAGGGGTAGGAACATTAACCTAGAATAAGGACCATGCATCCATCATTAACAAAAATAGCTCATGTGAGACTAAATGCTTCTAATACACACAGAAAAATATGAACATTAGTGCACAAACAGCCAGCATGCTGCTGGAAAGAATCCCAGACAAGTGTTGATAGAAGCACATTTTATGCATAGTTCATAGGATATTTGGATGTTCATGGTGAATTGGTGATCTAGTCACATGGATTCAAAGGTCATCAAACTATTCAGGCCCTTGTTCATGTTCTTAACTAATTTTCTCAAATCATTTTTGCTATCATCTATCATCCAATTGGGTTCCAGCTCCCCATCCAGTACAAACAAATATCTATCATACTACAATGAAGAAAATGATTAAACAACAGATTCTGACCTTTAAGTCCAACCTACTAGTCAACCATAAAGGCCTTAATTCCAAATCTGAACTTGCTTGAATTATACCACGAGGCAAAGAATTCATCTTAACAGTGGCTTCCTGAGGTTCCTGTTCTTGTTCTTGTTCTTGTTCCTAGATGAGAGCAACAAAGACTTCTTAGAAATAACAAGAAACAAAACGCAACTATGAACATACTTTGTTCAAATATTTCAATATCTTTCAACAGAATCAGAATATTTAACAGAAAGTAAGTAAAAAACAGGGTTAGACAGCTGGTAGTCAGGTGAAGGTTATTACCGTTATTGTGTCAAAGGGATTCAATGTAGCTTCCATCTGACATTTTCAAGAAAGATTTTATTAGCAGACTAGCACAAGAACAAAAGAAGAATTCAGATCCAGGAAAGCGTTTACAAGGTTCAAACGGTTGACGTAAGGTATATGAGAGTGAACTCATTGACAATCTACAATACCATAAGCCAGAAAAATATGCAGGGAGGTACCTTGAAAGGGATCCCATTGAATATGTTCTAGGCAAAGGATTAGGATAGTCAATAGTGAGCTCCTTTTTTATGAACCACTCAAATGTAATTGATCACCTAATTAACCTAAATAGCATCATTGTCCACAAAAATAAATAAGCAGGTTGGCAGACCCAATGAGAGGATTGATCAGCCAAATTGGATTATTCTTCCAGTAAACCGGTACGTCTAAAGAAGTCAAAGTTCATTGTACCAATTAAAGCCAAACTGTCTACAACAATTTAGAAGATACATCAGCAAAATATCTCCAAATGACACTGACATGGTGCAATGCCATCTGCAATCATCGAGAACTAGTTCACTGGACCTAGATTTCCAAACTTAGACAAGGGAAACACATCACTGTACCTTAGCATGCTGATGCTGATGATTAGTGGTTCTGTACAAAATGACTAGCATAGTTATACACAGAACTGTCATAAAAGGCAGCCGCTTCATCTTACATCCATACGACCCCTGCAATCTTTCTGTCTCAGTTAGAAAATCTAGAAATCAAATCAACCAAAATATTTGTACTTCTAAATTCTATTAACCCGGCTGAAATGCAAATATCAGCAATAAAAGTGTATGTCAATCAAAGAATACAAAACTTACCCCATCGGAAAAGAAATATTTGCTCCTTAACAGCCATCTCCATGACTTTAGCAGCGTCATAGACGATGTCATTTGCTCATAGCAAGCTGAGATCATAGAAGAAGGTGGCATAGAGAAACTTAGCCAATAGAGCAATAATAAACAATAGAACCTATTGAAAATGGCTTGAAGTAATCAAAGTGGTAACAGCGAATTATTTTCCTAGGCAGTACAGTACTCTAAATGGCACAATAATAAAAACGAAAAAAATTCCCCAAAAAATCTGACCATAACATTAAAAGGCACAGAAAATTTGCCAGGACCACACACTCCGTCCACCAAAAATCTCAAACCAAACGAAACCAACATAACAAGACAGAAGAGTAAAACCTGAAGCTGATTACTAAATGTGCAAACTATATCATTTTATCGTCTGCCATAGACGTCCTCAACAGTTTCACACAGCGAAGATCAATGTACACATCTAGAAACCAAGACTTCAAGAAAACGATGATCCGAAAAATCCAGAACCGAAACTTGAAGGAATAAATAAAGGATCATTTTCCTACTTTTTTTTTTTTCTTTCACTCAAATCTCCCTAGGATTAACTGAATTAATGCCAGATACATTCTCCTCCTAAGATTAGCAAATGAGAGGATCATTTTCCTTTTTTTTTTCTATCACTCAAATCTCCATAGGATTTTACTGAATTAATGTCAGATACATTCTCCTCTTAAGATTAGCAAATGAGACAAGAACTTGAAATGAATTTCTTGCGAGATTAATATATCAGCTATTCTTTCTTTTTTTCTTTGTTACAAAGAAAACAAACTCCGAGAAAATCCAGATTCTGAAAATTTTCTGGATCTATGCATCAACTTCTCCGCCACAATTCTAATCATTGTTCAGGCGGTTAAAATCGATCTTAAAACATAAAATAAAATAAACAAATAAATAATCATTCCACCTGTCCGGAACGCGCAACATCCGCTCTCGGTCCTAACGAATCTGCAAACCAAAAACTCCTCAAACTCCTTCTCCTGCAAAACACCGGAGCTATAATATTCCGTTCAAGGCAAGTCGAAGAACCGAAATCGAGAGAAACAAGAACTCAACACGAGAATAGCTTCGAAATTCCTATCAAAAGCTTTAATTACCTGTATCGAAAACGAATCGAATCAGCCAAAAACGTATCGATATCCGGCAACGAAAAGGACGATTTCCGGCAATTTTTGCAGCGAAATTGAAGCGATTTGGTCGTAATTTCGAGCAATCGAATCGACAAATCGAAAAACAAGGAAAGAGAAAACAGAGCCAATAAAAGCGAGCGAAAAGTGGTGAAACTCTGAGCGAAGGTTTCGAACACGTAAGTAAGCCAAAGTGCTACCTTTTGCGAGAAACTGCATGCCCTTTGACGTCGCGTCCTCAAATTTATCGAGACGCAGATAACAAATCCCCTGTTCCCTACACCTTCTTCAACGGTTGATATCATCCGATTACGTGTTGAGAGTTGGATAGCTCGCAGCAGTCGAGATTAGGAGAGAATCTCTGGGGTCTAGTATAAAGCGATTAGGCTGTAGACGTACGGTGTCTTCCACGTGTCACGAATTGGTCCATGGGTGATCGGCGAAATATCTTCGATGTCTTAAATGAGTTATTGGTTTTCGTTTCTCGTGAATTAAAATAATGAAGGAAAAATTATTGCGTCAACACCTGCCTCTGGTGACTAACTGCTTCACTAGAAAAAGAAGAAAATTTGTCTAGGGTAGGTTATCAGCTCTTGTTTTATTTTTTATTTTACTTTTTTATTTCTTTATTCTAACTAAGAAAGTTGTAAACAATTTCACTTTTATGTTTATATTTTACACAACAATTAAAACAATATTTTTTTAGTTAAAGATATATACAAATCAAAATTGTTATTATGACTAAAAAAATATTACATGTGTAATTATATTATTATATTTATTAAATCATTAATTACATGTAATTACCTTAACGTAACTAAACATTAACTTTATGTCATAGTTTTTATTTTTTTTAAAAAGATATTATAGTTAACTTGACGAAGTTTTACATTAACTATTAACTACCCTATTTATTACAAATATTTAGAGGTATAAAACATACATAATAAATATGAAAATGTAATTGCATATGTAATTATATTTTGTAGTTAGAATAATATTTTTTAAAACAAAATCATCAATAAAAATGACATGAATCATTCACTTGGATACATAATAAAAAAAAAAACTCAATTTTGAGTTCATTTCATATATATTGAGTTAAAATATAATTTAGAAATAACATAATCTGTACAAATTTGTATTTCAAAGAAAAAACAAACTATATCATTTGGTATATATGTAATAAAACTGCAATGCCTTCGTTTGAGCCAAAGACATTACGCCCTCTCCGACTATACAACCAACTAACTACAAATCTACAGTTTCAAAAAAAAAAAAAAAAAAAACTACAAATCTACGAAAAAAAAAAACACATTTTCAAAGTTCATAAAAAAAAAAAAAGAACCAAAAGACTCAAATCTACCAAAAAAAAAAAAAAAAAATAGGGACCATTTTCTAAGGTTTCACTTCCTGCGAATCCTCTTCCGGCCCTTCACCGCCGGCTCCGGCCCTTTCCTACCGGCTTCACGACGTCCAATCTTCCCCGGTGACCGGACCACACCTCTCTTACCGGCCACCAGGAGCTCGGCATCGCATGCCTTCTTACTTTCGCACGGCGTCGGCGTCACTTCCGCAGCTACTTTTCCCACTCCATTAACTTTTCGGTGGTTCAAACGTGCATTTCTAGGCTTCACCGGAGGATTATTATCAGCCGGTTGTTCAACCGGAGGATCAGTAGCACCACAAGATTCAGTTCTGGAAACTCGTTGATTATTCCGGAAAGTTTTGTTCACTAAATCTCTGAGTGATCTGGCAGATTCGTGCTCGCGCGAATCCTTCGGATAAAAAACCAGAGCGTTGTTACAGAGAAGAAGCAGATCTCGATGAAGTTCTCTTGGAGATTTAATCGATCCCTCAGAGATTCGAGATCTTATCGTCTCGAAATCCAGGTGCCTTCGGATTGTCTTCTTATATTTCGCTCTCTTCTGATTAATCAAACAAAGAAGAGCAAGACCAAAAAAAATATGAGCGGTCGGTACTGTATCTACTGTTACTACTAACTACATGATCTCGCAAGCCATAAACGTAATTTACCTGGCTATCAAGCCGTCGTCGAAATGCAGATGCGTGCTCGTTCTCCTCAATCGAATTCAAAACTCTGATCAGATCATCCTTGAGTAGATCATCCACAACACGATCATCAGATCTGATGGTTCGATCCACATCAACGGTCGATTCTTCCACGTCGCGATCCTCGGCCACGACATGATCGATTGATGTCCCTACGTCGTTGTCGCCTACGCTTCCTTCCTTTATTACATTCTTACTGCAATCCTTCCTCTTTCTCTTCCCTCTGATCCTCTTCCTCACGTTGCTTCCGATTATCTGAATAGTTCTAATTCCGTTCTCTTCTTGACAAACACCTTTTATCTCAAATTTCGCCGGTGGCACTGGAATGCGCGTTTCTTCGGTGAAACTACCGGCGGACAGTCCGTCCTTTGACGTGTCCTTACCAGAAAGCTCAACTTCGTCCGAGTTTCCTATTGAAGCCGGTGATTCTGTGTTGCTTGAGTCATACTTGGGTTTGAGATTCGCCGCTCTCACGGCCTTGAGGCTCTCGAGCTTTGTTTCGAGTGACCTGGAACAGAATAATCCCATAATATATACGAGTTTACAGAATAGGCACCGGAATGGGATAAGGAGTTTGAGTTTTTGTTATTCCCGAATTCAGAGGGGTGGGCGAGTTAAACAACACGTACCCAATTGAGTCTTCGGATTTCTCCAACTCCCGCTTCAACTCGGCAACTCGTTGCTTCCGAAGCTCTTCAAACCACGCCCTATTGAAACATTTGAATTGGTAAATAATAAAAAAAATATAAAATCGCAAATTTAATTGAAAAAGCCTTAATTATTAATATTTTATTAGAATGTTTTAAAAAAAGTAAAAAAGATAGAAATTTTGAGGATTAGGAAACAATTTTACCTTTCCAATAAATCAAGTTTGATTATTCTTTTATATTTTTTTTATAGGTAATTTAAGTGGTGTCCCCGTATGCTAACATTGAGTTTATGCAATTGCTACAGAAGCGACTTTAAAATCCAAAGGTTTCAAATTTAACTCTTGTTAATGTCTCACCTTAGGAGGATAGGAGGAGAAGAGGATTAATGGGTCATAAACGGGTCTAATATCTCTCTAAAATTATGATATGGTAATAAAGTTGATTCTACATCTAACAACTAACATTGTTTCTTCTCATAAAAATAAAAATAAAATAAAAAATTGGTGTACTAAGTGCACAATAAAAACTAATCTATCTAAAAAGATTATCGCTTAAGGTACACATTGACATCTCACTCAATAATGATGAACGGGCGTCTTCACATGTAGCCATGACAGAAAGGTTATTGCCCTGCCCAAAAGACATGTAGCCATGACAGAAAGGTTATTGCCCTGCCCAAAAACTATGCCACTCCACCTATGCGGTGAAAATGAAACTTATATTCCCACTTTAGTTTAGTTTATAGTTTTAAGGTATATATAATTTTTAAACTTTATTTTGGTAAAGGTATATATGTATCTTATACCTAGGATCCATTATCCATCATATCAAACATGAAGAAATGTTTTTACAATCTAAAAATTATACCTAAAACTATATTCATGTTAATGGGATATATGATGAGTGAAGGGTTTTTCTTTTTCTTTTTTTCTCTCTGATGATGTAGTGATGTAGTACATGACAACATCAACTTGAGTATAAATTTGAGTACATATTTTAGATTATTTTAGCACTCCTCTATCGACATACGTGCCCAAATTATTCTTAAAAAAACTCCATAAGAAAAATAAAAATAATGCCAACTCACGTGCATCCACAATAACGTTGTTGCAAGTCCTCGTATTTGGCTTTACACACCTGCAATTGAGACATAATTTACCTTAATAAAATAAATAAAGCTTGTTTCAAGATCAAAAACATAAATAAGCATGCAAACATGTGTGGTTGACTTTGCAAGAGTGTCAACCCAAGGTAAACAATTTTGACCCTTGAAGAAATATAGACCCCCAAGTCATTCTCATTTATCAGTCTCTATACCCTATACCCTATGCTGTCCAAGACCCACGACTCATGACCCCCCAACCACTATAGAAGGCAGGCACTTGTCTCTCATTGACCCATCAAATTAAGGAAACTTAATGAGCAATTAAATGCTCATGGCTTCTACAAATTCTAGTTAGATTCATCCCTTTCATACCAAGGGATAAACATTCCTACATTAACCTAGACATCTATAATAGGCAATATGAACCTTATCTTATCATTCTGTTCTAAAGATAGATAAACAAACTTAGAATTACTTTCTAATTTCAAGTTTTATTATATAACTTTTAACAACATAGCTTCTTATTAACGATATAACACTCATTTTTAACACACGAACGTATAATTTAATTACTTTAAAATTACATATTCAATGCGTGATTCAAGGACACTCAAACACGAGTCAAACCTCTTATGGCTCATTTAATGCACGGTATAAAATAAGATTATTTTAATGAGATTAAATTAAATTAAATAAAATATAATTAAATAATTAAATAATTAAAAATTAAAAAAATATAAAACCCAATACAATAAGGATGAAATTATCTCATCCTGATTGACAACTAAATATAGGTTTGAGACTAAAAAAAGTCATATCTCATCTAATCTCGTGCACCAAACAAAGTGATATAGCAAAACTATGTTACAAGAGACCATTAAGCTTTAATAACAAAGATATAGAAATAAACAAACAAACAAATAAATAAATATATAATAATAACAATATGATATAGAAGGATATATTTGTAAATTCTCACAAAAAAAGTTGAGCATTCTCATCAATTTGAAATCTAGAAATTTCTTTCCTCTAATGCAAATGGTAGTACCATGGACAACATACCTATTTCTCAAAAAAAAAAAAAAAAATACACAATAACTATATTTTATACAAATTCTCATCAATAGAAAAAACGTATCAAAACGAAAAAGAAATCAAAAAACAAAAACAAAAAAAAATAGAAACGATTGTCTTCGATTTTAAGTATTCACTTCAACAAAAAAAAAAAAAAAAAACAACAACAACAACGAAGAACGAAAATTCAAAAATCTACGATAAAGAAAAATTCAAATAAATTAACCTCGGCCGTGAAGTTATTCGGAAAAAGCGTTCTGGCACGAAGCTCCGCCGCGACGGCATCCCAAGCCCGGACTCCGTGCCGGAGAACGGCACTTCCAAGCACCAGCTCCTCCCACGTCCCCCACTTCTTCATCCTCTTCATCTCCGTCACCGTCATCACCCCCTCCCGTACGCAATCTCCTTCTTCCACGTGTACTTCTCCGACCACCCCCACTCACGTCTCCGGCCTCTCCGGCCCCACCTCTCTCGCAGGAAAAATCGACCAACCAAAGTATAAACAAACCCAAATCGAGAATTATATTGAAAAGGACATAAAAGCGGTTTTTGGATACTAAAGATGGTTTAAATATGGTGGTATTGAGATCAGAACGCCGGTTTTGATTGGATGGGTGGGTGCGAAAAGTGGTTTCTTCTTTCTTTTTTTTTCTTTTTCTTTTGTTTTTTTTTTCTTCTTTATAGCTTTGCTTATTTGGATGGAGCGGGTTGAAAAGAAAGAATAAATCGAGTCTATTTAGGTTTCGAGTTTGTTTTAGGAAAGTTCTTTCCTATTTCACAGCCTTCAAATACCACCGAAAAACCTCAATAAAAACAAAATAATAATAATAAATAATTTAAAAAAATTAAATAAATAAAATAAAAAGGAACAAAAGAAACGGAAACGGAGAAGGAACAATTTTTCGATTCAATCGGATGATGCCACGTGGAATTCTGGCTAACTATGGTTTTTGGTTAACCATGATTGGGTTAATTGCTACGTGGCATCTTAGTGAGCCTTAGGGCCTTTCTGCTTTAAAAGTGCCGTACATGTCAATTAATTAAAAAATACATATGATATTTTGTATAAAATCATTTTTCTTTAGTATAGATTAATTTAATAGCATACTAAAAATTACCCTAATTAAAATAAGATAGCAATAAGGTAAGAAATCAAAGAAACGTTCTTTTAGTTGTAAATGATTTTTCATGGGACATGTTATATTCCTTAAAGTCTCCAAAATAAAACATTAATTTTTCAATTACATAGTTTTGTTGCATTAATCCATTATGATTTTATATAGATTCATTTAATTCTTAGTGGGCTTTTTAATTCATGGGTTATTCACAATTAAAACTAATTTCTTAAGGAAATAAATCTAAACTCTTAAAAGACAAAAAGTGTCACTTTAATTTTATTGTATTGGTCTTGCTATTAAACGTGAAGCTTACACAAATCATGACAAATTATTATAAAAATATTCCACGTGATTTACGTTATACTTTTCATTGATCCTTTACACAATCAACCCTACCTCATATCTATTTAACTTATCAAAAAAATAAATTATTTAAATTATAATTAAAATTAAGAAAGAAAAAAAAACAATTGCTTGCCTCAAATTAATGTTATAAAATGTTTATAATCTTAACTTAAAAATTAATTAAAAATATCAATGAAGTATTAATGTAATTGGTCGCCAGCTCCATAAGCATTGAGAACACGAGTCGTCAGCTCAAGTAGAGAAAGTCTTGTTTTTCTCTTTACCAAAATAAAAGTATGGACCATTTTTGTGCTCAGATTAATAGTTAAACAAACAATGTAAAAATAAAACACCTTTTTCTTTTTTCCAATTTGAAGAGAATTTGGAAGTTTCTTGGAAATAATGACCCCAACATGAGTTACTATTTATATATTCTTTAAAGAATTTGACTCCCAAGTGGCTGGTTTTTTCTAGCATTCAAACAAGGACGGTCAAACATTGTTTTTTTATTATTATTTTTCAAACATAAGAAACATAAAAAATAAATAAAAAATATCACTCTATGTTCTTATATGAAACAAGGGTCTAAGTTGAACTGTTATAAAAGGCCCTGAAAATGTTTATTCTTCCAAAATTCCTAACGTCTGATATAAGTTAATAATTAGTTGTAGAAGAAGTAGAGGACAAGGCCAAATCCCGGAAGCCAAGGCCACCAAACGCCTTCGGAGTACACAAATCATCCAATGAATCTTGTCCTTGTTTTTATGAAAACCCCACAAAAAATTAGCAATTAAAGAACTGAGATGATTACTCATTTTCACTGGGATCTTAAAATAACTCATAACATACGAAGGCAAGGCTTGGGCCACCGCCTTGATAAGCACTTCCTTCCCCCCCCCCCCCCCCCCCCTGTTGAGAAGAGTTTATCCTGCCACCTCTGAAGAAGCTTCCGCATCCTTGCTTTAATAGAGTCAAACATTGAGCATTTGTTCCGCTGAGACATTGAGGGCAATTCCAAGGATCTGGTTGAGATCAGATCTTCTCTCTTGAGAAGCATTGGGACTGTAGGATATTGAAGATTTCTCAAAATTGATTTGTTGTCCAGAAGCTTCTTCATAGATCTACAGAATTTTCTTAATTTCTCCGGCATCATCATGGGAAGCTCTGCAGAAAATAAGAAATATTTGGTGCTCTCCTAGCCACTGCAAGGCCTTCCATGAGCTTCTTATTTGTTGCAACTTGCAATAAATTAGAGAAGCCTTCAGTACAGATTAAGAACAAGTAAGGTGATAAGTGGCTACCTTGCCTCAGGCCTCTTTGGGGGGCAAAATCACCATAAACATGTCCATTCACCTGATAAGAAAATCTTACTGAGGTAATACATCTGAGAACCAACTAAACCCAACGGGCTGCAAAGCCCAATTTCAACATAATAGCTTCAAACATATTTTTGTTTGGTTTTTTGGTGCTTCTGAATTGTAATTTTCAACAAATTGACTTCTCTTCAACTGTTTTTCTTTTTTATCCATTTTTTTTTTTACCCATAAAGATATGATCTTAAACCCTTATACCCCTTTAAATATGCAATCTTAAACCCTTATAAAATTAGAAATGTTAATTTCAAATACTAAACTCTTCTCAATCACAATTCTATTTCCAACAAATCAGCCTCTCATTTCCTCTTTCTTAGGAAACAGACAGATTTTTAGAATTATATCCCCTTTTTGTTGCTTTTTCCTGCTGTAAAATTGTTATTTTCAACAGTGCAACCTCTCCTTTCCACCTTGTTTAAAAACTTATATTGATTGTTAATGTATTGTTACTGTTTATTCTGCCTCTATTACATCTATTTGTTTTCAAAAAGAATATAAAAAGAGCACTACTTGTTGCTACCTCTATTGCCATTCCTCCGTGTCTCGTATTCTTACATTATCATATGTATTCACACATAATTTTAGCAAACATGGAACAATATGTTTTTTTGTTTGTCTTCTCTACCTATAATTTCATTACTCCAAGTGGCTTGTTTCAAAATATATATATAACAAATGTCTTCTCTACCTAGAATTAATAATAATAATAATAACATCATTAAGACCCTTTGATATCCTGTGGTTCTTATATTTTAGGGATGAAAACCTGCCTTTTTTGATTGCATTTAATAAATTGATGTGCTACTTATATAATCACATATGAAAGTTATGTGCTACTTATGATCATTTTCTTTATAATTTTGTTATACGATGAACTTCATTTTTATTATAATAGATTTCTTTGTGTTTTTTTTTACCGCTTATAATATGTTTCTTTTTTTATTGAGAAGTTCTGTCTCGTCACTTATTAACTAATTTTCTTCTTTTGTTCCTTTCAATTTGAGTGCTTTTTTTGATGAACGTGGACGGCCAAGCTATTGAAGAAGCAAGCAAACGACTAAAAGTCAACAAATGCAACTGCATGGGTTGCATGGGGCGGCCATCAAGTTTCACGTGGGAAGCTCCAAAGCAATTACAAAATTGCTCATGTTTGAGCTCTATAAATAGAGCCTTAATTTCATTCTTCAAAATCATCTGAGAGAGATCAAATATTCGGAGAGATCTAGTTCTAGAAATCTAATATGAGAGATCCAGAGAGCCTCAAAGAGAGTTTCTTTGAGAAGAAAAAGTGTGAGCCAATTTGTGAAGTGTTATCCACAACTTGAAGATACATAGTTAGTGTATATTTTGTGAGAGATCCACCGAAAGGTAAAGTTTGTAATCCTATTATATTATAGTGGAAGTCTTTAAGCGGCCTACGTGTCCCGTGGTTTTTATCTCATCTTTGGAGGGTTTTCCACGCTAAAATCTTTGGTGTTATCTTTGTTGTATTTTTAATTTGAGAAATTATCCTGAGATTGTAGAATTTATTTCTTTACAATCATCGATTTTCTCAACATTTTTTTAGTTTGGACAACTGAGTTCATTTTTTAATACTTTACTTTTATTTTTATTACTTTTAAGTTACCTTGAGTATGAACACTATTAAAGAACTTGTATAAAATAGTTTATAAGTTAATATTAAGGTTTTTTTGTTTATAATATGTAAAGTTATTATTTTATCTAATTAATTTAAAAATTATTATGTAAATTATGAACACTATTAAAGAACTTTAAATGAAACTTAAATTACTTATTTAATACGTGTCAAACTAGTATATATATATAAGGGTCACAAGTTGAATCTGAGAAGTATTTGATATTAAGATATGGATCTTAGTTCAATATTAAATCAAAATATTACATGATTTTTCAAGCTTGCAAATAATAAAAGCATTGTCGAGAATGTGAATATGTATAGCCAACTCCATAAAACATTTTTGAGTTGAATAGAACGTATACAATTATATTAACAAGCTTAAAAATTATTAAGGATACTTTACAAACGTAGCTTCAAATAAATGTAAAGGTAGCTTGCATATTTACTTAAAAATTTAAATTTTGAGAGCTACAGTTGTAAATATACATACAGCTACCATAATTCACATTTTCATTTCAAGCCAAGCAAAACCATCAATTGAACAAAGAGTCATATGAATTGAAAATCCCATCATACAAAAACATTTGAATATTTCTTACAAAAATGTTTTTAGGATCTAAAATATTTACATAAAATCATACTTATACTGATGTGGTGTATTATAAATAACGGATATATATATTTTTTTTTTCATGATGTGGTAGTGTATTGCAATATAAGCGTGGATATATTTTTAAGTATATATTTTGGGTCGTTTTAAACTTTTAACCTCCTTTAAAACCATATATATTAAAACCATATAATATATGACACGTGTCATATCTATTAAGCACCACTTGTAAAACTATGGCTAATTTAGAAAGGATGTGAAAACTAAAAAAAAGAAGGTAATGTTGTAAAAATATATTTTTTTGACACACATTTTTTATATTATAAGTAAAAGTGATTAGATTATCTCGAATCACATAACAGTAACTCGTGTCACGAGTTGATCGGTGATACGAGATATTGTTATGTGATTCGAGACAATTCGATTATTTTTATTTGTAATATCAAAAATGTGTGTCAAAAAAATATGTCAACTAATTATTTTTCAAAAAAAAAAGAAAAAAGGTTCATATCGTGTTATACTTATTGCCACAAAAATCATGGATTGGGTTCCATCATATCTAATAATATTCTCTATTATCTTTATAAGAAGAAAGCAAGTGGCATTTAAACGTAAAAAAAATAAAAAAATTAAATTAAAAATCACTTGGGCGAGTTGAGCCTGGTAAGTTGTAACGAGACCCATTGGGCTTTCTTTTCAATTTTTTTTTTGTTTATTAATTTTTCGATGTCCTCCTCCTTTTTTTTAACAAGATTAGTCCTTTTAAACTCGAACAGGCGTTTGGACTGACCCTTCCAACAAGAAAATATAAAATTAGAGAGTTAAATCTTAACTTTACAGTTGGCGTTTGGACTGACTCTTCCAACAAGAAAATATAAAATTAGAGAGTTAAATCTTAACTTCACAGTTTCTCAACCAACTCAGCTACTATTTATTGGTCTAAGTTTTTAACATAGCATGCCGGGGCTGTAACTTTACTTTGACATATACGTGGCATGGTTAAAGAGGGTTGACATCAAACTTCTTTTTTCTCCCGCTATCTTGGAGAGCAGACTTTCAATATATGAAGCTTTTTAATTTCACACATTCATACCCAACTACGGCTGAAAATCCTCCTTGTGCCACGTTGGTCTACTTAGTAAGCAAAGCTACTTTCTCGCATTTTCTGTTATGGGTTTTCATTGATTTTGTTCTGTTTTATTTTAAAAACACTAATATATGTAAGTTAGATTGATGTTTTGTTTGGTAAAGATGTTGTAATTGGGTTTTGATATATAAATGTTGCTGCAAGTTACGCTTGAAGATGCTTCATTTGTTTAGTTTAGTTGGGTTTCTGATTTGTTTGGTAGATGTGTTTTTTGTTGGGTTTATCTCTTCTAGAGCTATTAATCTAGGTAAAGGAATAAGTTTAGATGTGCTAGAAGAGTTTTGGGTTTTTGGGTTTTTGGGTTTTTGGGTTTTGGAAGTCACTAATGGAAAGCTTGAAACATGCATATATGGTGCTTGACAAAATGTCGCTGTGAAGTTTAAGGAGTTTTCTGAGCTGATTGAAGAGAGAATTTGAGTTCAACAAGAAGGGCTTTGACTTATTTGTGTAATTATGACGTGGCAAAGCTGAAAGTGGGCATGAGCCATCTCTCCCCCTCTTTTATCTTTTTGGGTTCTTGGCAAGAAAAAAAATGTTGTTCTTGCAGTCATCAAACTCGGTTGATAAGCAAGATTATATTATTAAAGGTTGTTTGGTAATTTGTACTTTAAATTGGTAGTCAGGATCGTGATCAGTAGGATCCTACAGGTAAAAAATTGGATCCGGATTGGACCAGGATCGCTAGGCTTGGCGGCCCTGAATCGCCATCCTGGTAGTAAGACCTTGGGATCGCGATTCAGGCGCGATTCCCTTTTTTTGTAAAACGTTATGTTTTTATATTTTAATGATATTTTTTTACTTAAAAAAAAAAGATTTTTAACTTACTGTTACCCAAATTGCAATCCCTCGCAGGTTTCGAAATAGAGAACGGCAACGGAGTTCCGGCGAAGGAGGTATGCCTCCCTTCTTCTTCTTCTTCTTCTTCTTCTTCTCTTCTCTTCTCTTCTCTTCTTTTTCTTCTTCTTCTTCTTCGTCTCTGCGCACAGTCGCGACTGTGTTTTTTTTTTTTTGTTTTTTTTTCTTCTTCTCCTTTCTTCTGCGCTTCTCTCTTCTTCTTCGTCTTTGTTTGTGCACAGTCGCACAGGGCGACTGTTTTTTTCATTTTTAAGATACCCCTGTTTTTTTTTCCTATTTTAAATTTTACAATTCATTTTGTAAAGTTTGTTGATACGATGCATGATATATCATATATTTTTTTACAAATGATGAAACTTCACATAATAGTTAATACAATTATACAATGACAAATTCTGTACATATGGGTTGGAGACTTGGAGTTGGATGGTTATATTTCATTAAATTTAGTATGTTATCTTCATACTTATAACTTATAGGTTATAAACTTATACATGAAAGTGACTTAATAGTTAATAAATGTAATAGTTAATAAATGATATAGGGAATGCAAGGATTTGAACCTTGATCTCCTTGTCAACATTTTGTAGAATGTAGACTAATGGCTCTACCTTTTGAGCTACATTCCCAAATGGTTTGGATTAATTTAGATATTATAAGTTTTATTTTACTTTTATTTTAATATCTTTATATATATTTGAAATATAATTTAATAGATTTGTAAGATCTTACGATTCACGATGCTACGATTCGATTTTCAAGAACCCTTCACCGATCTTAGTTAGGATCTCGATCTTGACTACCGTCTTCTAAAAAAACATTATGTTTATCTACCTATGCATGTGGCGTGTACAGTTTATTCTCTTTTATTGTGATTATATTTAGTCTTATATCTAATTGAGAAATATATATATCCCTTTTCGTTGGATTCAATGTCTGTAGAAGAGGACTGATATTTTGTGATTGCTTATTATTTGTGGGTAACACATTGATCTTTGAACCTTAATTTAAACAATTTTTCCTGCTGCACCCTTGTTTGATCTTTTACCATATTGAGCACAGATGATTTCAAGCTCAAGATGCTTGTTGATATAAATTTCCTCCTCATTACCATTATCATTTGTGATTATCTTAAATGTAAAGGTTGATTTGTATATGTATTCTTGTATTAATGTTTTTTGTGCATACCTTCATCTTTTCTTATTCTTATAAAGGTTTGTTATTTGTCTTCAGTAACTAGAGTCACAAAACCAATTGCTCTCTTGTCTCTTCTCCATTCTTAGAAGATGAAGCAAATGATTGCTCTAGGCTTTGAGGGCTCTGCTAACAAGATTGGTGTTGGCGTTGTAACCCTCGATGGCACCATCTTGTCCAACCCTCGCCACACCTACATAACCCCTCCAGGCCAAGGATTCCTTCCTCGCGAGACTGCTCAACACCACCTCCAACACGTCCTTCCACTCATCAAATCTGCCCTCGAATCCGCACATATCACCCATGACGCAATTGACTGCTTATGCTACACCAAAGGCCCTGGCATGGGGGCTCCTCTTCAAGTTGCCGCTATTGTTGTCCGCATCCTTTCCAAACTATGGAAAAAGCCCATTGTTGCTGTTAACCATTGTGTTGCCCACATCGAGATGGGACGGGTGGTCACAGGAGCTGATGATCCGGTGGTTTTATATGTCAGTGGTGGGAACACACAAGTCATTGCGTATAGTGAAGGGCGGTATCGCATCTTTGGCGAAACCATTGACATTGCCGTTGGGAATTGCTTAGATCGGTTTGCCAGGGTGCTTACACTGTCCAATGATCCTAGCCCTGGTTACAACATTGAGCAACTTGCCAAGAAAGGAGAAAAATTTATAGATCTTCCATATGTTGTGAAAGGAATGGATGTTTCTTTCAGTGGAATATTGAGCTACATCGAGGCATCTACTGAGGAGAAGCTTAAGAACAATGAATGCACCCCCGCGGATCTGTGTTATTCCTTGCAAGAAACATTGTTTGCTATGCTTGTGGAGATTACAGAGCGCGCAATGGCACACTGCGAGAAGAAAGATGTTCTTATTGTTGGAGGTGTGGGATGTAACGAACGGTTGCAAGAGATGATGAGAACGATGTGCTCTGAGAGAGGCGGGAAATTGTTTGCTACCGATGATAGGTATTGTATTGATAATGGGGCGATGATTGCTTATACTGGTCTTCTTGCTTATGCTCATGGCACGGTGACCCCTTTAGATGAATCTACGTTCACGCAGAGGTTTCGAACCGATGAAGTGCATGCAATTTGGAGGGAGAAGGATGCTGATGCGTGATTGGTAAACAAGATGATGGTGCAGCCATTTGAGAACTTTGAGTAGTTATTTATCCTAGCATTGCAAGCAAATTAGTTTAGATGTGTGATATATTTATGGTTCCCTCAATCTTAGGATTATGTTTTCATGATAGTATGTTCTAAAATTTGAATTGTAAGTTTTAGTTTTTTTTTATATTTTTATTTTGTGTTTTGCAGAATATATGCAAAACTTGTGTGAGAAGAAGAAATGTTTGACCTGCACTATGAAAAAGGCTATTCCTAATTAAAATAAGGGTAAAATTCTAAATGTACGCATCAAAAACACTCTGCACCCACTTGTTATGTATTATAAAGACCTGCAGATTGAAAAGAATTGATAGGAGGTATATCTTGTGAATAATATTTTAAGATCTCAACCCTTGAATTACTTTCTTGTAGATTCCATCAAACATAACTTACACTATTAGGTAATGTCCCCGTATGGCATGGATGTACAAATGCATGTCACTTACTGATGAAATTGAAAATGTGAAGTGAATAATTCAGAACAAAACCAAAATAATTAATCATGAGCACAGCACAAATCTCCTCTGTAGAAAAAAGAAATGAAAAAATGGATTACATTTACACATAAAAAGAGAAATAATAGTTCTAGTTTAGTAAACACAGTGACAACACACTAATTGACTAGAAAATAAAACCAATGCAGAGGACCAACCACGGATCATAGCTAACTTGAAACCCATTCTCAGGTGCTATTTGTGACCTTGCTCATGCAGAGCCAATGGAGGTTATCACTACGAATGTATTTGCTCGATGCCTAAGGCATCACCTTCAAATGAATGACATAAACAAAAGTCCATTCCCCAATTAAGCTATTCTCCATAATGCATCTTTGCTCCTATGTCATGTGTAAGAGAATCTGGACAATTTCAGACATCGGGGGTCGGAACTCTGGTTCTGACTGCAAAACAAACTTGGTTCAGCTGATACAGTTTTTAATAAGCAAAGTACATTAATCACTTGTGTTAAGAGTTTTTTCAACAGTAATTTTGGTTTATGGCCACCCAAGAGGTTGGCAATTGAAGGAAATTACTCTCTGACAAAAGGGTCCCAACTGTCTAATCCACTTCCATGCCGCACTTAAATTTCCATATGGTGCTCATCATGACTGTATGAAGGTCACAATGGACACTTTAACGCTGTTTATTAATTTCAGTGTAATTGCAAGGTATCACTAGTTAAATATAAAGCCAGCACACCACCAAAATTGCACCATTATATCAGCTTGGTGTATTCTACTTTGTGATTTCTTTTCTTTGTGATTTCTTTCAAAATACTGTGGTTGATAGATAATTGAATTGAGCTAGGATTTTTTTTGGCATTTTGACAATTTTAACATTAAAATATTGTTAATATTAAGTTATATCAATCATTAGACAGTGTAGACCAGTGTTTCACTCAAACCATTTCAGTCTTTTAGTTTGATCTCAACCACCAGTTTGCACATGGACCGCGGAGAAATTAAGTAAATTGAGTTTTCAGCAGTATCTCACAAACATTGAAATGCAGATATCTTTTTGTGGAAGATTCTTACAAACATAAGCATTAATCAGATAAATAAGAATGCAAAAGTACTCACCTGAAGACAGAGAGAAATGATGTCAGCGAAACGTGATAAAGATTTAATAGGATATGCTCCACGAAGAGAAGGATCAACCATCCTTGTCAGTGCATTAATATCATGAAGCTGAGGGATTGCCCATCTAACCAAAAATTGCTCCCCAGGGGGCACTGACCTGTTGTATTTTTCCAAATAGGAGATAGTTCATCATTAAAAAAACTGATGGACCACCATAAAACAAGTTATATTATATATGGTAGAATGGCACCTGTCATAGGGCTTTCTCCCTGTAAGGAGTTCCAACAATACAACTCCAAAACTGTAAACATCACTCTGAGAAGTATAAGTTCCTCTTTCAAGTTCTGGGACTTCATAGCCATAAGTTGAGAGTTTTCCAGAGATCTGAAAGCAGAAAAGAACATATCATATCGAACTTTATATCAAGCTTAAATCTGTTGCTACATTAAACAGTGCCTTCATTGTTGGGATTTCACACAATGGAAGCATACATTTCAGATCCAAAATCTCTAAAAAACTATAAACCATGGCATTTTTTTTCGATAAGAAACTTTAAATATATTACTAATAATAAGGTCAAAACATGGGCTCAACAATAGCACCAGCAGTGCTAAGGTGAGATCAGTTACAAGAAATTTGGCCATATCCCCTTAACCACTCATTCAACACATATCCCTTTGATAATTTACAAGAAGAAACCCAAGAACATGATAGGAACATCGATGCCTCCCAAACGTTAATTGTACTAGAAGTCTTTCCTTCGAAGATTTACTTTCTTTCCGCACACACCACATATAAACCATGGCTTTGTTAGATTTCAATTAAGTCAAATGGTATAAAATATACGTGGATCATTATTTCTGATCCAGACATTATACATTTTATAGATCCTATGGAGGATTACAATTTGACCATATGTAGCAAATGGAGATCATTACTTTCTGATTTCACTCAATTAATATGAAATCAATCTCTGACTTTATACTCGCTCTCATTAGTGATAACATATCCAATACAGAAAGGGAAAAATAGAAATAAGAAGAAGAAAGAATTACTTATTAAGTAAGAGAGCCAGCCAAATATTCCCAAATCCCAATACAAAAGAAAACAAAATGCTTAAATACGCTTAGATGATTCATTATTTATTTATATAAATTAGGAATTCTCTTAATAGTAGAAACAGTCTAGAGTAAGTGCCTAAGTAATTAAACAAGAAGGGTAAAATTTACAGTGGAAACAATTTATACAAAAAATAATTAAACAATAAAGGAGTAAACTTAGAGTAGAACAATTTTATAAAAATAATGGAATTAAAAAGTCGTCCTGGATGTCTATAAACAATAAACATTCTACCAACAGTGGAAACACTTCAGTTTCTAGATACAACATCCCAACAGTCAAAACAACATTTGGTTGGTTCACACAATCTTCCCTGCCAAACCTCAAATAAGATCTGCAATAGAACAACAATCACAAGTACACAGCCTAGTTGATCTATAATCTATTAACAGTGTCTGCCCAAGTATCAAGTTTCTCAACAAGTTAATAATTGCCTATCATCTAAAGCATGCAATACTCCAATTATTAACTAGGCTATTTTTTCAAGATAAACTGCAAAGAAAATTCAGATTCCACATACTAGCTCATACAACGTCAAGTGTAGAATAATAATTTTAAGATTTACTGAATTTTATTTTACCTGGCTTATTGAGCAGGATGACATTGAAGCCAAACCACATTCAGATACACGCACTGCAAATTTATCATCAAGGAGAATATTGGTAGACCTGAAACATCGATGTACTATTGGTGGTTGGCAAACCTCATACAGATACCTTCACGACAAAACAAAAAGAGCGCTATCAGTTCTGCAGATAATCTTTATTAAAGATCCAGAGGATTAACAAAATTGATGCCAAGTTGAAAGAACATGAAGTAGTTCTCATGATGCCGACATGCAGACAAATGCTAAGAGGAGTCTGATTATTGAATCAAGCTTAGGAGATCTTCAGGACAAAATTTGATTCAAACAGATAATAAAGAATAAATCCGTTAAGCAAAGTGTATTCTTATTTTTTTATATGAAGAATTGAAAATTTTGGTGCAAAAGACCTTCATGAGGGTAGATTCATTGAATCATATGTAACATAGTACACAGTGACAATTTACACAGAGTCTAAAATCTTTGAAGAAAATTATTACTAAGTTCGTAAGAAGTAATCTAGTGACCTTAATCATCTCCCTTATGGCTATACTTTTGTTCTATGCATGACTAAATAAATACTTAAATTGAATACTGATCAGATGCATAACTGCGATCAAAAGATTTATGAACAAATAAAATGACTTAGAGGTCAGCCACAAAGTAAAGTAAATTTTGCACTCACTCTAGAGCCCTTGCAGCTCCAAGAGCCATCTGGACACGAGCATTCCATGAAAATTTCTTTCGAAGTCCATCATCCGAGTGAAGGGCATCATGGAGAGTCCCATTACTGCAGTATTCATAGATGAGTAGCTGTTGTCCATGCTCAGCACAGTAACCAACAAGCTCAAGAACATTAACATGTCGAAGTCTAGAAATATTTGATACAAGATCAAGAAACTCATCATCAGTCTGCTGCATGCCACCCACATTTTTAAGATTCTTGACTGCCAGCAGCTAAAGAAACAAGCAAAACAAAGAAATTATTATCATGATTCTTGATATAAAACCATCTGTACACATGAAAACATTATTATAACAGACATTGGGAGGGGGACTGCATATTGTTCATGGAATTGCAGCAACTATGGAAATATATTTTCCTTGAGGTGGGTTTCCATGACATTTTTATCATCAATTTGTTGTGCTCTACGTGCAATGAAAACAATTAATAAAAAATAATAATAAAAAGTATCTAGATTCAATGCATGCATGTGTTTATGGATATGTATGCATAAACTTATGCACTGTATCCTTTATATGCATGTATAAAGCATTCAAACTAGTTGAAGGAGCTAGGGACACTCAAGGTGAGGGGATCCCTAACACTCAAAACACACACGTAAGAAAAGAAAGATACCAAAATAAATAAAAAGGTTAATATGTACTAATAGATATTAAAAATGACAGTAAATGCATTTTTATTAACTATCCCGTAGTTGAACTAAAATTCCAAATAAAATAATATTTTGCAGAAGTGCAATTGTCATAGTTTCATGACACCATTAACTCAACATAGTCTTTTCCTAATAGATGGGGTTAGCTACATGAATCTGCTCTTCCATTCTATTGTAATGGACTAAATATTCAGTTACCCTTAGAATTACCTTTATCTTTTTTATTTATTTCTATGTTACCCGGACCCTTTATTTTAGCCCGATGTACCCGTGTCCAACACTTCATGATACGACATGAGTATGGGATATGTGTCTGACACTTTAGATTTTAGAATATTACTATGTAGATTCTCCAATGGAAAAGAGAGCGCATGAAAGAAGATAATGACTAAAAGGTGAAATTCACTTAAGTGGGAGAATAAAGAGGGTAATAAATGAGTGAAAAGAAGAAAAAAAATAAGGAAAAAACAACATATAATATAGCTAAGTCCCCGTATCCCAAAATTTGAAAATGAACGTGTTGGGTCTCTAGATATGTACTCGTATCCTACACCCATACCCGAGTCCAGGTAACATAGCTTGGGCCTCTTAAAGCACCCACTTAGTCTTTTGAGGTGTGTGTGAACCTCTCTAGAAAGTTACTTTAAGAGGACTGGCCCACCTGGGATAAGACTCAAACTCAAGACTCTCACTTCCTGAGGCAGGTTCTTGGACATCATACCAACCTCAAGGAGGATTATTATATACAAAGATATTATACATCTGTGTAATGAAACTCATTCAATTTTTTTTGCCTAGGCACTTAAAAGGTATCATAATTTTATTGTTTGACAAAAAGAATCTGCATTTGAGTATGAGAAGCTCAAACTAAGCAAAAGCTCCATGTGTTTCCTAGTAGAATAAGATGAATGAGTGTATTAACCCACCAGACAAAAATCTAAATTAATCAGCTCATATGAAAAATAAAAAAGGATTTCACCTTCCCATCAGGTAGCTCTGCTTGATAAACACTGCCAAACATGCCTCTACCCATAAGATTTTCTTGAGAAAAGTTGTTTGTATATTGCTGAAGGGATCCAACAGTGAATGATCTCACAGATGTTGGTGGATTTAGAGCTTTTGTGGGAGGTTTTGATGCAGCCATTTTGGTGGGAGCATTATCAACATGGGCAGGAGGTGGTGGCATAAAATTCATATTTTGGTTCGTATCTGTCTGATGCTTCTCCTGGTTTGTAAGCAGTCCCATTTTCTTCTTATCTTTCTCCTCTCCATACATTGGTTTAGCAATTGAACTTGTTCGTCTAATAACTGTCCCACTCTCAACTTCTGATTTTTCAACTTTCATTCCAGAAACTGTTCAAAAAATTCCATAAATTTCTTTGAAAAAATTATATATATATATATATATATATATATATATATATATATATATATATATAATGTCTTAATTTTACAACACAACATACAAGGAGAAAAAGGAGAGGTAACAAAAACTCAAAGGATAAAGATGCAATTACCTTCCACTACATGACTCTCTGGTTGGAGCAATGATTCACCATCATTAGTCTTCTTTATGGGACCTTTAAATGCACTCATTTCATGTTTCTCAGCAATTGTTTGGGTTTCTTGTCCATCCTTCTTACCTCTTGACATGAAAAACGTAAGTCCTAATGTGATCACAATGAATACTAATACACCTGCAATTGCTATCCAAACAACTTTTTTTGCTGTCAGAAATTTTCTTATTCCCTCAGGGCTTGGTTCTTCCTCTGTAGATGATCCATTTGTTTGTTTCCCATGTGCTTCTCCAGAGCTTTCTGATCCAGAACGAGGTGGTGGTGGGAGTGGAGATGGAGATGGAGTTGGTGGTGCAGCTGATGGGATAATAGTAGTATTGAATGGGTTTCCATCCTTTCTGCATGGTAGATCAAACATTATTGCAGTTCTAGGGCAACAACAAACCATTCACTATAGAGGCACACATTCATTTTCTCTTAAGAGTTAACATTCTTAAAGTATCTCTGAGAACTAAAAATGAAAACACTCTTTCCATTTAGAATTTTGGTGGCCAATCCAATTCAAATGCTCGTGGTCGTGGTACATTACTAGAGCTTAGAATAGAGTCCTAGTAAAAAATATTGTTGCAGTGCTCAACTATAAGTGATGAAGCCTTTGCAAATACATGTGTTCATGTCAACTCAGATCGATACAAGGTATTGAAGATGAAAGAAAACTCAGATTAAGGTTTTGAGACTTATAATAGACTCATATCAACTAAAAAGTATTGAAGCCTATGCAAATACATGTGTTCACGTCGATTCAATGACAAGTTGCAAAGCACAAAACCTATCGGTATTGCAACACTAGGTTCAAAATCCTTCTTCACTAGCCAAACAACCAATTTGGACCCACTAGATTTTGTTAGATACCATTAAACACAAAAGCTAAAGTTGATACGTGGAGGTGAGGCCCCAAAAATGCATATCAAGCTATCATAAATAATCCCCTTCACAAAGGCTAGAAGTGATATAGAAGAAGAGACAAATACCAACCATGTAAATAAGATTATGCAAAAACCAATAAAGAGACTTGAACCCAAGACCTCCTGTAAATTGAAGCTTAAGTACCATGATAGATACCACTGAACCCAAAAGCTATAGTTGATATATAGAGACCCAACAATGCAGGTCAAGCTATGGCTAATAGCTTGTATAGTAAAAGGGAGGAGAACTTTGCTTTTTCTTTTGGGAGAAACGTTCTTGTCGTTCATAAAACCTAAATCATATAATGTCTCCTTCAATATTATCATGGTCATACTAAATGGCTTGTATTTGCAATAGAATTTTGAAGCCAACTACATACAACACCTTTATTCCTGTTTGATAGCTTTACAAGTTCTAGTCCCCATGCAGCCATGACCCCAAGGGCACAAACCACACACAACCAAATAAATGGACATTAATGACTGTGCTATTTTAAATATTATTAATAATTATCATGTATTATGAAATTCTAGACCTTTCTTTTGGGCATTTAGCTTTCTTCATTGAAATCTTCATTCTCTAAACAATTTCTTAATGATATGGCTCCAACAATAATTTATCACGACAACAGTTAGGAAATATATCATAGCTGTTTCAGAAAGACTGTACCATAGATGAAGAGGAAACCATACACACTTCCATGTTCTTATATTCTTTTATTGTTTAACCATAGGTAATAAAGTATTCATGCCTTTGAATGTATTAATAAAAACAAATCTCTTTTTAAAAACATAGTGAATTTGATGTGTACAACACTCACTTGAAATTTGGGATATTCAGCAATTTTATAGGTATTGGTCCAGAGAAAATGTTATTCTCTATATTCCTGCGAAGAGCAAAAGATTTTTAGTCAAAAACCCAAAGGCAACACACAATACCAACCAAATGCCTACTCACCAACAATATCTAACATAAAAGCTCTACAAAGGAAAAAAAAAAAAAACACTAGAATAATCAAGAAATCAGGGAATCACAAATCTCTTAGAGGTAAATCTTGCAAAACATCAAGGAACCCTGATAGTTTGTTGTCCTGCACGTGCCTGCCAAACCAGAAGACTGATAAATACATTGATATAGAGAAGCTATAGATGTAAATATGCTTGTGAAGAGATCACTTACAAAGAGACCAAAGATAACAAATTTCCCATAGAGGGAGGCAATGCCCCATTCAAATTGTTGCCAGAGAGATCCCTGCACAGAGATGAGTTATCCCATATCAGCAGTTGAGAACCTAGATGGTGAACTTGAAAAATAAATATTTACCAAATGAAAGAGTAAATATATTACAAATTCACCAAACCCGAGAAGTCCTGAAAAGCATCTGGTATATCTCCACTTAATTGATTATTGTTCAGTGACCTGCAGGAAAAAAAAAAACCTCAATTATAAAATTATTGAAAAAAAAAAGCAAATGGACATCAGAATTAATTAAAGGAAGAAAAGGAACAAACTCACATGTCTGTCAACTGAGTTAGTAAAGACAAATCTGGGATGCTTCCTGTAAAATTGTTTGCCGAAAGAAAACTGCCATAGGTCAAGCATAAGGCAAATTAGGAAGCACCAATAGATTAAAATGGAACAGTTCATTTTATCAGCAAAACAAAAGCAAACGGAGATTTTCAAAACATACAAGTTTCTCATTGTAAGGGGCAGATTGGATGGAATACTTCCCCCGATGTGGTTGTCACTCAGATCTCTGCTTGCAGAAATTCAACGACAAATTTTGCTAAAGATCAGAGAGACGTGTAAACAACTGATATTTAAAGTTCAATGTCAGCATTAAACAATGTGGGCATATCAATTTTGCCCAAAGAAATCCAATATTCCATCGTCAGCATAATCCTACAAAGTGTAAACCTCATGAAGCTGATTTCAAGGCTAGGAGTAACAGCCACATTGACAATGATATAGGTCTTCCACTAGAAAGAATTCATGAAGGAATCCTAATGATGGTAAAGGAAAACACTAAACACTAGCCAGCATTTTCAAAGAAATTACATTATTAAAAAAATTTGAAAAATAAAAATTAGTATAATTCCACCTACATTATTATCATAGAAGTGAAGTTTTGCAAGTTATCGCTCAGCTCTCCTCCCAAATTTGCACCATTGAGAACTCTGCCACACAAATAAGCTGTTAGGCTTCGAGAGAAGTGAATCTAATACCCATTAATGGAAAAGCAACTACTGCAATGGAGTTAGAAGGGACTCCCCTACATTCCAGTTATGTTCGAATTGACGCACTCAACGCCTTGCCAGGCCTCCACACATGGGTCTCCACCATTAGGTATCCATCCAGGAAGAGATGGGTTTCCCAGAGCAACGTATAAGTCATTTATTGCAACAACTGAAGGAAAAAAGATCACATTTTTCAAGGATTTCAACCATCAGAAATTTGCACTTAGAAAGCACAGCATCATCTACTTTGAAACCAAGATCAAATGACGAAATATTTTGCAGACCAGCACTGAGTTATAATCCGTAGATCTACATTATTCGTATTATACACCAAAAAATAATAATTATATAATTCAAACTTTACCATCTCGTGGATCAGTGTATCCATGGCAAAATGCTACCATAAAAATCAGCATCAATCCAATGATGGCACGCGCCATCGGTTATCTCTTCCTAATCTAGGCCTCAAAAGCTCTTCTCTTTGGTTCAATTCTTTCTTCAATAACTGCGGAATTCCCACTGAGAAAATCCTCTCTGATTCTGAAAATAAAATCAGCATTTAAAAAAAAAAAAAAACAGCATTGGAGTTCAAAATTAAGCTAGATCATGTTCATTTTTCCGAAAGCAAATTGCCAGACAAAAAAAACCCGTGAACTAAAAAAACAGATCTCTAACAATTTAAAAAAAGAAAATAAAAATCAAACAAACCTCAAAGTTTTGGAACTCAAACCGATTTGAAGAAACTGTTACTTCTTTCGACGATAATAAACGATGATTTCTCCAAATGCCGCAAAGCTTCAACTTCTGATACACTGCAAAACCGCATTGAACTTCAGAATTAAGCTCGGTCATATTTACTTTTCCGAAAGCAAATCGCCGGACAAACAAAACCAGTGAACTAAAAACACAGACCTCAACATTTAAAAATCAAACAAACCTCAAAGTTTTGGAACTCAAACCGATTTGAAGAAACTGTTACTTCTTTCGACCATAATAAACGATGATTTCTCCAAATGCTGCAAAGCTTCAACTTCTGATACACTGCAAAACCGCATTGAACTTCAGAATTAAGCTCGGTCATATTTACTTTTCCGAAAGCAAATCGCCGGACAAACAAAACCAGTGAACTAAAAACACAGACCTCAACATTTAAAAATCAAACAAACCTCAAAGTTTTGGAACTCAAACCGATTTGAAGAAACTGTTACTTCTTTCGACGATAATAAACGATGATTTCTCCAAATGCTGCAAAGCTTCAACTTCTGATACACTGCAAAACCGCATTGAACTTCAGAATTAAGCTCGGTCATATTTACTTTTCCGAAAGCAAATCGCCGGACAAACAAAACCAGTGAACTAAAAACACAGACCTCAACATTTAAAAATCAAACAAACCTCAAAGTTTTGGAACTCAAACCGATTTGAAGAAACTGTTACTTCTTTCGACGATAATAAACGATGATTTCTCCAAACGCTGCAAAGATTCAACTTCTGATACACTGCAAAACCACTGAATCAAGACAGATAGAAACAAAGGAAACAAAATAATAATAATAATAAATTAAAAATTTGCATCTGAATTTCAAAGAGATTTGACGTAAAAGGTACATGAATCGAGAAGCTGAAAACCCTAACCAGCTATACAAAGTTCGGAAAGTAACTGAAATCTCGCGGTCGCTTCAGCTTCTGTTCAGCTCTCTTTCATCTTTTTCCCTCCTACTGAAAAGTTGAAAACCGAAGGAAAAAAACAAAACAACTCACATCGCACGCGTTCTTCACTGGCTTTTCTCGTTCAAATGTGTTTAGACAAACAGGAAAGAAAAATAAGGTACACAAGCCACGTGTAAAGCCCACTTTTGAGGCGGGCTTTTTACATGATTACCCTTAAAAAAAAATAATTTCACAAATACCATCCCCTAAAAAATAATGTCACATTTACCACATTTTACTGTTCACTGCACAGTCAGCGCACAGTCAGCTCGCCAAACATGCGCCACGTTGGCGCGGAGGTGGAATTTTTTTAAGTGAAAGGGAATGCGTCTTTTGAAAAGACGCCTTCCCTTCAAATTTTTTTTTTTAAAACGTAAAGGGAAGGCGTCTTTTGAAAAGACGCCTTCCATTCACACAATTTTTTTTTTTAAACATGAAGGTAAGGCGTCTTTTGAAAAGACGCCTTACCTTCATACTGTTTTTTTTTAAGCATAATATTCCTGAGACTGTCTGTGTACCTGAAGACCCCTGAAAGAGGAGTTCCATCAATTCCCATCGATCCTCTTCTTTGCTGGACCTGCTCATTACCAGTCCTGCAACTAGGCAATTTCTGCTTCTCACACCCAACACTACCACTCCCATTATCTTGGCATTCAATTACCACCTGAATTAAACCAACACTCCTTTGGCTAATAATATCATAACTCTGTAGTTCACCCATCGAATTCAGCACCCAAACTAAAACTGGGTAATCCTCATGAGGGTAATTATAAGTGAAGTACCTCTCATCCTTATCCACAACATATCTGAAATTGACATTATAACGAAATGTTTCCCACAAAAGGTAGTTTTTTGTGGATATGAAGAAAAGATGCTTGGAATTGAGCAATTTCCGAACTTCTTCCTTCATCTTAGGCGAAAGACGATCCATTGTATGAAGAAGGCTCTGGTTTTCTACAACTCTACAAGCTGTGCCTCTGCCCAATATGTCATTTACTCTCTTGTACCTCTTGTTGAGATCATTGAACTTGTCTTCACATTGCTGTGGTGACACATAGAAGCCTTTCTCCATCATGGCTCTAGACACAGATTTCCACTTCCCTTTCTTCTGTAACACTCCTCCGCCACCTGTCTTCACATTGTTTTCACATTGTTTTGTATGTTGTTGGATTTTTAGATGGAAAGAAGGAAGTGGATTCGAGGAAAATTCGAAAGATTTTGGTTGATGAGCTGCCAATGCTTGCCAGGGAAGTGCGTCGGATTGAAACTGTTCTTGCATATGCTGGTATGTAATCGAGTTGATTATCTGAGACCCATTTCTGATATCTGTAAATACTGTTTGATATTGTTAGCAGACGAGGAGAGCTTGGAACAAATTTTCTTAGTTTTGTATCTGTAAAAAAAAAAAACACTACGAACGTAAGGCGTCTTTTGAAAAGACGCCTTCCCTTCACTTAAAAAAAAATGGTGAAGGGAATGCGTCTTTTGAAAAGACGTCTTCCCTTCCACTTAAAAAAATTCCACCTCCGTGCCAACGTGGCGCATGTTTGACGAGCTGACTGTGCGCTGACTGTGCAGTGAACAGTAAAATGTGGCAAATGTGACATTATTTTTTAGGGGATGGTATTTGTGAAATTATTTTTTTTTGAAGGGTAATCATGTAAAAAGCCCCTTTTGAGGCCCATGAATTAATCATTTAACTGTGGGCCAGTTTTTGAAGGAGCCCACTTGGCTTTATTTTATTGGATATTTTGGAATGTGGGTCCCACCGTTTTCCAAAAATACGGATCCATGAGTTGTAATACACCTATGTGGTGATTTATTTATTAGATACATTATTTTTTTTGTTAATAAGGTAAGTGTTGCTTATGAAATGATATGGCAAGTAATAAGTATTGATTATAGAATAAAAGCTAGTGTGATTTTAAAACATTTATTTATGGCAAAAATATGGATTCAAAAATTTATTTATAGCATGTGTTTTGCAAAGAACTTGGTTAAAGATTTTAAAGTTGGATTCAAAGAGGGTTGTATTTGTTATTGATGACATTTGACTCTAAATATTTATGCCCGTTTGGTTTGTAATTCAAATATAGTTTTTGTATCCAAATATCTGGATGCAAAAAATTAATGTGTGTTAGTGTGAGTAAATTCAAAAATTGTTTTCAACTTTTTATTAAGAAAATATGTTATTTTTTAAAAAACAATAAAAAGTCGTCTTTTAATTTTTCTATTTTCATACTATATTATTATTTTTGAACCACCAACTAAATAAAAGAGTTTATATGGAATTCACAATGCAGCGGAGATTGTTGAGTAGGGTTATTAAGCTTAAACTGAAGAGGGAATAACAAAGTCTCTTTGCCAAATTTGGAATAGCGAGAGAGGTACATCTTCAATCCAAACCACACTATCTTCCACCTCCAATCCCAGCTTAGCTAAGATGTAGGTTGTTGGATTACAAGTAGTGGTGAATCCCTCGGGGACGGGGGTAGGGCTCTCCCCCCACTGATTATAAGTTATGAGAACATGATCAAATCGTCTCGCACCAATGCCAATTGCATCATCTATCACATCTCGAGCAATAAGCTTTAGTTCTGGACTGATAGGGAATTTATAGCTTTGATTACCTGAGTTGAGTCAAATTCCACCCATAGGGGATCATAGAATTCAACATATGGAGCTTCTCTGCTGCTGTTATCATTACTTCTCCATTGTTGTTACAAACAATCATCCCCACTTAATTTTACTTGAAAATGAACTTCTAATGTTTAAACTCTAATGCTACCTTGATTTTGATATTAAACATCCTTAACAAAATCACTTAATTTTAAAATTAGTACAAGCACTTGCAATTCCTACTTAGTCAAGAAAAGGTCGCTCTTTGTATTATTACAAGTTAAAACTGAGACCTAATCAAGTATTGGACAAATGTTCAGTGTTCGAATACTTTTTAATAAATAATAAGAAACATGGCAATAAAAACAGTTTTAAATATCAAAAAACATTAATCTCATATATTTGATATCTTTTTGCCTTCTACTATATTGGGTCTTTAATCCTCTTCAACTACATTGCGCGAAGTAGCCACAATAGAATGCAACCGTGATAGATGGTTCGAATTTATATCCTCACTTTTTGTAATTAAAAAATAAATCTAAATTTCAATTCCTAATTTATTACATTCAGTTTTCTAAATATCAAAATATTGATTAATAAATTTTAAACACATATAATAATTAACAAGGATATAATTAAAAAAATAAAAATAATTCTAATATTGGTATAGCATAGAGGAGGAAGAATATTCATATGGCGGAATCATGTACTTAAAAAAAGAGTTTGTTGATTAAAATGTTTTTTTTTTCAAAATTACACCATGCCTTCTAAACATTAAAATCTCACTTCTATTGGACTCTAGATTATTTATTTATTTATTTTATTTTTCACATAAAATACGTAAATCTATGTTGATTCAAAGAACATGGCATCTTGAGTTTTTAAAGTGCAGTCTACTTATATGCTCAAAACATAGGTCTAAGGTATAATTACCATTCAAAACCAATGAATTGTGTTCATATACATACCAATAAATGATTCGAGGGGCACCAAGTGCGCCAACCGGACCCATCTATCTATCATCTTCTATCGCTCACCGAAACCTGGTTCCTTCGTGGCCCAGTCGATCTTCCGAGAGACCAAGAACGAGAGAGAGAGAGAGAGAGAGAGAGCGAGAAAACATGAATTCTCGCATAATATCCCTTCTCCGATCCTTCAAATCCTCGCAATTCACCATTTATCATCGCCATCTCCAATCATCATCATCTCATCTTCCTCTCTCTCTTCGATTCCTCTGTTCTTCTTCTTCATCTTCTTCGACTCTCGATTCAACCACCAAACCCGAGTTCCCACAAACCCTAGCGGGTCTCCGGCAACGATTAGCATCAGAATCTTCGACGCTCTCTAACTTCATTCGCCTGAGAGAGAGCGACGAGTACTCGGTGGAAGTTGGAACCAAGAAGAAGCCGCTTCCGAAGCCGAAATGGATGAAGGAATCGATTCCTGGTGGATCTAAGTACACCAAGATTAAGAACAAGTTGAGGGAATTGAAGCTTCATACTGTTTGTGAAGAGGCTCGGTGCCCTAATTTGGGGGAGTGTTGGTCCGGCGGAGAGACCGGAACTGCGACGGCAACGATCATGATTCTTGGAGACACTTGTACTCGTGGTTGCAGGTCCGTAATTATCAATTACTCAATTCATATTAAAAAAAGTTTTTTTTTTGTTTGAATTAAATGAGGTTGATTATGTGAATATGTTCATTTTAATTAACTTTGGGTATGTTAATTTAAATGTTTTTATTCTTCTTAATCATTATCATTAATTGTCAATTCATTATTTTTCCTAACTGATGATTGTCGATTTCTCTTATTTTATCTTCAATTGGGACTACAACTACTATTTGTTGAATGTGTTCATGTCTAATACATCTTTTAATGTTTAGCTAAATGTCTTTTGTAGGTATGTGATTGATGTCTATATGTAAGTACATAGTTCATTATGCACGAGTATTTTCTTGTCTTCATTTGGGGAACAAGTTTAATACACTCAATTCAAATCAAATTGACTCAATAAAGCCTTTGCTCAATTACATTGAGTTGGCTACGAGCATCTACTTCCCCTGCTTTGTTTTATCAAGGGCTTAGTCGACATTTATATTATAAATAGTTATATGTTTCTTAATTATCTCTGACCATATTGTTATAGCGAAGCCTCCGCATCTATCATTATCAGGATTGTTAATTGGTCACTCTTACCAACTAAATTTTTCATTTTCTAATTTCATCTTAACATTGGTATTTCGTTTATACTTAGTGTCTTCATTTGCAAACAACTTTTAATATGTTTATAGAAATTTAAAAATTATGTTAGTTCCATTGCTATCTTGGGAAGTTCCATCCTTTCGTGTAAGAATAAAGATGCAATCAGATAATTTCCAATCTTTGATTATTGTTGTGATCTGTTTATTCAATTTCGTCTATCTTCATTTTATTAACATGATCAATACCTGTGAAGCTAAGATTTGGGATGAGGCTTTTATGTTATTGAATCAATAACTGTGAAGCTATGATTTGTTTTGGGTATATGATCAACGATGTCCGTGCATGTGGAATTACAGACATTGGTCCATATTGAAAAGCTGTTTCTCTCATCAATTTTTGGGTTGCATCCAACTGGCGGCTCCTTGCAAATATTTTTTTTGGTTGATTCCTGACTGAGTGCTTTGCCGACTGTGTTCCAGACTTAATATCTCTGCTACTAAGGTGAATAATTAATAAAAAAATAAAGAAAAATAAGCATGCTAATATCTTTGGCGTCTAGTCTCTCTTGCCTCAATGATGTGATATGTTTGCAAATGCTTTCAGATGTACTTGTCGAAATACTAAAATTTGTGGGGTACATGGAAGGTTTAACTCTATTGTTCTTTTTTTTTTCTTTTCTTTTTTTTTGGTCTTTCAGATTCTGCAATGTCAAGACATCACGCACGCCTCCTCCACCTGACCCGAATGAACCCTCTAATGTCGCTGAGGCAATTGCATCTTGGGGTCTGGATTATGTGGTGATTACAAGTGTTGACCGAGATGATTTACCTGATCAAGGAAGTGGGCATTTTACCGAGACTGTACAAAAGTTGAAGAAGCTAAAGCCAAATATACTGATAGAAGCTCTTGGTATTAATCATAATTTATATCCTTTGATATAAGGGACTTATGAACTTAAAATTTCTATGTAACATGCTTTTTATCATTTCTTTTGTCCATGTAGTTCCTGATTTCCGAGGAGATCCAGGCTGTGTTGAAAGTGTCTCAAAATCTGGTTTAGATGTTTTTGCTCACAACATTGAAACAGTTGAAGAGCTTCAGAGAGCAGTCCGTGATCATCGCGCTAACTTTGAACAATCTATAGAAGTTCTAAAGATGGCCAAGGATTATGCTCCAGCAGGTACACTTACTAAGACATCTATAATGTTGGGTTGTGGAGAAACACCAGACCAAGTGCTGAGAACGATGGAGAAAGTGAGAGCTGCAGGAGTTGATGTCATGACATTTGGTCAATATATGAGACCATCAAAGCGTCACATGCCAGTGTCGGAATACATTACTCCTGAAGCTTTTGAGAAGTATCGAGCCATTGGCTTGGACCTGGTATGTTTAGATCCTTTTAATTTCTTGAATATATATTTCGTTCATGAATTTTTAAAATGTAGTTTCTCAATCATGCATTGTGATTCTGGTTTCATTGTCTTACATCTCCCCACAGATTAAACTGTCGAAGTAAACACTTCCTTTCAATTGATAAAAGTAATTCTACTAAGGGACAGGACATATATGAAGGATTGGTCGAGGTCACCTAGAGAACAAGAAAATAAGACAAAAGATAAAAGGATGATAGAAACATCAACAAGAGGGACTTTAGCAAACCTCATAGAACCCTAAACCGACATCAAATGACAATAGAAAGGTCCCTACACTACAGATATTGTCTATATCATTAGAAACCTGAATTTTAATATTCATTGGGTATTCCTCAATCAAAGCTTTAACTGAATCTTAGGCCTACTAGAATAGCATGCGGGAAACTGTGTATGGTATGGAAAGAATATCACAGCATTTGGTGGGAAAAGTATATTAACAGATTACAAAGTCCATGTTTGTTTTTTGTTTCCTGACATGCTTTTTGGTTGTTGGGCAGGGATTTCGCTATGTAGCATCTGGCCCTATGGTCAGGTCCTCGTACAAGGCTGGAGAGTTTTATATCAAATCTATGATTGAGGCAGATCGAGCCATTTCTGCTTCTCTTTCTATCTGACCAGGAAGAAATGGAGATTAATATTCTATATCTTTCGCTAATGCTATCTATTATTGTAATAATCCCGTCCTTTTTTCAGCTCCAATTTTGTATATTCAATTCAATGTAATCTAAACCTTCCATCTATTATATACATATATTGAGAAATATATGTGCTTCATGCTCTTATTTAAACCCTTTTCCTTAAGTTATGTTCTCTTTCCTTTAGCTTGCAGATGGCTTTCATCTGTCACTACAGTAATTGCTGACTTCAGATAACCATTTATGTGTTCTTGCAAAGTTGCCTGTTAATGCATCTCTAACTTTTCATATGTATCTGTATGTATGTGTGTGTGTTGTGTTAGAGAAAAAGCTCAACTTGGCAATTATAAGCTAGTCTAGTGGGTATTTTCTGAAGGCATAATAGCTTTGAATAACAGTAGAATGGAATTGTAAAAATAACTTGTTTGGTGGCAGAAATGAGGATAGATTGGTAGCTGTTTTTCACAATGACCCCGTATGGTACAATTTTTGTAAAATTGCTTTCAGAGTTATTTAAAAAATTAGGTTGTGTTTGGTTCATGATTCAAAAATTAAAATATAATTTAAAAAGTAAAAATTTAAAAAATTATATTTTGTTATTTTTTAAAATAATAAATTTTTTTTAGAAAATTTAAAAAACTGTTTTTAAATTTCAACCAATCAATGGTGTTTTTTGTGTTTTTAAGATTTTGGATATAAAAAATTATATTTGAATCATAAAATAAATGCAGCTTTAGTTTCACCTAATTCTCTAAACAATTTTGTTCAGATTTTGTTAAATGCCTCCATTATTTTTATTATTATTTTTTATATTTTTAAAATAGTTTGTAAATACTCAACCAAAACAAGGCCAATGTGACCAACAAGACTTCTTGAATTTAGAAAATTGGAAACCTTTCTTCTATCTTTTCTTATGCCACAGGATACAAGTTCCTCTAATGTGTTTGTAAGATGGTGAACTTTGCAAAGTTCATACAATTTTTTTGAAAAGTTGACATGCAGGTAGGTTCCTCAAAACCAGCCCAACTTCCATGTCTGGTTGTATTCAGTAAAAGGAATAAGAAAGAAAATGAGAAAGACACCCTGGAGAAAAACAAGTGGAGAAAAGGCAAGCCTCTTGCTTTACCCCCCTCCCTCTCCCCTCCCCTCCCCTCCCATGAGATCGAAGTACACTGTACATGCATTTATGGCTCACCAACAGCATAATATATAGAAAGCTCAGCAGAAGTTGACTTGTATTTCGGGACCAGAAAGCAAAGCAAAGGCAAAGCACACCAACCAACCTTTCATGAGAAATCATGTTTTGAACACCCCCTTTTGTCTTCTTACTACTACACTTAACATTTTTCCCTCTTTTCATCTGTTTAATTTGTTCAACATTTTCTTCAAATCAAAATTCACCATTGGTGGGTACATGCCACGTGGCCTTTTTAGTGGGGGTCTGACTCTGAAGAACACAACAAAAAGAAGGAATATTGGGAAAAAAAGAAAAAAATAAGGTCATATCAGAATTCTCCATATGGTTATATTTTTTAAAATGAAGTTTCCCTCCCAAGTAATTCAATCCTTCTTCTTCTCCTTTCACAATTATCATTCGTAACGTAACACTACTGGTACTATTACATTTTCCATTTCCATAACCAGAAATATCGTTGATTCAAAATTAAATGAATTCTCACTCTCTCTGACTCTTGTGGTCCGAAAAAGAAAGAAATAAATAATTCCACCAGCTCTTCCATTTTCCCTCCCATCCCTTCATTAAATATTCTCCAATCTCTCACTCTTCCTCTGCTACATCTTCTCTTCCTGTAATAACCGTACCATAATAATATAGCTTCCTTCTTCTTCTTCTGCTTCTCCAACAAAAAAAAAAAAAAGAACCAGAATTAAATTGCTTCTTCTGCTACAGTGTATGTGTTATTACAAACCCATTAATGGGTTGCTGTTTTAGCAAAAATGCTGCTTCTCCCAAACCCAGTCCTCCTTCTCCTGTACTGGGCAGCTCCAACAAAACCATACTAAAACCTCCTCTTCCTCCATTAATAATTGAAGAAGAAACAGTAAAAGAAGTCCTTTCAGAAACTCCTGCTCTCAAACCACCACCAAAGCTTATCATTCCAGCGCTAAACCCATCATCAATGAAACAAGAAGAAGAAAAAGAGAAGAAAAACACTAATAATCTCTTTGTAACACAAGAAACTTCAGAAGAAGTAGTCTCTGAGCTTTACAGCTTAAGCGAGAGCGTCTCCACTGTCACTACCATTACAGAGAAGAAAAAGGAAGAACTAGAAGAAGTTGATGAAGAAGTGCAGCAGCAGAAGGTTGACAAACTTGTTGTTTCTCCGGCGAAGGCGGCCCGGAGAAAGCGGTCACGGTCAACTCCGGTGGACTTGACCGGGAGACCGGAGTGGGGATCCAGGTCGCCGGCGAGACGGTCGTTGCAGTCTCCGGGGAGGGTCAAAAACCGTGCAGTGAAATCAGAAGTAGTGGGTAAGTTTCACTGGAAAAGGAGCTCCGGGAGCAATCCGGCGGGGGGTTCCGGCCGGAGGTCGAGATATCCGGCGACGGCTCCGGCGAATATGGGTCGTAGTCCATCGAGAAGAATGGGGAAGAGTCCGGCTACCGCGCCGGATAACAGCCGGAAGTTGAAGGATTCCCGTGACGGAAAACGGCCGGCGAATGAGTCTCTTGAGAACCCTCTTGTTTCCTTGGAGTGCTTCATCTTTCTATAGTACTGTCGTCGCCGGAGAGGCATTGGTGGTAAATATGTTTGTCCCATGAGGGTATAATTGGGAATCTAGATGCTGTGTAGGCTTTACATTTTGGGACTTTTGGAAATAAGAGTCTCGCTGTGTAAAATCGCAAATAGAAGTTTTATCTCCCTATTTCAGCTAATTGTTTTTTAAACAACCGTACATCAGCAAAAATCCCTTACATTTTGGTTATTAGATCTTTCTATTTTGTCTTAACTGTACAGAATCGATCTCAGATCCCTCAAATAATAAATTGGAAACTCGAGGATAAGGTGGTAATTTCGGCCCGACTCATTTCCATTCTGTTCCGGAACAGCGTAGTCTTATTCTCGTTTATAAATTAATACGTTCTGGATCAGAATTCCAGGTCGTTTAATTAAAAAAGCGCGCAGGTCCACCGAATCCTTTCCACTGAGGGATCACCGTATCATTGATTGAGGACAGTTTTGTAATTTTCCAGGCGTGGGGTTGTTTGGAGGTTTTATAGACTGTCTGTGGTCCTCAATTTCTGAAATTCCATTTTTTGCATTTGGCGACAAAATGAATTTTATTTATTTATTTTTTCTCGAAATTTAAAAGAGTTTTCAGATGTCAGTGGGCCCACTTGCACAGCTGCCACGTGGCCGAAAAGGGACATCCTTGTCTATATACCAATTGTTCCTCTGGACCACTACGATAGTCACCACGTGGCAGCATCTTATTATCGTAATCAAACTGATAATTAAAAAAGGTGATGTGTTACCTAAAGGGCGGTGAGTTAAATAGGTAGCTCACTCGCACTGAAAATTCGAATGCTCAACCCCTGAAAAAGTTAATATCGATCCGAAAGGTAAGAAACACTTCCGCGAAAAACTGGTAACAGCAACAATAATAATAATAATAAAATAAAAAATAAAAAAAAAGTTGATGTGTTCTTAAGGCCATTGATAAACAGTTACATTCATTAATTATCTTCTTTTTTTACACAAAAATAAAATAAAATCCTAGAACTATGAGGTTGAGCTAGATTGCCAACCCAAATTCAAAATGAAAAAAAGAGGGCAGCTAGAAAAATCTATAAGAAAACAAGAACAAAAGCTGGGTGTGGTTGTTGCTACAAAGCTTAAGCAATTCCAGCCTCCATAAAAGCACAAAACTAACACAGATTTAAGAGCTGAGATTTAAATCCAAAGGGTGTAGTATTAGGTGCTTCAATGGGTAATAATATTATCTATGATGAAGATTTTAATAACTTGTGATAAATTCAACTTCTTCCCTCTTCTTCTTCTTGTTCTTCAATTTGGTTTTCAGGTCTGAGTTCGAGTTTATGGCGTCGAGGTCGTGAACGGATTATTATTCTGTGGAGGTGGCGGAGGCAGTGGCCATGAAACGCGATTAGGAGGGCAAGGCACAGGAGCTAGGTGTGCAATGAAGGTTGGAATGTCTTCTCCTGGCATTAGAACTGATACACCTCTTGCATATACTGATGATACCTGCAAACACATTTTAATACAATCTATTAAAAAACCCAGAATTTTTTTTCTTTAAAAGACCATTAGAAGCTTTTGATCATAATAGTAACTTAAAAGTTAAAGAAAACTTCAACAAAGAAGCACACAAAAAACATACATGTGCAAGAGTTACTTTTGTAAGAATATGCAATAATGAAAGTTAATGCCCATTACAGGACAGATTAAAAAGCATAGTTCAAAAACAACCATATATATAATATAATATTATTCTACAAATGCTTTTCTATCTTTTATTGTTTCTTAATTTTGCTTGCTTTCAACAGAAATCATGTATAAAACATTCACAGTTAACTGACAAGGATTTTGACTTTGTTTTTCACTTTTTTTTATGCTGTTGTTGGGACATTAGGTGGTGGAAATTGAGATAAGAATCATATTCTTTTATGTCTAAAAACCCCTTTAGAAAGACAAACTAGTACTGCAATTTGCATACTTCTTGACTTACACTTAAACCAAGTGATTTTTTATTAGTATACTGCACAAAACTTGAGAACATCAACATTAGCTTTGTATATTCTAAGTCTAGGTTTCCTCAAAAACTTTAACCGTATGTGACCCTTGCACATCTTTTGTAAACATGCTTACTTTCACTCTACAAGAACAAGTGTAAAGTTTATACATAATTAAAGCTATCTGTTACACATGATCACTCTTACCATTTTTTGTATATATTTTCGGAAAAGAGAGGCCGGCCACTAGGATCTACAGCTAAGATATACACCAATAATTGGCGTGCTTGATCATAAAGAAACTTTAGATCACTTGGGGCCCGACGAAATTTAATTTCTGTAGACTGAAATAATAACTTTACATCGAATATAAAAGTATTCATTAGTACTGAGGTCTTTTGAAGTTAAAACCCAACACTGGGGCTCAGTGGTGGTTAAGTTGGAGATGATATCAATATTAGTTGGAAATTCAGGCCTGCCCAACAAATGATATCATAGCCGGTGATTTTGCATGGGACATTGCAAATCCAGGTCTACTAACACCTAGAAAATGATCGAGCCAAATGGGTAAGATCTCATGTTGCTTCCATTCATAAACTATATACGGTGCATCCACGAGAAAACATTGGCTCAGGTGACAATTTTGGATAAGAACACATGTCTTGTCCATCGTAGACATGTTAGTCCTTAATGAAAAAAATTCATTGATGGACGCAATAGTCCTCGCAATGTGGATGCTTGCATTGCTCATTATAAAAGCAAAGGTTTTGATATTAAATTATGAAACTATTACTTAGTACTTACAACTACTTCACACATCCATACTATATAAAAAGAGGTGTAAGATGACTAGAATAAGCATCTGAAAGGAAAGAAGATATATATATATATATTATATATGGATGGAATAAAGGAGCCATTAGATCAGTATTTTCCCATAAAGCAAGTGTTGGGAAAGTGCTCGACAGGATCTTTGCAGTGGTTTTGAGAATCATAGAGATTGGATAGTCATGGCTAGCATGTGAATTGCTTGTGCTATGTAGTAGTAGCCACCTACATTGCATCGGGTGGGATCTAGTATCCATTCCCAACTTGACGAATATAAAAATTCTACAATGAACTGAACCACACAGTGCTAAGCCTAAGAAATTTTCGGTCATCAAGTCCAGCAAAGCATGTAAATTTTTTATGATACTACCTAGAGTCTAATTCATCATAAACTGCTCAAACCTGGGTATCAAGTCATAAAACTCAAATCCAAGTTTCTAGGTCAAAACGTGTGGGAATTATCAGGTTACAGCCGAAAATTCATCTCTTGGGATCACTTACCTAGTAACCTGGAACCTACATTGTTAGAAAATTATGGGATCACTTACCTAGTAACCTGGAACCTACATTGTTAGAAAATTATCTTAGCTAGTGACCCCAACCCTACATTGTTAGAAAATTGTCTTACCTAGTGACCCAAAACCTACATTATTGAAAAATTGTCTTTACCTAGTGACTCAAAACCAACATTAAAAAATTATCTTTAGTGACCCAGAACCTACATTGTTAGAAAATTATCTTACATAGTGACCCAAAACCTGCAACCACATGTAGTTGGAAAAAAACTAAATTGAGCTAACTCAAAACAGAAATTAGTAAAAAATTATTGGCTCAGTCTACAAATTAATTAGGTCATTGGTCTGGTATAATTAGAACCGGTACTAAAATTGTCCCACGCTTAATCAACTTTGGGTTAAGCCTCACGTTTTTTATATCACTAAATAAGGAGAGATGCACAACACAAATGCAATAAATTTCTACACAAGGGATGTGGGACTAAAACTTTAGTAGGTAAGCTTAGCTGGGATATTGTACAAGAGCTGGGCAACAGATTGTCAAGGAGAGGGTCCTGTCTGGTATTTTGTTTGTTTACTTTTAAAAGGAGAATTTCTTAGGGGACACAAGTTTTATGTATCATTCAATCCATGTTAGGCTTGATGTGAACATGAAAATCACCAAACAAACCCTTACTACCCTAGATGTTTAGGGTCTGTTTTACTCAATCATTTTCCACTACCTTCAATTTTATCTAAAGCTAACATCTTTTTTTCTTTAAAGTGTCCTCAGATCTGCTTTGACTACTTAAATCCTCTTCCTCATAGGTCTATCAAACTTTTCATAGGCTTCTTGTGGCAGAGATTTTTCTCTCTGAGGAGTGGAAAAATCAGTTGAGAAAATGCTAACTTATTTATGATCTACCAATATATAAAAATATTTACAATAATTTCTATCCTACCTTCAAGGGCATTTTTGACATTAAAGAAGCTGATTATAAATATACAAAAACCTTCTTGTAGAAAGAAAATAAATTGGAAGTATCCTAATCTTTGCACCAAAAACTAAGGAAATATCTAAAAAAATATTTAAGCCATTAGAAAAAGACAAGGGACAAATCCCAGAAATTCATTTCACAACCAGAAGTTTGTGTGCCTCAGAAGATAATGATTTTTTTTTCATCACAACATGCAGAATTCCCAGAAAAAAATAGAAGTCATATCATACATTTTCTTTCAAAAAAAAAAAAAAATTGAAAAAAGACAGGCAAAGATGATAGAGTTTCTTTGGCAAAAGAATATTTCCAAATCTGAGATGTTATGAAGTGAGAAAACAAAATGAAGTTGAAGAAGGGAATTTCCATAAAAAAAACCCCAAAACACAGAATTTCTTCTTCTTTTCTTTGTTGAAGAAAAAAAAAAAACAGACCAAAACACAGAATTTCTTCACCCATTTATGTTTAACAAATGCCTACGAAGTTCAACAAAACTTGAACAAGGGAGAGAAGAACAGAGCAAAACAGAGCTAACTTTAGGAGATGAGTGAGCAAGTTTTCCATTGAAGCCCACTTGAGCCTCAAGATTTCTTTGATTACCAGTTGCAGAGGCCAATATAGCAGACGATCTTGGCCGGAAGAACCTCTCAAAAATGGCCATAATGAGAAACATAGATATCAGAATAGCAGTAGCAACAAACCCAAAAGAAACAGCATTTACTGAGTTATCAAAATGCCTCCAATGCTCCCCTTCCCTCTGCTGCACATACAAAGGTGGTGCTCCTGAAGGCTGCAAATCCCAATTACCTCCTCTCATTCTCAACCAAATTAATCAAAAATCTCATTCATTGTAAAATCAAAACAAAACCCAGAAATTTCCTCCAAGAAGAAAACCACAATGGTGAATGACCCACTTCAGCTTTTGGCCTTCTCTTCATGAAATTGCCATTCTAGGTCTCATCAATCAAAACCAGTCGTTGGTCGTTTTTTGGGAAGATCAACAACACAGCTGCTGCTGCTGCTGCTGCTGCAACAAAAGCTACTACTGCTATATCTCTCTGCACAGAAGAGATAGAGAGAGAAAGAGAGATGTGATGGGTTTTTTTAAGGCTTTTTTAAGCCATGATCATCAACTCTTCTATTTCAGAGAAAAAAGAGGAAAAGTTGTATATATTTGCCCTGGAAGTCTGGATAGAGATGACTAGGAAGTTGAAAACAGAGCCTTGAGAGAAACTTGAAAAGAGAGCCACCCCCTCATTCTGATGATTTAGTCTGCCTTAATTATCCTATATATCAACATATATTTTTATCTTCATGGCCCTTAATTTTCATGTGGGTATGGCCTATTTAATTCCATTTATCAACCCGAACAACATATATTTTTATTTATCAACATACAACAATATATTATATCTATATTTAAACTGTATAAATTTATCAGAACCATTAAACTTCTAGTAAAAATAAAATAAAACATAGAGATTATTTATACTTATAAATAGATTAAACTTACTTCAAAAAATACAGAATAATAGACCAACTTGTCCAAAATCCAGCCTACCCAGAAATCAGAACCGTCAAAAAAATGGATCCTTCTGATGTAAATTCTTTTTAACGGTTCTGATCAATTTATAGAGTTTCAAGGTGGTAAGAGATACGACACAGCACTATTGTTGCTTGACATCATTTTGGTCAAAGGTGACTTTGTAAGGAAAGAAACAGTGGCATATCCGTAATACTTGTGAAAAGTATGGGCATATATTCTGCCCTCTCCCAGGCATTTTTCCCCAAGTATGTGGTCCCGACGTGGAAACTACATACTTGGCAAAAGATGACGTGTCAAAGAAACGAGCATTGATCGAATTGACGTGGCGTACACGTAAGCAAAGGAGCTGGGCACATGGTGTATGTCTCCTAGCACAAACATAACAGTGGTCCCTCATAGTTCCTGGTCTTACACGTGTCCATTTGAATGTGGACCTCAGATGGGACAGACACGTGTCGTGAGTTGGCGTGGTCGGGAATGAAAAAAGCATTAAAACCGGTTTTATTTTATTTTTTTATAACTACAAAAAACAACACGTCCGACATGTCAAGCTTTCGGTGTCTGCCTTTTCAGGGTCTCTGACCCCAGGCAAGTGGTCGCCGAATCTCCAGATTTTCTGCAAATCAACGGGTCTGATTTCGTGATAAAGAAGATTGGAATCTGGACCGTCTGATCATAATACGATCGAGACGCGTTTGGTTTGGGTCAAAGTTGTCGTGATTAGTATTATCAGGTGTCAGGCATCACGCGTGTGCAGGGGCCAATAAATGTTGAGGGTGGAGGTCACACGTGTGATGGCGTGTGTGTGGGGTCAGAGGGCACGTGCGAGATGGGTCACGTGAAGTGAAGAAGAGAGCTAGGAGCTGCTAATGCTTTGGTGTGTGGGTCATTATCTTTCTTTCTTTTATCTTTTTTTTGATGATTTTGAAGGTGGGCCCACTTGATTATGATGAAATAAACGGCCCACCTTTTTTTTTTTTTTAGTTCTCGACGGCCCACCTTAGAGTCACCCTTTAATTCATTGTCCTTTTATTTTTTTTACTTGATTTTCATGTAAAATTAAATTTAATAAGGGAAATGCTAAATTAATTGCAACAATTACAATTTTTTTTGTAATAACTGTTGAGGTAGCATGATATGAGAGAATGATTATTTGACCCTCTTATTTAGTTATCTTTTATGATATGAGAGACAACACCTCATATCACGTCACCTCAGTAGTAGTCACAAAAATAGTCAATTTAACATTCTCTATTTAATAAATATAGGGCGCGTTTGATAGCTTAGATTGGATGAGATAAAATTATTTTTAACCTTTTTTCTCATAACTACCAACTGAATAAGATTAAAAACAATCTTACTCATCTTTTTTATACTGCCCCTCTTTTTATTTTCTTCTTCCCACTTTTCTTCCTCTTTCTTCTTCTTCTTCTACTTTTTCTTCTCACTCTTCTTTTTCTTCCTGTATCTTTCTTCTTTTTAAAATAAATAAAAAAAAAAATCAAAACATCGCTGGTTTTGCGACAACATTTTGTTTTTTTGGGTTTAATGTAATTTTTTAAAAAAATTAAGTTTTAAAAAATATTTAATAACTTTTTATTCCAATCTCAAACATATCACCAAACATAATATTATTATATTTTTAAAATATAATATTACTTTATTTTTAATTCTATTTTTTCATATCCTATCCCGTCCTATTCAATCCAATCTAATTTAATCCCATAAAAATAATCTTATCCTAAACGAGCCCATAATGTATATTCATTAAAGTAAATTAATATTTTATTAATTTTTTTTTATATCAACTGCTATTATAAATATACATATATAATTTTTTTATGAGAATGAAATAGTAAGTATGTCTTTTTAAGCTAAAAATAAGAGCAAGGTACAAAAAGTAAAATGTTGAAATCCAATAGGGTAGATAAGAAAAATGTAAAGGTAAAACTCAAAATTTAATCTAGAGATTTGTTAAAACCTAAAGTTTTATTTCTTTATTTTATACAACCTCAAAAACTAAATAATAATTTTTTGAAAAGTATTATTGAATCTTAGAAAAAAAGATGCCTCACTTAAAACTTTTAAGTATTCGTATTCTATATATAAGATTATTAAGATGATCAAATAGATTTTTGTGCTTAATTCGGTTAAAAACTCCATAGAAATGGTACTCTGATCTATTATTATTTTGTCAGCCCCTCCCCCCAACTTGTAGATAGCCAAAAGTCTGACTTGAACCTACTTTGCTAAGAAGAAAAGAGAGAGAAGGGAAAGACAGACAATAGAAAGTAATCCTTCCAACCTGCCAACCCACATAGTGGAACACGAGACTGCCTTTGGCTAGGTTCTTTGATCAATCTCGCCCTCGCTTAACTCCTTGTCCCTTAAATCGATCGCTGACGACATGCGAGAGCCCAACTACGGAGGAATGAATGGTTCCATGGCGTTTCATGGGACAGGCGTTTAGAGCAGGGGCGTAGCCACGTACGGGTTGGCCTGGGCTATAGCCCACGAAACTATTTTAACAAGGAGTTAAGCAAGGGCGAGATTGATCAAAGAACCTTGTAGAATAACATTTATTAAAACATCGCAGAATAAAATTTACATAATTTTTTATAATTGCATTGTATTACATTTTTTTTTTTTAAAGTTTTATGTTATTATGTTATGTAATATAATTAATGTGTGTATTTTGAAAAATAAGGTTTATTATGTCCCCCTATCCAAGTGTATATTTTATTTTTAATTAATAAATTTTCCTCATATCATCGAGATTTGTTTAAAAATTTCTCTTAGCCCGCTCAAAAGAAATATCTTGATTACGCCCCTTGTTCACAGTCCCCCTCCCTCTAATCTAACCCTACCTCACACTCATTCAAAACTAATTTTCTTTGATTAAGGGTTTAATTTGGTTTAAAATGAAACTCATATGAGCCTTGCATCCACCTATGTACGTAGTAGAGTCCAAATTATTAAATTCCCTATGTTAAAGGCAATTGAACAACAGATATATATATATATATATATATATATAAAGAACAAAGGGACAATAGATAAAATAAAACAAGGAACAATCCATTAAAGGGAAAAATACTTCCTTACAATTATGATGAGTATATCAATGTAAAATACATTCTAATCACCCACAAGTTTCCACAGCATAAGCTCATACTCTTGTTTCACCTCCACATAAACATACCTACCTAGCTATATTTTCAGAATCATGAAGCTTGTTGACTTGTTAGATATTGAAAATAACAATATATATGATGCAATCATATACTGGAATATGCTTGGCAACATGAAACCACGTTCCAATATAATCATATCCCATTAACTAACATATATAATTAGCTAGCTACTCTAATATATGGAATTGGCCTTATTGAATACCTATCCGTGCTCTTTCTCTGTATAGTATGCTACCATGACCTAAGCATAGTTGGTTCAATAGGGAATCTAACTCTCAGCATAAGGTAAAGGAAAAAAAGAGAGAAAGCAACCAATTAACAAATAACGCTAAAATAACACTTTCTAAAATACCTTTTGAGACACAAATGATTGTACACCACTGATCTTTGTCAAATCATATTATAATATATGAATGGAGGAAGATCAGTAGTGTACAACCATTAGTGTCGTAAAAGGTGTTTCCAAAGGTGTCACTTTTAACATTTTCCTTAACCATTCGAGCAACGAGACTTAAACTTGAACAGGGCAACAGTGACTGCAAAGCTCCTTGTTGCCTTCTTCTTCCAAAATTGGTTCGAAACTTCTCCAAGGATCCTTAACAGCTGAAGTATCAAAAACACGAACTACTGAAATTGATCTTGCAAGCTTTCCAGGTACCTTGTACCCTGCAAGAAAATACAAGTGTGTCCCTATAGGTGCCATGGTGAGATAAATCCTTTGATTTGGTCCTTCACAATCCTTACAATATTTGATCACTGAAGAAGATAATGTTTGTGAATGTGAACCTTCAACTATGTTCCATATGTTAAGGTTCACATCATAGGCTTCAATATGGCCTTTCCATGCATTCAAGCAGTCACCAGAACTAAGTAGCCTTTCATCCACAGCAACAATTTGATTGGGTGGAATGTCAAGTTGCCACATTCCCACCTTTAGATTCCACTCTTCGCCACGTGGCTCGATCACCTCGGCCGAGCTCCGTAGAAAATCGAACAGATTAGGCGTATCGGAGTCACCGTTCCCAGCGAATCCACCAACTACATATATCTTCCCTTTCCAAGTCATTCCGACACACTTGTATCTCAAGGTCTTCATGTTAGGCAAAGGAGTCCATGAATCTAGACCTGGATCATAAACTTCAGCTAATGAAATCCCTCTAGCACCAGCCAATGTGCATTGTCCTCCAGCCACATAGACCTTGCCATCACAAACGGTGCATGCAAAGTTAAACCGAGGGGTAGCCATTGGTGCACATGTGAACCATGTGTTAGTAGGAACATCAAACCGTAACACAGTTTGAAGAACTTCTATGTCTATTTCATCAACTTCGTCATTTGTGTTAGGGAGAAGCTCCTTACGACAAAGTCTACCTCCGATTATATAGACGGAGACACCGACGGAAACCATTGAAAAACCTTTAAGAACGTGGTTCTCTTTGAGTCCTGGAATGAACCCGATGTGGCTCCACGAGTTGTCTCCAGGATTGTAGATTTCTAACCAATTGGACATCTTGGTCTTTGGGGTGGGAATTCGGGGGCAAAACGAGGCGAGAATTTTGTTAATGGGGGCAGGGGAGTTCCCCGAAGATGGTGGCGTAAGGGTTGGGGATCGAGGGAAACCCATTGAAGTGTGTGGAGGTGAGGAAAGAGTAGGAGTGATATGTAGGAAGTAATGGCAGTTTTCGAAGGGCTTTGGAGATGTAGAAGGAAAGAAATTATAGGCAAACCCGACGGAGGAGGCAATGGAAGGACATGGTTTGTGATTAGTGTAAACTAGGAATTTAGGAGACTATTGGGGAATGGAGATGAGTTCTAGGAAGTTCTTGTTTTGATCTAAGAATGTTTGGATTTCTTGTCTGATTTTTTGTCCTTTAGATGTTAAAGAAACAATTGAGAATCCAAAGGGAATCAGCATCAGTTTTTCTGCTTTTTGTTGTTATAGAATTCATATAAAGAAGCCCCATAAATTTATATGTATGAAATACATAGAAAGAATATGCCAAATTTATGCTTAAATTGGGACTATAAGTAAATTCATAAAACCCATAGAAAATGAACTTAGAAGAGAAAGATCTAAATATATACATTTATTTTTAGTGTTTGAAAAGATCATTTAAATTTAAAAATTAAAGATTTTATGTTGTTTAAAAACAATTCCTTTTAATGCAAATTATTTTGATTAATAATATCTATATATTTATATATTTAATATTTTTTTAATTATAGAGCAAGTGTATGTCATTCTCAATCATACAGAGTTGTAGGTTGGTAAAGTGAGTGGGCAAGAAAGCTACCATATTGGTGCTCACTTTGAAATTCATTAGTCAGTAGATGCACCCTACATCTACGAAATTTTGTGCATTAAATTTATTTATTTATTATTATTTTTTTTCCCTAAGTCGAGCCCAAATATTAATTAGACTATGCGAATTAGGACATCATCGATTTAACTTTCAATGGAACATAATGGAGAAAACATATTTATATAACGATCTAATGTAAAAGCTTTGTTGAGTTGAATAAAATCCAAGATTAATGCCCTCGACAAGTGAGTTCATGTATAAATAGCGATCCATAAACACCACATTATATTTTACAAATAAGTTTATCTTTAAAATTAAGATTAAGAATCCATTGTTTTATTCTTTTCTAGTGTAAAGTTGTTTTCATATCTCTTTCCCTTTTACAAGTTTAAAATAGTAAGCACGATTTCTAATATATACTATTTTTAAAGTGAAAACTTCTTTAACTCATAAACTCCTAAACAATCCGTTACTTTTCAGTATACAACTATCAAAGAAATTTATGTAAGAAAAACATTAATGGGTAATTTGGTAACAAAACGTTAATAGAATTTTTTTATAATATTCGTAAATATAAAATTTATTTTTAGAATTGTTCTCTTTGTTTTTGCCATTATCAATTCCTTTTATTGTATTTTTTTAAGTAACTTTCAGCCTTTTTTTATTTATTTATTATAGTAATTTTCATAAAAACATTTGAAATATTCAATTTCTATTTACTACCCTTTTTTGTTGTCGCTCTTCCTCTTACGATCGCGCTTTCTCTGGTGCTATCGTTCTTGTTGCCTTTGATGTCGGTGCAGAGGTCTCTGGTGTTATCGTTCTTGGTGCGTTTATTGCCAGTGTAGAGGTTTCAAGTTTTTTTGTTTTGATTTTACCCTGCTTCTGAATTTTTTTGTATTAGTCAGGATCTATGCTTATAAAGGGGTTTTTGTTGTGAAGGATATGCCTTTCTGCTGTCAGCTTTAGCCATTGTTGTCGATTTTATCTGTACATTGTAATGTCTTTGAGCTCTTGATGGCTCATGGAACCAAGTTATATGTTATGCCTGTACTGTACCATTGAATGTTGTTATCTGTAGGCAGGTTGTACTCGGGTCACGAAATTATTTGAGAATGAAATGGTTTCTTGTATATATATCTAAGTAGTACTTTATTTTTTGTTGATTGTGTATTTGGCTTAGGATCCTCCACGACAAGTGTGTCCTTTGTACTCTCGTCCCTGTCTTATATATATCTCTCATGCTTATATTTCAAATTTATTATAAAAGATTATTTATATTTTAAAAAGAAATACTATGCATTATATATAATAATTGTCATATTAATTATTCAAGAAGATAAATTCACTAGAACATGCATGTTCAATCTAAATCCAAAAACAAGTCAAATTATTGATGTTGGTTAATTAATTTTGTAGTGTCATTTCAAATCATTGAAGTCCATGATTTAAAATATTGACATGGTAACGTGATAGGAGTAGTACTAGTACTAGCTAGAAATTGCAGTGGTCCCTTAAATGTCCTTGAAAATTACAAGACAACTAACACTTTTGTGAACTCATCAAAGATGGTGAGATGTATTTAATAAATGCAACGAATTAAATCTACTAATTAGGCAAATTAACATTAGGAAATCTAGATATGGCTTCTAAATTTCTTTTTATAGACATCTTCATCCTAAAATAAATGCAAATACAAATGATCTTACTCTTTACATGCATATATAACCAATGATAGCATTTTCTATAAAAGTAATCATTTCAGAATTATTAATCTACAACTTATTTAATTTTTCATGGTGAGGAATATTCACAAGATTTTATCATATCCTTTGTTTTATTTAGAGAGAATATATCCAACATGGGCCATATTTTTTACTTGGCAAGATAGATCTCTCTTTATTGAAAGCATAACAATGTACAAAAATATTAAGTAAGTCAATTAAATTAACAGTTCCACATTAATTAGCTTGTGATCAGCTTCCATAAGCTGAACTTATAAACCTTTTAATAGTACAAAGATTGAGAATTCTAAGTAGCATTTGGTTGGTGGTGCATCTCGGAGTCTTAAACTGGCTCAAAGCAGCTCCATTCCCAACATAATGATCCAAAATCTTCTTAAATGTTCCTCTCTCAACAATGCATAGTTCCAAAGCTCCAATTGAATTTATCTTCCTTGAAACCACATAACCATGATCAACAAAAGAAGCATCCATCTCAGTGCAACAATCACCAAGAACACTGTCTTCAACTTCACCTTTGATTTCCCAATATATTACATAGTGCCCTGGTTGCTGTGTGACATTTGCATGGCTAGTGAAATCGACTAGCTCTGCTTTGGATTTGTTAAGTAGCAATTGTGAGACTCTTTCTACCACAAGTTGAAGATCTTTCTCTGTGTTTTTGTCAATATTTACAGTTAAAATTAACTTTCTTCTGCAAATGAAGTTCAGTTTTGGTGTTGATTTGTAGAACTCTGCAACCTCCACCACATCTCCTAATCTGTATCTATAGAGCCCTGTAAAAGAAAAAAAGAGAGAAAGAGAGAGACAGAAAATTAGTTCTAAATGACTTAATGAGAAAGTGATGTGCATTGAAAATGATAAAGACTAAACAAGGCCATAAGACCACATAAGGGCTCAAAATAAACTAATTATCTGGTGGTTTAGAAGTCTTTACAAAATGTTTATACAAGTGGAAAATTTCAAATTTGGCATTAATTTGTTTGCTTTTGCAGGAACAGTCCCCTCAATGACTTGTTTTGGTCGGCAGGGTAGTGCCAATTAAAGAAATTTAGGGGCCACCCAATATGTGTGTCATAAAAGGGGGTCAAATTTTTCTGTTGGAAAAGCATTTCTATAAATAAAATTGAGTATAAAAGCTCATGTCAGCCCAGCAATATTTCTCAAAATTTATTACCCAACACCAAGTGTTTGCGAAATGCCACAATAATATTCTTAGGGGGAAAAAGAAACAAGAAGTACAATTAACATTATTAAGAAAGCTTGTTTTATATATAAAACAAGCTTTCTTAATAATGTTAATTGTGTTCTTGTTTTATATATATATATATATATTTAAAGGTTTATATTAGTTGTCAACTACTTAGATAATCCTCTTTCTTTATCTGATCTTGGGACTAACTGTGTTTTTTAATACAATTTTCAACTCATGCTGATACAACGTATACTTACATACAACATAAGAAAAACTTTTTTCAAAATAATCAGGGATTGTTACATCACACACTGTCACGTAATACAGTGTATAAAAAGTTGTTGAGGATTGCGTTTCCCCAGCATTTTTCTATATATATATATATATATATATATATGGTAATTTGGAATACTAAGTTCCCCCAAAAGACATAATTTAGAGGAGGAAAAAAGAAAAGAAGCTGACCTGTGTAAGTGGTGAGAACAAGTTCATATTCTTGGCCAATCTTGACTTGAGAAAGTGGTACTGGTTCACCTTCTATAAAATCATCAACAGCACCACAACCAGAGCACTCTTCCTTTGTTCTATAAAGAGGTATGAACTCAAAGTAAGAAAATGAGGGTACCACTGCAAAAGTAACCTTCTCAGGTGGATAAGAAGGATCAATATTCACTCCAATCCAACTCTCTGTAGAACCATAATCAGCACAAACAATAGGAAAATCTCCTGCATAATGCTTCAGTTTCTTCAAATAAGGTTCCATAGTTCCTGTCGATATCGAATATATATACTTAGCATTAGGCCATAAATTGGGTATCAAAGAAACCCAATTCAACCCTTCTAAAAGTCTGCATTTCTCTTTGATTTTTGAACTTAGATTTGAGTTTGGAGATAACATTTCTAATACAGCTTTTCTCATCTTAGGCAATGTGACCCTTTTTGAATTAAGGGTCCCTTCTCTTATATCTTCACATAAATCTTCCCATGATTCTTCAAATGAAGTGAAAGCTTGAACAATGCTGTAAGCAAATGTTGAGGCAATGAACTCAACTTGATCAGAGAAGACAAGGCCAAGAAGGAGATGACAATAAGTAGATTGTTTGTAGTCTCTTTCTGAAATCACTTCTTCTGGGCTACAAGTGAATGATTTTGTTCTGTTTTGCTTGATCTTGAAATCTTCACTTGCAAAATAGTGGCTTGTTGCTGTTGCAGCTTTTAAACCTCCCTTGGTTTTGTATCGCTTGCTACTGTAAATAAACTCAAGAATTCTTCCTCCAGGTTTTATTGGGTAAGCCCTATTACCCATCAGCCAACAAGAAAAAACAAGTTAATAAAAAATCGAACTTCTTTTCATTCCAAAATGAATTTTAGATAGAATAAGAAAACACCCATTATGCCAAACTATATTATATTCATGAATGAATTCAAATATTTTCTTACCTTGATCTGTAAGCAGCTGCCAAGCTAAAAGTTTGAAGGGTAGTTTGAGAGCTATGGCGTGTGAAGGGCAGCAACTTTTGTCTTCCTTCAGTGGTGCCAGAACTATATGTATGTACATGTTTATATGTACACAACAATTGAATATCAGAAACTTTTTCAGTATGATCAGAGCAAGAGAAAATTCTATTTTTTTCTAAATTTTTTTGTAGCAGATCAAACGAGCTTGTAGCTAGTTTGATTAATAGGGCGAATGATGATGAATAAGAGGAAGATGAGTGAATAATTAATAGAAGAGTGTTAAAACAACCTCGATATATATATCTGTATCTACGTCTATATCTAAGCTGATATAGCAATACAACAGCTCACTACATCATAAGAAAGAAAAAAAGAATAATAAATTTTTACAAGGCTCACTACGTTATAATTTTGGGTATAATTTTTTGGATGGTAACCCTAAAGACATTTCTCCGCATGCATGATTGAAATCAGGCTCGAGCCACCTTATTGCTTACCGGGCTAGCATATATATATATAAAGTTTTCTTATATTTTTTTTAATATAAAGTATATTAAATAATAATATCTAACAAATTATAATCACAGTCATTTAAAAATTTTACATCTAAATACTTGAAAAACCTACTCCTAAATTTGTCAGTATCAATTTTTAGCGTTAAAAATAAAGTTATCAAAAAATTTAGTTAGACCCTTTTCCATGATAATGTTTAGTTAAATTCAAAATAATTACATATGTCTGTCTTTTAGATATTAGTGATTTATATATTTTAAAATATACAATAAATAATCTAATAGAAATACGTGTAGTTGGACAAATAGTTATAAATTTTTACAGTTAGATTAGTATTTTCTTTACTAAAAAGAAAATGATAATCTAACTATAAAAGTTGCAACTACATGAAATACGCATACCTATCATTTGAATATTAGTGATTTGTCTAAAAAAAATATTTAGCCCACCCTAAATAAAAATACTGGTTACGCCAATTTTTACCGGCAGATTTCAGGAATCTTGTTCTTTTTACATCTTAAAAACAATTTAGAGTACAATAAAAGGAAATGGGTTGTCTTGCTCTCAAACATTTCAGCAAGGAAAACAAAAAACTCAATTTTTTTTTCCATTTTTCTTCCTCCATGTCTAGTGAAGAAAAAAAGGAGGAAGAAGAAATTATATATACCATACCTTAAAGAGAGAGATGTAATGGGTTCACTAGTAAGAATAGGAGAAGAATCCCCATCAGCAATTCTCTGAATATAAGGCTCTAAATCTGCATGGGAAGCAAGTGGAACCAAAGAAGTATAAATGGATTCAAGTGAAGTTGAATCCAGCTCTTGAACATTGATGTCTCCTAACCATTTCTTAAGGTACTCAGTCCCATGGTTCAGTTCAATAATGCGACGCAGCGTCTCGGTCTGAACCAAGCCAGCCTTCTCTGCCATCTCCTCGAACCATCTAATAATTCCGTAGTTATAATCTCCATTGCTGCTGTGCTTCCCATTAACAACAGAATATGGTGGTTCCATGACGTTGATGAAAACTTGCTAACTTAGCTTCTACATAACATTTCCTTTACTATTTCAACTACTACTAGTAGCATTACAACTAGTACCACTGACACTACTACTATTCTTCTTTGTTCCTTACTCTCAAAAAATTTCTTAGGCATGAATAGATGATCTATTGTGTAAAACAGGGAAATGGGTACGAAAGATTACAGTCCACAAGATGATATAACGATTGCAGATAGAGATTCTTTATGAGGATGAAGACGAATAAGGTAGGGGACCAGGAGTGTCACCAGCTTGACAGCTGGGCAACTCTACAAATCTTTTGTTCTTCAGCCATTTATACATAGATATAGGGTTACATTTAATTTTTGAATAGAATCTTACCTTTGTTAAATTTAATGGATAGACATTTTCTCTTATGTTGTTCTTAGTTTTGGGTGGATTATTTGGATGCATACTACCCCACCTTGTGCCATTAGATTGATTGATTGTCTTGTCTACATCACGCATGCACTTGCATTTGTTGCACTGTAACTTACTCATGATTTAAATTTAAAGATATTCAGAAAGAAAAAGAAAAAAAAGAATTCAGATTAGTTTTTATGGTTTATTGTTGGATTTCAAAAAAAAAAAGAAAAAAGAAAGAACTGCATTTCAATCTGCCATTCTTTTGTTGAGAAAGATAATTCAAGAGTCCTTTGATTCAATGAAGATCATTGGTTATGAAGCCAAATCTTTTATTAAGTTAATTGTTCCGATTGATGAATGATGATCAATGTAAACTTGTTAATTCATTCCAAATTAGTTAGAAATTATCATTCTATGTTTTTTAATACTGAATAATTTATGTATTTTAAATGCAACTGTACTAGCCAAAGTCGGATAGCCTTGTTGAATGAGAGACGAGGTCTCGATTTTGAGTTTGAATTCGTGCTTATAGTTTTTTGCTTACTTTGAGAAGAGATGCCTAATAACTTTTACAGTTACCAACTCTGAAATAATATCAGCCCCCGCAAAGGGGTTCGCGGGGATACCGAGAAATGCAACTGTACTCTAGTAATTAAAATAATTGATCATGCTCATCCAACACAATTTGTTGCATTGTCATAATCTACCTTCCACCCTTCTTCAAAGATAACTGCAGCAAAAGCCTCAACAGCCATAATAAATAATCAATAATGTTAACATGTGACATGACCAATCAATGATTCGGTGGATACTTAAACATCAAAATCTGGATTTAAGAAAGATGTGATATAAGCATCTTAGCTTGCCCTTCAATTAATTCAAGGACTTCATATATAATTGGGTAATGCTTAATCAAACTACAAACCAAGGAGATGTGACAACACATACACCATTGATTTTTTTGTACAATATCCCATCAAGGGTGTGTGTTGCCACATCGGCATAGTTTCTATTTTGAGTTTTTTCTGATGTTCATTAAGCATTACCTATTTAATTTACAATTTTTTGTAAAATCTGACCGTACCCTTATGACAGCAAATTATCTAGTTAGATCATGAATCCAAAAAAAAAAAAAATCATTCTGACTAAGTGTTACATAAACAATATTATTTTCAATGCCAAGAATCTTAAAATGTTACAAAAAAATTCTCACTAGTGTTACATAAACAATATTACATAAAATAGGATTAAGATTAGACTCTTTGTTCTTTAGAAGTGTCAGGCGGGACACCTGTGGCTGTTGCCCCTTCAGGCTCTGGAAGTCAACCTGGTCTGCTGAAGCATCTTTCCAACAAGAGCTCTATAGTAGAGCCAACCAACAATTCAGTAAGTCAAAAAGCCCGTGAGGAATCGAATGGTACTAATGAAACATAGTGAGTAAAAGTCGATTTCTGGGTGCAGTTTGCATTGGCCACTAAAGTCATCCATGATTAGTCATGGCCAGCCACCTTGCACTGTCAAGGGTGCTTTCAGCTTCCTTAATGGCAGATTGGCCCTCGATGTGAATTGTGAAAGAAAATGAATTAGGAGAAGATAATGCTAACAAGAAAGAAAGTAAATAGTCTATCTTTGATAAATGATAACACTCAATTTTAATTCAGCACTTACTCCGCCAGTACTGAGCATATTTGCTTGCATCTATAGACGAATGATCTCAACCTCGATAAAAAAGAAAGGTTGCATTAGATAACTGATAGTCAACATAAAATTTTGTCAGATTAACAATGAAATGAATCAAGTTAATCTGTGGTAGAATTTATTTTAGCCCTTGAAACTAACCATAATCGACAAACAAAAAATAAGTGAAGAAAATCTAAACCTCAAACATGTAAAACCACAAACCAATTACCTGAAGGAGGTGAAAAAGAAAACTGGGTCATGATGTTATGATGACATGCATGAACTTGAAAATGAAATTTATTTCATGTCTTTTTGTGGAAATTACCATAACTCTATTGACTATGAACATCTAATGTGATTACAAAATGTGAAACACGAGTCCCATTATAGAATACGATAATGTTGTTGATATTTTTCTTGTGCAGGACTGTGGACCTATGAGAACCACACAGTACTTGCAATTTGCAGATATTTTTAGGCTTCAAAATTCTCGTTCTGCCACTTGATTATAACAGTCAGGTGACTATTTTCTAAAGTTGACGATGCAGTATTCAGAAGATGCAGAGAATCCATTGTGACTCTGTGACAGAAACTTGCACCATCAGGATCATGTGGCCCTTTGTCACTTAATTCACTTAAACCAAGAAACTGAAAATCCTATAGTCTAGCTGCCACTTCCCCACCTTGTGTGAATTAACTTAAGATATCTGATAAATTAGTCATTGTTTAACATTTTTTTGTGATTGGTAAATTGGACCATAAATAGTTAATGTAAGACTTGCCCTTTTTCACATATTCATAAAACTTGATTTATGATTTTTTCTTGTGTGGTTACTCAGACTCAAACTAAAGCACAAATATGACATAAAGACATAGGTTCAAATCTAGAAGAAAGGCAACAAAGGAATAATTCATCATTAATCCTCTACTCTCCTTTCATGAATGCCCTACATTTGATTAAAACTAGAGAGGTGTCGGTCTAGTGCTCAAAAGCTAATTAGGACACTGCCTGAACTGCTTTTTAAGACCAGCAGGAACAATGTATAACCCTAAATTCTCTTTCTTCTTCTTCTTTTTTTCTTTTATTTATTTTTTGGTCGTACATTTTTGGACAAACTATAAATATCAGAACGGATACTTCTATTCATTCACTTTTCAAGATAAACAAAATTCCATAATCCAATACTGTGGGTAAATTTTAAAACTACCTTAACTTTATGCTGTAAAAAAAATAATTGCAAAGTTTCTACTGGCACCAAGCACAACATTAGTCCACACTAAACACCAAAAACCGTTCTCTGGCAGATACATGATGTCTAAAACATGTCTCTGCAGTTCCTTTGAACTCCGAAATAATTCACATTATACCAATTATAAAATGCAATAAACGTTATTTCAATTCATGAAATGAGCATGATGTACACAATACCAGTTTCATGAGTTAACTCATAAACCTCAAGAAACTATTACCCAGTGACAACACGTGTTTTTTACTCAAAAATACCTATAGCGAGACATCAATTTTTTTTTTTTTTTTCATTACTAGATGGAAAAGGGGTATAAAATACAATAATGTTATGTTTGGTTCACAAAGATGAAACTAATAGATAATTTTATATTAGTGTTTCCTGAATTTAAAGATAATTTTGTTTTCTGTTGTTATATTTTGATTTGTTTTGGAGGTTTGAAAATCTTCAAAATGTTGTAGGGTCACCTAAATCTTCAAATCTAAGCCAAGAAGATTTGATTTAGAGCCAAAGTGTGAAAAGGACAAAGGGGAAAGAGAAGGTGGTCAAGAGGGGGGGGCCTGCCTCCTGCCCTTGCCTCTTATCTCTTGCCTTCTCATGCTTTTGTCCTTGGGGCTCCAAGGACTGTTGAAAGGGAAATTCCATCCTAGTGGGCTTGCATGAAACAGACAAAAGCATCCTTTCAGAGGAACCGCACATGAATGAAGCAGCTTTACTAGAAAGTGGGTCCATCTCAAGCAAGAATCCTTAATAAAATATTAGGCCATCCATGGACAAATGCACTCAGATTTATTAGGGATCATCTTTACCTTTACCCGAAGAACAAGAAAATACAAACAAAAATGAGAATTCCAGTGGTACTAACACCAATCAGTCACCAACATAAAAATTCAATGCATGCTGTGACACCCAATCATTGAACCAGAAACTTTTAAAGCCAAGGTGGGAGATTCACTTACCTCCTCTCTGCATGCGCAATTCCACTTCCTATGCATAAAATTGCCCCGTGGGTAGTCCTCTAATCAATTGATTTGAATAGTTTTCCACATAAGCATAAAAGATGTAACTAAACTTTAACAAGAATTAAGAAAAAGTTTAGTGACACGAAGGTTTGACTGGACCTTACTTCTGAGATCTAACAACCAAACTCAAGACCTGAGAACAAACCTCATCATGGCATAGTAGCAACATGCGTGCCAAAATGAAAAGATTCTAAAACGTTTTCTCATTGTGAAATTGCAGGATGCTTTCAGTACTATTTATAACTTCTTCAGTACTCGCATGAAAATGGCTTGTATGGATGCACTAGCATGAAAAAGCTAAGGAAACGTGTTATGGAATCGCTTGATGGCCACTAGATTAGAGACAGAAATGAGTGTCTCCAAGTAATCTTACAAGGTACAACCAGTAATGGAGTGTCCTATTAATCATTTTTGGTTGGTAAAAAGAAAACACTACAAATGTTGGAGAAATATGATGAAACTTTGCATTTCGTTTACTTTTAAAGATTCCTTTTATTATAGAGAAGTTCTATTAAGGAGGTAATTAAATCAGTTAGTCTCATAATCAGTTACTATTGCATATCTTAAATGTCACAAACAATAAATTGTTGATATTAATCTTAGAATTCCAAAAATAAGGAAACAACAGGAAATTAAGGTCAGTTTGGTTTGTGATTCAAACGGCCTTTTGTATTTGAATACCCAAAAACATGAAAAAATGTGATTGGTTGTGTTAAATACTAATAAAAGACACAAAGATGTAACGTGATTCGGCTCCAAGGCCTACGTCCACGGGAGAAGAGAGGAAATATTTTTTTATTCTTGATGATGTCTTACTGGAGGGACACCATATATATAGACATACAAGGCTATGCACACATATAGCTATAATTACAATTTTAGTAACTGTTAAATAAAACAATTTTAGTAACTACTAAATAAAACGACTACTAAAATTATCATCTTTCCTTTAAAAAAATAAATCCTTAAAGGAAATAAATCCTACAGAATTATCATCTTTCCTTAAAGGAAATAAATCCTACAGATTTTGCTCTTCTCCACAACAGGTTGGTCAATTCCTAAAATAATTTTTTTAATTTTACTTATAAACAACTTGTTTTCAAAAAAGATAAAAAAGTTGTTCTCTGCCTTTCATTTTTGGATTATATTCCTGTTTTAGAGTCACAAACCAAATACAACCTTATATAAATCTAATTACCAATAAGAAATTAATCTTTACCTTGTTTTGTTTGCAAGAGAAATTATTCAAAATTGAAAAAAGAAAATATCAAGAATAAGCAAGTACTAGATCATGCACCAGATCTCTTTTTCACTAACAATGACACAATGCAAATATACTAAACCACAGAAACAAGTAAGATTTTGAGCAGAATGAAAACAAATTATATAATTCATACGCTTAAAGATACACCAGAGTATAAGTGAAAAAAAAAACAGAAGTAATAGCATGAGATCACATGTCAAAAGCTTTGAGCTACAATAATATTAAATTGATTGGTGAGGGGAAACATGAAGCCTGGCAGGATCACATTTGTCTAAAAGGTTAGAAAATGAAACAGCCAAGTAGAATGCATACGCTTGTGCACTCTATCCCCTAGGCTCTGCCACTGCTGCCAACTTAGGTGGGTTGAAGTCTTTGGAAACATGCCAAAGTATGCCCCCACCCTCTTCTTTTACCTCCAATAAAAGAGGTGATCAGATTATGAAGTTTCGTGATCATAAGGATATTCCAGATTTCAATTTTGATGCCCGAACAAGGTGTATCTGTCATGATATGGAGGTATTTGGAACTTCCTGAGATTCATGCTAGTATAACGAGCTGGGAAAATTAGTAAAAAAAATTTAAAACCTTTAGACTTTGGACATTTCCATAGGAAACTTAGTAGATTTGCAGCAGTAGATTCCAATCCTGCTTAAACTTTTTGGCAGACACATGAAAACAGGCTATGTTGCAATACATGTGCACAGGTGGCAGAAACAAAAGGTTTTAGAACCTTTGGAGGCTTTTGGAAATTCCTTGGAGCAATTGGAGAGCTTGCTCATGTCTGGAGCATCTTTCATCTTTGTTCTTTTTCTCCGACAAGCACATGGAAACAGAGTTCATGGCCACACCAAATAGTGTTGTCAGGTATCAACTAGGCCATTGGCTTGTCCAAGAATCGAAAATTCGGCTTTGCCTTGGACTTCAGTCACAAATTGAAATAAATTCAGGAAAGTTTAATTTGACAAGGCGATTTTTTGTAAAAATTCACTAAATTAGAGTAGTTTAGAGAATTTTTTTTAGATGCTAAAATATCTAGATTTATTGTAATATAACCTAAAAACTAATATAAATAGACACTTTTAATACATAAAAATATCCATAAATGATCTAACAAAATCAATCTTGTTAAGTGGGTTGATAAATTTGAAATGGTGGCTTTTGGTCTTTATCCATTTCCTATGTTTTGATTTTTTATTTTGCGGTGGTTTGTTTCTAGACCATATAATTTGCTAGTTTGACACTCCACCTTGCCTAATTTATAAAGTTTATTATCCAAATGTATTGCTTTTTAATCTTGTTTTATGAGAGTTTAATTAAAAGATGACTTTGGAAACTCTTTCAGTGCATTTTTAGGTTGTGTTTGGTTCGTGATCTGGAAATTGGAATGCAACCCAAAAGTGACAACTTGGAAAACGACTTTTAATCGTTTTCTAAAAACAACATGTTTTCTAAGTAAAATGTCATAGAATTGTTTTTGGATTCTACAAACCAAACACATTTTCCATGTTTTCAAAATTTCGGATATAGAAAATTGTATCAAAATTACAAACCAAACGCAGCCTCAGGTTGTGCTTGGTTTGGAATTTGGATACAATTTTTTGCATTCGAAATTCCTAGAACACAAAAAAACACGTTTTGTTTGACAAATTGGAAAACAGTTTTCAAAAATTTAACTAGAAAACAACTTGTTTTGAGAAAATGATAAAACATCGTTTTCTGAATTTTCATTTTTAAGTTGTATCCATGTTTTCGGACATGATCAATCATTTGAAGGTTTTTAAACCTTTGGATGTTTGGAGGTTTTTTAGGTACATTCTCAATTTGTGGAATTTCTTGGAGGGTGTTAGATGCGAGAATGGTAGATTTAAGTAGAGTTGCAACTAGTGGTGGAATCACAGTTTTTTTCATTTTCTAGTACAATTTAAAATAGAAGTGATAAACTAGCTCGTAATTCTTAAAGCATGTGCCAACATTATTGAAATTTCAAATTTACTCTAGAACATAGATTTTCCAATATTTAAAAAATTCTATTAACACTTCTCAAATGATTTTTCACAAAAATATTAAAATTTAGTATCTAAAGTTTAACTTTAAAATGACTTTTCAAGCCTTGATTGAGATATCATATTACTAACAACGCAATCATCTTGTAATAGAAATTGAATTTGAGAATTCAACTCCCTACCTTATTAGGATTTTTCAGTCTAATTTGTATTACAATTTTGGTACATCTAGGAGACTTGTTGTCTAAAGTGAAGTACTATGTAGTAAATTAGGTAAATTCACAAGTTGAAAAAAAAATTGTTGTTTTAAATTTTTTTCATTTAATATGCCAGGTAGAAAGAGTGACACATAAACTATTAACAATAATGAAAGAGTAACAAAAAAAGCATAAAATGACATTATTAGAGTAGAGAGGGTTAACAAAAATTTCACAACTTATTTATTTCGTAGGGCTATTAGGGTTAATTGTGTATATTAGGACTATTTTAAGGTTTATCTACTCATTTGTTGCTTTATTGTGTAGGGTTACAAGCAAGGAGAACAAGGGAATCAAGTTAAAAAATGGTGGTGAAAACCAACATGTGGAGGCCAAGGCTTGGAGAATGGAAGCCTAGGCTCCGGGAAGAAGAAAATCAAAGTGGTAATTTCCAGCGCGGGGAGGCCTAAGAGCCCAATATGGGAGCCTAGGGGGATGAAGTGAAGGAAAAAGAAATTCAGCATGTGGAGGCCTAGGCGCCGAGATTTGTAGTCCTATTAGGACTCTTATGCGATTTGTGCGAATTTCCCTTGCTTCTCCTTCATACTTGTAAATAGGACATATAGAAACTTAGAAAAAGGATATCCATTGAGAGAAGCAAAGAAGGTGAACCAACAAAGGGTTGGGAGAGTGGTTAGGTGCAAAGCACTTAAAATCCACTTCAAGAAGAGGTCTCAGGTTCTAGTCCATGTCTCCCACTATTTGTTGGCTCCGGTACTATTGGGTTATGTCCGGCCCCGTTGGATTAGTGGGGAGTGGGGTCCCCAATACCCATGATCTCCAAAAAAAAAAAAAACAAAAGAAGCAAAGAAGGTGCAAAAGAAGAAGAAAAACACGTGGAAGAGCCGCGAAGAAACCGATTGAAGAATTAGGTAAAACCGTTGCTAGATCTTTATTTTGTTCTTTCTATTTGGTTTTGAGTTTTTATTATTAGTTATGGGCTAGATTAGTTTCTAGGATTGCAATTGAAACTCTCATGTAACTTGTAGTTTATGTGATTATAATATATTTTTATTAGTTAATATTGAGTTGTTTGCTACTTTGCTTTAATTTATTCTTATTCTTATAGCTTCCAATTAACTAGCCATTAATTATATTGATTTGTTGAATCTAGATGAACTTACGAAAGAGATTTTAGGTTTAGACTTGATTGAAGTGACATATGATAAAAAAGGTTGAAGCCATGAGTTCATGTGAGATATGAATATACTCATATGACATATGTAACCATTAAATGAGTATGAACTTAATGAATCTTGTTTAAATTAAATCTCATAGGAATATAGTGATTTAATTAAATGGAATATTTTTATTTGACCATCGGAAGAGGCTTGTAAATAATTTAGGGTTCTTGGTTAACAACTCAAATTAAATTAATTAATCGAAAAATGAGTAAATAGACCCAAGTGAAATGTTGAGGGAAAATTGTAATCATAGGTTTCTTATATTTGATTATTTGATTTATAACTTGTTTAGTTTAATTCTTAATTTTCAATTTAGTCATAGTTGATTTCGGCTTTTTGTTTAGATAAGATTAAGTTGAGATAACTTTAATAATTAACTAAAAATTAGTGACAAATCTTTGTGGGAACAATACTTTCTTATCATTATATTACTTGTTTACGATATTGTGCACTTGCAATAAATTAGCGACATACGTCAATAGATTTGACCATTGTTGCTGATTGCTTGGGAAGATTGTTTACCAGGGCTAGGCAAAAATCTTTGATTGACGATTTTCTAGTTGGGAAAGATAAGGTGGAAACATCACATTTTCAGTTTGCAGATGACAGTTTGCTCTTTTTGAAGGGGGAGGAAGAGAATATACTAAATGCTATTCATTTGCTTAAGTGTTTTAGCATCATGTCCAGGCTGAATGTTAATGTGGCCAAATGTCAGACTATGTTACCCGAACTCTTTACTTTAGCCCGATGTACCCCTTTCCGACACTTCATGATATGACATGGGTATGGAATATGTGTCTGACACTTAAGATTTTAGAATATTACTATGTAAATTTTTCAATGGAAATAAGAGAAAGCATGAAAGAAGATAATGACTAATAGGTGAAATTCACTTAAATGGAAAAACAAAACGAACAATAAATGAGTGAAAAGAAGGAAAAAAGGAAAGAACCAATATCGTAGAATTTGAGAATTAGCAAGTCGGACCTCTAGATATGTACTCGTATCCGACACCCTTACCCGAGTCAAGGTAACATAGATGTCAGATGGCGGGGATCAATATGGAGTCTGAGGTGGTGTTGAGATTGGCTAATAAGGTGGGTTGTTTAGTGTGTGTGTGGCCAATGCAATACCTTGGTCTTCCTTTGGTGGTAACCCCATGTCTGTTGAGTTCTGCGAGCCAGTATTGTCAAAGATATCTAAAAGGCTTGATGGCTGGAAGCGTGCATTTCTGCCCAAAGGGGGGAGGTTGACACTCATTCGAGCAGTTTTGGCAGCATTGCCTTCCTATTATCTATCCATGTTCAAAGTATCTGAGGGGGTTGCTAAGTATATGGAGAAGAAATTTAAGAGCTTCTTTTGGAGAGGGAAAGCAGGTGCTTGTTCAGTTAGCTAGGTAAATGAGATGAAGTGAAGAAACCTGTGGAAAAAGGTGGGTTTGGAGTAGGTAATATAAGGTTGCGAAATATGGCATTGTGCGGCAAGTGGATTTGGAGGTACTTTAATGAACCAGAGGCATTGTGCGGCAAGTGGATTTGGAGGTACTTTAATGAACCAGAGGCACTGTGGGCTCGGGTGGTTAGAAGCAAATATGGGAGACTAGGTAGTGGGGGAAGAGTCAGAAGAACAATGCTAAGGAGTCTATGGAAATTCATTTCATGTTTGGCTCCTCGTTTCTTTATGCACACAAGGTTGAAGGTGGGAAGTGGTCACATATTTAGATTCTAGAAAGATAAATGGTTGGGTAATTCCCCATTGGCAAACTCGTTCCCCCACCTATATCGATTATCCTCAACCCATAACCAACCAATAGTTCATTTCCTCTCATCTGGTCATAACTCCATAACCAATCCATCGTGGGACTTTCATTTCTCAAGAGCCTTGACAGAAAAGAGAACAAAGCGAGATTTCACCCTTTCTGGAGAGATTATCCACTATTAGGCTATCCAATATAGCGAATAGTTTACGATGGACCCCCAACCCCAATGGCCTCTTCTAATGTAAATCCTTTTTCGATATCCAATGTGATTCTCCTTCCTTTCCTTTTCCTCTAGCAAACATATATGGCATGATTAGGCACCAACTAAGGTTAGGGTCTTTGGATGGGTATTAGCCCACAAAGGGCTTAACACTTGTGATGTGTTGCTGAGGCGTGCACCTAATTGTTGCTTGTCTCCACATTGCTGCCTATTTTGCTTGTAGGATACAGAGAGTCCGGACCATATTTTCTTCACATGCAGGTATGCGAAGCAAATTTGGCATAGGTGGTTTATTTTTTCGGGCCATAGGTATTCCGCACCTCGAAATGTTTCAAAAGGATTGTCATTCTCTCACTTACCAGACCTCAATCAAGCTGAAAGGGGGATAGGTTTAATTGCATCATATGCCACTCTTTGGTCCCTGTGGTTGGAGTGCGATGATAGGGTATTTAATGATGTATCCAAGGACTGCGATCGGCTATGCGATAGTGTTAAACTACTAGCTAGTTCTTGGGTTTTTGTTTCTTCTTGGGGTAATGGAATTCCTCTGTCAGGGTGGTTATTGAACTAGAGTGATTGTTTGATGTAAATCATCGTTTTGGTTGGGTAGCATCTGCTTGTGCTGGATGATCTAGTTGTTGTTGGTTGGCTCTTTTTTTTTGTTTGGATGATGGAGGTGTGTTTTTGTATACTGCTGGTACACAGCCTCACCTTTTGTACATTTTTATACTTTATTAATGCATACGTCCTTGTTTCCGTTCAAAAAAAAAAAAAAAGATTTGACAATAGAGTGGAGTGGAAGAAATGGAATATGTAACCAACAATGTTATGCAGGAAAAAAGGCTTCGTTGAGTTTAGCCTAATTGAGTTTTGACTAGAACTCAAGATACTTTGAATTTTCAAAGTTTTTCCTATGGATTGAAGATGTTCAACCTCGCTTTGAAGAAGATGCCCTTTTTGCTTATTCTTCTCCTATTTAGCACCACTTGTTAGACAATTGACATCAAAACAAAGTCTTTCCCTAGTTTAATGTTCAATATGGATTAATTTCTCTAAATCTCATACGGTGTTTTCTCGGAAAAATGAATTGATAATAACATCTGAGAATGGAATATGAGGTGCAGAACATGTCATCTGAGATTGCAATTCATGCTGTTAAATGAAGCCAAAAAGCTTGCATGGTTAGACTCAACTCCTACTGATTACTGACCATAGATCATGAGCTCCTTAAGGGAAATTTAGCTTCTAAAACATGTAAATATTTAGGGCATGGTTTGTTATTCAGTTTTGTTGCTCTACAGGTATATGCCTCATAATTGTATTTTCTAAAGGATGATACACCCATATTTAGAATGTGGAAGTTATGAATTCAATTACGATATGAGTCTTGGATGTGATTGCAACACATTCAACACCATATTATCATTGATGAAAGTCCAACACTGAAACATTTATGCATTTGGTCTTAGTATGCAAGGCTTTTGTTGAGCCCGAAATCGATAAATTTCTATACCATAAGAAATGGTACATAAATAATGCAAAGTTTATCATCTGAAGATTGTGCACAGTAAGTTAATATAGATTCTAATTGTTTCTTATAAATAAAAAAGATCTACACATTCTACCCACATTTAAAAAAGAAAAAAAGAATGCTAGGGATATGATCAATACCTGTACCTACATAGGTGGGATGCATGGGAAAAACTTGCCGATAGACAATTTTCATCTTCAAAGCATGGATACAAAACATAGTTCTCCTAATAGCAGCTTTTAGTTCAACTATCCAAGAGAATTCGGAACTTCACTCGTCTTTTGATGCTACCCCATCTGTCATAGCCTATTCCAATCTTACTATGCATCAATTTAATAGCCAAGTCAACATTACCAGCTTTTCTCAGTGCATTAATTAGAATTGAGCGAACTCTCCCGGGTATCTCACGGCCCCTATCAACAATTCCATCAGCCAATTTGCATGCCTGCTCTACACGACCTGCTTTGCACAGCACATTAATCATATCTTCAAATGCTGACTCAGGAATAAGACCCATTGGTGCTAGCTCATCCAATATCTTACAAGCCCTCGCAACCTTGCCCGAAAGACAAAGCCCTGTTGCAAGAGCTCTGAAAGAAGCTGAAGTAGGACTGATACCTTTATCAATCATCATCTCCCACAATTTCAATGCTTCTTCATTTCTATGTTTATTGAACAACCCATTTAAGAGTATTGTGTATGTATAAACTGTCTGATCACACCCTTCATCCTCCATTCTCTTAAAGAGCACCAGTGCTTCGTCAATCTTTCCACACTTTGCAAATGCATCAATAAGTGCATTATAGCAGTAAGAATCTGGTGTACATCCTCGGTCCACCATCTCTTCAAAAAGCTTTTCTGCTTCATCTATTCTCCCAGCTTTTCCAAGACCATCAATCAGGCTAGAATAGAAAATCATGTTAACTGTAACACCATTCTCTCTACAGAACTCAAAATACTCCATAGCCTTGTCCAATTTCCCCGCCTTACACAAACTATTAACAATAACACCATATGTAACCTCATCTGGTTCAAATCCGTCACCCTTCATTCTATCAAAAAGCCTCATTGCCGCATCCGCATTCCCATTTTTCGCAAACGAGTCGATCAAAGCCGTATAAATCGCCACATTACTTTTACATCCATTCCTAATCATACCCTCAAAAACAGCAAAACCTTCAGCAGATTTCCCTTCTTTACACAGCCCACTAATCACCAAACTATAGCCATGAGGCGGAATCTCCAATCCCTTCTCTCCCATTTCATTAAAAAGACTCAAACAAGAATCAAAATCGCCCTCAGAATAACATGACTGAATCAAAGTTAGATAACTAATTTTATCAGGATCAACATTCTTCACCTCCATCTCCCTAAATTTCTCCATCGCTTTCTTTATCATCCCCGTCTTACAATACCCTTTAATCATAATATTATAACTAACAACATCAGGAACAATTCTCCCACCTTCCATCACCTCAAAAACCCGCTCCGCCGACTCGATAAACATCGAATTCACCAACGCATCCATTAAAAAATTATACGTAAACAAACTCGGCTCTATCCCACTCTCTTTCATCCTCCGCCAAGTCCACAACAACTCCTCCACCATTCCCACCCCTCCCAAACACCTAATCAAACAATTTGCCGCCGAAACCGTCACCATAAACCCCCTATCCCTAATCTCACCAACTAAACACCTAATCCGATCGAAATCTCTCCCCGCCGCGAAAATCTCAACCAAAGACACGTAACAATCAAGCTTGTGCTTGTAATTCCTCTGTGTCCCCGCCCAATGGAAGAACCGGAGAGCCAGTTTAGGGTTTTCGCGAAGAACGGGGGATTTAAGCAGGTGCGAGACGAAATCAGGCGATAATTTGATTAAAAACGCGCGACAGTAATCGTTTAGGCTAGATTCGATGGAATTGTGAGGTGAATTGGTTAAGAGGTCGATTATGCGATCGACCCAAGGAGATGGTTCGAGGTTTTTTGAGACTAAATCGGATACATTGATGAAGGGGTCTATCCATTCGGGAGGAGGAAGAGAAGAAGTGGAAAAGCGAATTGAATTATGGGAAACAACGAGATTCGAGGTTTGACGAGGAGATGGAAGTCCGGCATTGATGAAGTGACGAAGAGATGATGATGAGTTGTTGATTGAAGAAATTGAAGATTCGTGGAGGGAAAGCAGTGATGTTGGACGTAATTTGACTAGGGTTCTTCTCATTGGGAAGATCTACCAGTGCTAGGGTTTTTCATGGGTTCTTTTGTTCTGTGAGTGTAACTCATGGTTTTGCATTGCAAGTGCCATGAGATTTTAGTTAGTATATTAGATTTGAAGTGAGAAAGCATCGAAGGTCCCATGGTCTAGTGGTCAGGACATTGGACTCTGAATCCAGTAACCCGAGTTCAAATCTCGGTGGGACCTTTTGGGGTTGGGGATTTATTTTTTGCTTGCTTTGAAATATATGAGTTTTTGGGGGTTAAGATCAGGGTCTACTGTCACAGTTCATGGCTTTTTTCTTTTTCTTTTTCTTTTTTTTTATTACTTCCTAGTTTATATAAGAATCATAAGACAGAGATGGAATAAAAAATAAGTTATGTTCATACAGAAGATAATTTCAGAATAAATTTCGACTACTTGTCCATCCGAAAAAAAAAGAAAAAGGAAGTTTAAAGGAGAAAGACATTGGTACTCAAAAGAAATGTATGGCTAATATCTTCAAATTATCCAACAATTGGTGCTCAAATTCTTCTCCTGTGATAGTAAAAAGTACTGATTCTCTTATCTTTGAAGCCAAAATTCACAAGCTCTTTTGATAAGTAAAATTAAAACCTAGTTTACCAGGAGTCCTCAATGTTTCATTCTGCAACAAGAGAAAATGTTTTTGAATACAATATATAAGCTCAAATGACTCTTCTAGGAACAAATTCAATTCTCGTCTCAACATACAAAATTTGCGAGAGAGAGAGAGAGAGAGAGAGAGAGAGAGTTTGGAGTAAGCTTACATAACTCAAATCATCAAAATTCAATAACTGAATTTACAGCAATGGATATGGGGCATGTAATACAAAGAAGAGATAATCCAAATTATAGGAATGGAAGTGGTGAAGTGAACTCAACTATACAAATCCTGAAGCGAGACCCCGCTGAAGTCAAGCTGCAACACAAAATGAGGAGCTAAGAGCAGAAGGCAAGATGCACACCAGATGGGGGCCAGCAGGATTGCAGCTTATATTGGCCTCAACGATATCTGGCAACCCAAGCTGGGGAGGACGAACATATCCAGCCACCAAAGGCACGCACATAACTGCGATCACAAGCCTTGACCCTGAAATACACCAAAAGTATTTAGAATGCACAGGTCTTATTAAATGGAAGTAAGAAACTGATGGGATCAGTAGACAGAATCCTCAAATAGAATTGCTTGGTAGGTAAAAAAAAAAAACTAGGTTTGAATAGAAATGTGAATATTGATATGGATACGATGACATGGTAACATATTAAAAGATAAAACTAGAAATAAATATATTCGAAAAATTGTAGGAGTAGCCAATATTAGAGATAAAATGAGAGAAAACCCACTAAGGATGACTTGAACACATACAAGAAAGACCATTAGATGCGTATGTTGGAAACAATTATGTATTGAAAATTAACAGTAAAGAAAGAAAAAGGACTTAAAATAGCATGAAAAAAGATAATTAAGAAAGATATAACTACTTGTCATACAATGATAGGCTTAGCCCTTGATAGAGCTGAATTGAGGAAGTGGATCCATGCCGCTGACCTCATGTAGTTTGAAAAAAGCTTTGTTGAGTTGAAAAAAAAAAAAAAAAAAAAAAACTTATTCAAGAATCCTTAAAACTAGTCTTGAATCATGGTCGTAGGCTATAATTTCTTGCAAGAAAAAAGCTATAAGCAATATAAGTCTATAAACCTTGCGTTGTGGAAAGAGAAACATGTCCGCGCTTCCTCCCAGCTATCATCCAGTTCTCTGGATTAGCCTTGACTTCATATAGTACCTCATCCTGCTGCACATGGAGATTTGGAAATTAGTAACTTTTGACAGATGATGAACATACGCCAAAAGATTTCAAAACAGACTTCTAAGATTGTACAATATATGCTGGTTTTCTTCCTTTCTTTTTCAAGTTAAACACGTAACATAAACAGCTAATAACTTTGTTCTTCAAAAAAAAATGAAATATAAAAATCTTGTTTTTGGGTTTTACAATAGTTGATTTTACTTTGTGCAGCGTGTAGAAGTTCTGTGTCCAAACCATTGGATCTTAATGCAGTACAGATTCAACTTTCAGAAGAAAGAATCAAGAACTGAGTTCTACTAAACATTCTACTAGCCAGCTCAGAGAAAAACTTGGAATCTTTTCATGATACTCTGAATAAATCTGATAATAAGATTCCTGAGAATAGCAAGTATCTATGAAAGCATTTATCACCAGACTAGGAAAGATGGATTTCTCAAAACATAAAAAGGTGGAAATCTAATTTGGCCAAGGCAACTGCTGTAGTTAAGAAGCAGGAAGTACATCACATTTTTACAGCAAGCATCTCAGCAGAAACATATTCACTTCTAATTAGGAAGGAGAGCTTCTCACGACTTACATTATCAGAAGAAATCACATTCTCCTCAAAACCCTTTAATCTTTCAACCCTCCATTTCATGCTGACCAGTTGGCCAACTCGCATACCACCTGTGGGGAGTGGAAGGAAACCGACTGCTACACATGGGTCAAGCACAGGCCTTTGCAGAACAAGTGCACTCTGGAAGAGCAGACCCTGTTCATTAATCTCAGATTCAGGTTCTAATGTGGCAGGAGTATGTGCTCCAATGTTCCTATCACCCTTGATTCCATATCTTATGTTTAAGATACTGTCTGGATGTGATGCTTCAGTTTCCTCTATAAAAGCAAATGACCTATAGTAATTAGAAACTTTATACATTATAATGATATGCAAGGAGTAAAAAATATCAAATCTAGAAGAATGTAAAATATGACATAATTTGCATTAAAAATCTAGATGTCTTCTTTGTTCACTTCTTGATGCAGGGGATGATATTTATCATGAGAACTCCAATGATAAACATAAACAAGTGCCTTGAGCATAAACATAAAAATTGTTGATATCAAATGATAGATGTTAAGAAAGCAAACAGCAGGATATATGCTTACCTCCTGTAGTTGCACTCCCCAAGTAGATGCCAAATAGAATTCCAGCTCTGGACGATGGAGAGATAACAAGAGGGAAGAAGCTTGACATTGGCCTTCCATCACCATTTCCTATGTGAACAAACCCATCTTGAAGATCCAACCAAGCATCATAGATGGTCAAAGTGGCCTTCACTTGGGAGTGTACCATGACCTTAAAGAACAGAAACAAAACAAAACTTAATAATTTGAAAAAAACATCAACTAGGAGGCTGATTGGAGATGCAGACACAGAAGTGAAGGTATGAATTCAAGGCAGACAGCATGAACCAGGGTTGCATGCGTGAAGAAAAAAAAAGCACTGGTACCCCAGCTTGCTTATTTTCCAACAGACAGTAGAAATCATATCTAAACGCTATAAGATTGAAATCATATCTAAACACCATAATGAAGTGGCCTGTCCAGTTGTACAGGCTACAAAAATAATGAAAATGAAATAGTGGCTAAAATAAACTGGAATAAGGTGGTCAAATGAATAGCCAGAACCAGATAGATCTCAACATCTAAGCCAAAAGTTTCCAAAAATTTGAAAATACCAATGATTGGGGCCATTGAAATAATATTTTCAGTTTCATGCACTTATGTGAGTGAGCATGCACGAACTATTTTATCTGGATGGACAGTTCATCAATTGTTAAATATGGAAGAATTGCAGGAACTCACATAAAGAAACAAGTCAGTACCAGAAGTTTTGGACCTGTAATCCAAACCACAGACTTAACATCTTTGGTTCAAAAGATGTTGAGACCAGAGATACTATATCAACGAGGGCAGAGGCACTAAAGTTCCAAATAACTTTGACATCTCCCTCTTAGAATAATAATTTCAGATATGTTGTTATTTCAAAGTTTTATATCATCTCAAAATGTTTTGAAAGATTTGTCAGCCTTGAATGACAAAATGAGTATTTAGGGTCTTTCTCAGGTTTGCCGAACCATTTTGTCCGTTACCCTTGTAAGTTTGGTACAAAGTTGTTGGTTTCTGTTAATTTAGATTTATGTCAAAATTGATATCTCGGAACAGTTGTCATAGTGATATTTTTTATGATACCACTATAAGCAAAACAATGAAAAAGCACTGTGAAATGACAAAGGAGTTGGTACCTGCAAAAGCATAGTTCCATCATTACACTTGTCAGAAACACGTGAGGTCACATGGAACGGATCGGTGAAATGCACAGCAACAGTCCTGTTATCAAGATCAGATGTACAGGACAACATTTCAATACACAGATATCTGATAAAAATGGTAGCTGATACATGTCAAGAAGGTAAATGAATTTGAAAACCTTTCAAATATTTGGTTATGGGATACACCAAATTCAAGCTTCAGAGCTATTGTTCTCATTCCATCCACAATACTGGGTTTCTGAGGAACAACTGTCCACAACATGAAGCAGGAATAACATTTAAGCAGCTGGATACAAAAAAAGTAGCATATTGACAATGCCACAGAGAGAAACTTCCTAACCTGATGACGTTCCTCGGGCAAGCCTGCTGTCCATGGCCTGGACAGGAAACCATAAAACACTCTCTCTCTCACTTGCCCAATCAGGCAACTCTATTTTACCATCTAAGAGTGTCAACTGCGTAAGTTCTTCAGGAGTGACAGAACCATCATTTCTATCATCATTCACATTCTCTGAGCTCCCACAGCTGCGCAATGACTTATGGTAGCTTCCCAACTCAATATCATGGGAGTCTTCAATCTTCAGACCAGGACCAGTATCTATATGCAAAACAGCACCTTTAAGGGAGTAATTAATGGGCTTTATAATTAGTCCAACCCACTGAGGTTCATTCATCAGCAAAGCAGATGAAATGGCTGAAGTCAGGTCAACTAGAGGTCTTGGCTTGAATACCTAGGAAGAGGAAAGTTGGTTAGAGAACTAAAGAAGAAGATAATTCAGTTGAAAAAAGAGCACATTTTAGCAGAATATGTTGCAAGATGTCAAACTTCAACTTCAATTATAATATTTTAAGTTGTGTATACATCATTATGCCTACGCAGTAATTTGTTGTAGTTCATATTACATGCCGACTCAAAAAAGAAATAAAAAAAGGGGGAAGGGGAAGATAGGAAGAATTAGTAAATGATATGGAATACAGCACGTATCAACTCTAGGGGCATTACCTTTAGGATAGGTCTTGTTGGCTTCTCATAGCTCATAAAATCATCACTGTCTGCAGGACCACCTTTGGAGAAGCTGTGGGATCTAAACCGTAAATTCCCAATCCGCCCAGTGAGAACTCCTAATACATATGAACCTGGTCTTTGAGGGGGCAATGCGAGTGTAATGGTGTTCCTGCCAGGCTTCAGTATGGAAGCAGCGGAACTTGTTATGGCCTGAAAGTTGAAGGAAAGAAAAAAGGAACTTTTTGAGAATAACTGCCTGGAAGAAAAAACATCGCTCATATGAACTTAGTGAAATAGTAATGACAAACCTTAACACCCTCATCAGCACTATATGTAGCTATAAGGGTGAGACTAAGTGATTCAAGAGTTATGTCATCGGGAAAGCCACTCCATACGGTAACAGATAGTGTACCAGGGTCTCCATCACATAGCTCTAGGGGCAGACCAGGATTTCCAGAAAATGTTATTAATGATGACACATCAAGGGGCACAGGGTGCTCCATTTCACTATGTGCAAGCCGAACCACTTCTGATTGAAATGCTTGTCGTTCCTTGGTCAAGAATAAGCCCTTGTCTAATGATAGTAATTTTACACAAGATGACAGGTAGCCAGCCTGATCATTGAGCATCTTCTGACACTCTGCCAAATTGGGAAGGACTTCAGCCAACAGGTCTTGCCATCCTTCACCAGCATAGAGAGCACAGACCTTCTCATATGATCTTGCAGCCAGATCATAATTTTTATGTCGATGATAAACAGCTGCAAGCTCACCATCAAGGACAACTCCATGTCGTTTCCACCAAGAATGGTGGTAATTATCAGCAGCACCTTTGGTTAGCTGCAGATATTTTTGCTGCCACATATAAAATCCAAAGTCTATATAAAGTCATGAAAATGAGGGTAGCCAGTGCAAATAAAAATGTAAAATGCAAATTACATAGACAAAAAATCATGGAACAATCCTTAAAAAAATGTACATGTGCATAAAAAAAAACTAAAATGAAAGAAATTCGGTAACTCTCGAAAGAAGGACAAGACGAAGCAACTATAAAACTAAAAAATTTAATCATTCTTGGAAAGGGTGATGCTGCTCAACACAGGTAAATTACCTCAGGAGTTTTTAAACAGGGTTATTTCAAAGAAAATAATTCCATTGACAAGGAAGAAATGAGAGACTTATTTCTGGATACCATGGCATTCGTTCTAGAAAGAGCTCAATCATCACTAAAACAAGCACAAGTAATTTTCAGGCATACCATTTAATGATATGCATATTCAATTCCCACCACTTACCTTTCAAAGAAAAAAAAGTATCATTGAAAAGTCCCATATTACTACTATTCTCAGCATATCAGGATTTAATATTTGATATTAGTGTTCAATAATAGAAGTCATATTATCTAACATTCTATATCTGAGTACTCCACAAATTTCAGTATAATTAGAATTCCGGGTGCATGTTTAGGGTTACAAGGGGTTTTGGCTTTTCCAACACTGCAAAGGTCACTTGATCCCATGACCTAATAGCTTACCTCACGTCACTAGTTTGGTTACTGATTCCCAAAAACTTATTGTCAATTCTGGAAAGCAAAGTGATGTGGGACATACATGAGTTAGAGTCTAATTAAGATTTTTATTTTTATTTGTATTTTTTTAGGGTTTTTATTTAATTTAGAGTTATATTTTGATTAGGATTTTAGTTGGAATTTGGGTTTGTTCAAGAGTCCCAGTTGGTGTCAGTTTAAAAGTTATATTTAGGTATAAATATTTTAGGATGTAATTTGGAAAAAGCACCGGTTATTGATTATTGAATGAAATTGATTTGATCTCTTGTTCTCTTTCATTCCTCTTCCCATAGCGCTGCGCGATTACAAAGACTGAGTATAAGTCCGTCAACAGGTATGATTTCATTTGAATCTTCACATATGAGACTCTATATGGATAGTTAATTATGTGGTGAGACTCTACCTATCTTTCACAATCATCATTTATCTTCTAACTATTATTGACCCTAAAAGCCTAACTTCGTGCATAACTGATGCTTCTCGCTTTCCAAAAGATCCTTCTAACATCAGTGCCGAAGTTCCTAAGTATTTTAAATTTATATTATCATGAATTCCATCTCAATTCCTTAATTTGCATTGTAAAACCTTAATTTCCACCATTTTATATGCTTTGCTAAAAGAACTTAGATTCTCTTGCATAAATTTTGTTATCAAAGCGTACCAAAGCTGGAAAATGTGTCATGCTTTATATGGAAATGATCAGAATTCTTGTAAACAGTCTCCATGCATCACCCTAAAAACATCTAGTACCTAAAGTTTCAGTGAAAAATATGAGTTTTCATTGTCTAGCTCTCTCCATATCATATGAATGTAAGGTGCTGTTTAAAAAAGGATGAATTCATATGGGCCATAAGGAGAGGTATCTAAACCATTAAGGCAATTGCTACAAGAAGCACGGAAAAAAGAATCATGAAAAACTAAGAAAAGCAAATTACACTATTGTAGTTCACGCACCTCAAAGTTCTGTGGAGATGATAAAGACTTCCATAAATCAGGATCTGATATTGTGCGCTGAAGAGCATGCTCAGCAGCAACATGAATTTCAGAAATTCTCATTGGTCGATCAAGTGAGCTCTCAAAATTTCCTGGTGAAGAGTTGACCCGTAACATAGAAACTTTATTTGATAGGGGTGTCCTCAGAGAGACATCTAAACCTGAGCTGTCAATATACAAACCAGATAAGGATTCCAGAAGATTTAGAAAGGAATAAAGACAATTCTTTCAAAAGAGAGGAAAGTAGAAAGTCCTAGAACTTTTTCAGAAAAGATAGAAATACATCAAAGCTATGGACACCTTGCCATTAGCCATTACCCATCAGTAAAAGTCTGACGACCATCAATTATTTCAGACACATTTCCAGCAGAAAGAGAAGCCCTCCGTCGATTAGCCTCTCTTAGAAGGAAAGAAGGTTCTAAAGGCAACGGTTTCCTCTGAATACCAAATAGCTGGGCTCTAGGATTGGATTGAAGAATCATCTGCAAAGACAAGACAGCACATGAAACACAAGTAACAGAGAAGGATTGTGGAATCATTAGGTGAAAGCATGATGTTAGCGATGATCTATGTCATACACGACACCAGTGACAGTCCTTCTATTGAAAAAATGACTATGAACACAACATCCTCACCAAATATACATTAAACATCCCACAATGCTGTATTTCCTACATGATAAGTTTCAAAACGTATAGCTAGGTACAACCTTCTTTTTTCACGACATTCTTGAAAAAACCAATATATGAGATGAAGCTCAAACTCATATGTAAGTATGTAACAGATAGAAACTAAAGATTCATAAGAGGAAGCAAAGAAAGACATTTAAAAACCCTTGACTTTATAAAGAAAAGATAATTCTTGTATATACAAAAAAAAAATTGTCATAAAATAGTTTTTTTCTCACAAACTGTTCTTTAAGCATTATTTTTTTTTTAAAAGAAACTAAAGTGTATTGTATTATATATATATGTGGTAAAGGATATAATCAATTTGTACGAAACCTCATAGAGGCACCCCTCTGACTAAGTACAAAAAGCAGCCCACCCTCTGAGCCAAGCTCCCAACCCAAACCCATTAGACAAACAACTGTTTGCCACCCAAAAAAGATGCTAGGAAATGCGAATTCTCCCACACAGTAGCCGCTGAGGAGAAGACATCATGAAACACTCTGTTGTTCCGCTTCTTCCATACAAACCATAAAACAGCCAAACAAATCCCAGTGTTCACGCCACGTAGCATGAATGTTTTGAATGAAGAGAAAAAGAACAATGCTATCCGTAGCAACCTCGTCGTCACCCATGACAGGGAAATGGAAACGCCATCTACTCCATACCTCATTGGCAAATGGGCAATGCCAACAAATATGACTAACTGACTCCAACTCCCTCCTACAAAGAAAGCACCAATATGGAGACAAGCACATAGATGGGAACCTCTTCTACATCATATCCCCAATGTTCATCTTCCCATAAGACGCCACTCAACCCAAAAACCTGACCCTCGAAGGCACGTGGGCCTTCCAAATAAAATTATGGTTAGGAAAAGGAAGACCATCGGGCACAGAGAGAATAGAGGAGAGGAAGGATTTAGTGGTAAACAATCCAGAAGAATCCCATGGCCATATTGTTCTATCATTGTCCCCAGAAAGATAACACCCATCAAGCACCCCAAGTAAGGACACCAAATCCGCCTCCTCCCTAGAAGAAAGAGCACCCCCGAATTGAAGATCCCAAGATAAAATAGAATCCCCAAGATTACGGACGAAGTCTACGATCGGCCTATTGTGGAGAGAAGAACGACGATAGAGGTTAGGAAACAGAGATTGGAAGGAAGCCGCCCCCCACCATACATCCTCCCAAAAACGAATGGAATCCCCTTTGCCAATCTTGAGCCGCACCATAGGGGCAAAGAATGGGTATAGAAACGAAATAAATTTCCAAGGGCAGTTCTACAGGCTAAACCCGCAGCCCTTTGGTTATCCCTAAAATCGTGTCTGCTCCGGAACACCCTCCCCCATAACTAATCCGACTCCCGAGGAAACCTCCACAACCATTTCCCAACTAATGCCTTGTTCCTAGCTGACAAGTTGCCTATCCCCAAACCACTGTCCTCAATCTTCCTTTGGACAACATTCCAAGCCACTAGATGAGACCCATGCGATGAGACATCATTCTCCCACAAGAAATCCCTCATCACCTTCTCAATACGAGCCGCCACCTTTCTAGGAATCTGGAACACTGACAAATAGTAAGTAGGAAGAGCATCAAGAACAACCTTTATCAGAGTGAGTCTCCCGCCTTTAGATAAAAAACTTCTCTTCCACCCATCCAATCTTCTTGCAACCTTTGAGAGAGCAGGCTCCCAAAAATCAATCTTAGAGAGATTTCCACCTAGTGGCATACCTAAATATTTCATAGGTCAACCACTAGTAGCACACCCAATTCCACTAGCCATCTCCCCCAACCAAGTTGGGCAAACATTAATGCCAACCATTTGGTTTTTAGCCATATTAATCACCATCCCAGACATCCAACGAAAGCATTCAACCACCGTAGCTGCATTACGAAGGCCTCTATCATCACCCTCGAGGAAGAGCAAAGTATCATCTGCAAATTGAAGATGGATAACCTCTACCCTCTCTCGACCAGCCCTAAACCCTGCAATCAATTCAGACTCCCTAGCTGAGTCCAACATCCTCCCTAAAACATCCACCACTAGGGTAAATAGGATGGGGGAAAGAGGGTCGCCTTGCCTTAGCCCCCTCTCGCCCACAATCTTGCCTTGGGGACGACCATTGATGAAAACAGAATAGGACACAAAATGTGGGCATCCCTAGATCCACATCCTCTATCTAGGCCCGAACCCCTTCATCTTCAAAACATAATCAAGGAAATCCCAATTAACCATGTCATACGCCTTAGCAAAATCAAGCTTAAACACCACCCCTCCCTTCTTGGAAGATCTATAATCTTCAACCAATTCATTTGCAATGAGAGCAACATCCATAATCTGACACCCCTGAATAAATGCCATCCGGTTCGCGGACACAGTACCCTGCAAAACCTCCTTCAACCTATTAGCCAAGACCTTGGCAATAATCTTATACAAAGACGTGGTAAGGCTGATAGGCCTGAAGTCAGTTACCCTCCTCGACGCATTCTTCTTTAACAAATGAATGTTTCATTAGTACAGCCATTCATGACTCCATTATGAAAAAACTCCGCTAGCACCTTCATGAGATCATACTTGATGATGTCCCAACAACTCTGATAGAAACTCATAGTCATACCATCCGGCCCAGGAGCCTTGGAACCTTCTCAGTCAAAAACTGCAGACTGCACCTCCTCTATAGAAAAAGAAACCTCAAGAACCTTGCACTCTAACACCAAGATTGGATGTCACTCAATACCATCCACACCCCGGGCACGTTCCCCACTTTTTGAGAAGACCCCTCTGAAGTGATTAAGAACTTCCTCTACAATCTCCCCATCCTCTTCAATAAGGGACCCATCCTCCCTTTCCAATTTGGAAATCGTATTTAGCGATCTCCTCCCACTCATAAGTCTATGGAAAAATCTGGAATTAGCATCGCCATCCTTAAACCATTGAACCCGTGATTTCAACATGGCAACCCAATTGTCTCTAACACAGAGTCTCCACAATTCTGCCTTTGCCAAGGAACGTTCATGGGCAAGAACTTTGTTCTAATCAGGACTCCCTTCCTTCCTATCCAGCTCCATGATCAACTTCTCGAGCTCAACTCTCCTCATGGACTCCCACCCCAACACCTCTTTGCCCCACCCGTTGAGTCTGAACTTCACAAATTTAAGTTTATGCATAAAGCGATAGCCCTCCCACCCAAGTGAGGGCCCCTCCCCCCACCAACTCTCGACGCGAGATTTGAAATCCTGATGATCAATCAATCTAGCATCGAACCTGACAGGCCTGGGACCCCATTTTGACTTCACAGTGTCCAATACAACTGGCCAATGATCAGAGACAACCCTGCCACCCACCTCCTGTTTGAAAAATGGGAACACCTCCGACCAACCTGCACCCACTAAAAAACTGTCCAGCGTGCAACACACTGGCTGTGCTCTGAAATTGGACCATGTGAACACCCCATTAAGTAGTGGAGGGTCACATAGTTCCAACTCTCTGATTAGAGCATCAAATCCCGCATACTTCTCGTAATCCGCCCACTGTTAATCTTTTCTGAGAGGCAACGAACAACATTAAAATCTCCTGCAACACACCACCGGTCCCCACAGATACTACTCAAGCCCGCAAGTTCATCCCAAATTCTTTAAGCATTATTTAAATTATAATTAAACCGTTACTTTATCTTTTTGCAGTAGTGATAAATGAATTGATTAAACATATTGAAGGAGATATTCCATGGTGTATGTTATTTATTGATGATATAATGCTATTTAATGAAACTAAATCCAAAGTAAATGTAAGCTAGAAGTTTGGAGAAAGGCGTTAGACTCTGAATAGTTCAAGATTAGTAGGATCAAGACTAAATATATTAAATCTAAAGACAATTTGGGCTATAGAAGAAGATATCCCGAATTCTATTAGACAACTAACTCATTATAATTGATGTTAATCAATGTACACATTCCAGTGATGTAACTTGTTTTTCTTTCAGTATGATTCATAAGAAATCCATCATCATATTAGCAAAGATTTCTTCCACAAGTATATGAAATAAATATGATGACAATAGAAGACTCCATTGTCCAACAGGAACTAGGCGTATGCCCTCTTAGAAAAGAATAAGAATGGTACCATTTATATAGATCAACAAAAAAAAACTACTTGCCCTCTCCTTAGTGAGCACTTCTGCTGAAGCATCAGCTGGAAATAAAGGCCAAACTGCTGGCTTTGGCCAGGGTAGCATGCTCAGATCAGCACTGCAGAAAAAAAATTTAAAAATTAAAATAACAAATAAGGGGATAGAGTAAGATGCATTCAGTGAGGTACAAACTGCAAAGAAAACGATATAGTAGCTCAGCAAAAGAATAATAAACTAATAGCTTGAAACTAGTAAAAAATCGTTGCAACTGCTGACATAATTAAGGGTCTATTTCACAACTAGGTCTGAATTTAAAATTAGTTCTGTCAGGAGCCTGCCTTGGCGCAATGGTAAGACTTGTCGTTGTATGGTGGTCATGGGCTCGAGTTGTGGAAACAACCACCTGCAATGCAAGGGAAGGTTGTGTACAATAGATCCAAAAGTGGTCCAACTCTTCCCCGAGACCCTGCATATGCGGGACTTTATCCACCAGACTACCCTTTTATTTATTTATTTATTTATTTTGTTAACGTAGTTAAGGGTCTATTTCACAACTAGGCCTAAATTTGCGAACTACATTTCAATACTTGCAAGAAACTAAGGTTATGTTTGATTCATGATTCAAAAACAATGATACAATCTGAAAAGAAAATTCAGAAAACGGCCTTTTTATCATTTTTGAAAAACAACTTGTTCTCCTCATAAAAAAATTTTGAAAAAAATGTTTTCGGTTTTAATCACCAAAAAGCATTTTTTGTGTTCTCAAGTTTTCAAATACAAAAAAATTGTATCTAAATCACAAACCAAACGAGGTTTACAATTTTGAGAAAATTTGGTAGTTAAATCTTGCAATTAATCAACCAATCCAACTATTTTCGAATGGTATCTAAAGGATCCCAAAGACAACATAACCCATCCTCACTCATCAGAGGGCTGAATATGTTCAAGAGAGCCAAGAAGGGCAAGAGCACCTCCAACTCCTCTCTCAATGAGGTTCCTCCTTAAGTGGAGATCTTAGGAGTTAGGAAGGCCTACCTACACTAACAATGGGGGAAGTCAACAAGAAGGCAGAAATGGGATTCCTCCAAGCGCATGGAGTCTAGTTGGATAGTGCACACCAAGATTGCTAATGGTTAAAACCTTTCCAAGTAGTCTTGCAATTGGAATAGCCTCTTGCAATTGCAAGAGATTTTTGGGGGGATTTCTTATTTTGATCGCTTTAGGTTTGGAGAACTCTTTGTCCTCCTCCACTGCTTCGTTCTTTTGCTCCTTTATTCTTCCCCTTTTCTTTAATATTTTTTCAGTTACCTATAAAAAAAATATTCCGACATCCAAGCTTTGTTACCTCTCTTAGATGCCTGCATCTAATTGGATAGCATCAGGAAACCTATCTCAAGGATATGATTTAGAAATTAGAGCATTGGTGTAATTTGAAACATTTCTTTAGTTGGAGGAGCTGTAGTCTTCCTTGCCATATCATTCTTGGTTTAAACTTTAATCTTCTTAATTAATACATTAGCTTAGATTCTCATCAGGAAAAGAAATAAAAAACACACCCTAAAAAAGAATGAAAAGATTGCACTCTACCACCAATCAAGTCACTCCCACTTGAATCCAAATGGAAACTATAAGGTTTGGCCTCAGCCTCAGGTAAGGTTTGCAAATTCAAATAAGTGAAAGTAACTGCCACAATTTACTCTTCCCATGACTCATTCTAGTGGGATCTTAAAATTCAGCACCATGCATTTTCTTTAATTTCCCAGACAGAATCTACATCTGTCAAGAGATATGACTGCAAATTCCAAAGAATATTAAAAAGAACAGTCCAATAAGGATGTGACAAATGTGTACAGAACTAATGTAGAGTTGATATGCAAGAGTAGAACCCATACCTGTTAACAGGACTTCTTTCTATTTCTGTTCCATATCCAATTAAATATGCAAGCCTCATAAACTGACAACAAGATAGGTAACTTTAAGTAAACGATCATGGCAAACTTAACATAGGAAAACAATATAAAATTCAATACAAAATGGCACTTGTGAAATCTCAGACAACCATCAAGAACTCACAAGAGAGAAGTGCAGCAATGCTTTCAGAATGTTTGAATCTATGTCCAAGATTCAGAATTTGTTGACTAAGTGATTTTTGGAGTTCTATCTAATTTCTACAATAATAGAGTATCATAATAGGTTGCACACCAATCACAAATTTGGCACATGAAGAATTCACCTTAACCCGGCTTAGTGAATAGAGATCACCGTGTAGACGATAAAATTCTTTCTCAACATCTGGTGGCAGGATCCCATCATTATAATGAGAACTAGTTGCATCAATCAAAGCCAAGCAAGCAGATATCACCCATGCTTCCCGCATACAAAAGGGTAGTGCATTCTGCATGGAACTCCAGGAGAGAGCATTGAGCAAAAGGGGACCAGCAAATATATATATATATATATATATATATAGATAGATAGATAGATAGATAGATAGACGGACAGATAGACAGAGAGAGAATGACATACTTCATGCAATGCCAATGCCTTTGAGAAGCTGATTATGAATAAATAACCCCTCGAAGCAACCTCAGCAGGGCGATTCAGCTTGAATAATAGCTGTGGATTCCAAAAAAAAAGACCACCAGGATATTAAACTTAAGGGGAAGTTGCAACTATATCATTGAAATTAAAACTTTCCCAAGGAAACAAAAGAAGCCTCTGTGAGAGAACAGGATTATTAGATAACTCAGTGTGCTTCCTTCAAATAAACTGAAATTTGTTTCAATCAAAGAAATGATAATTGGATATAGAAGGTAAAAGGCGTCATCATAATATTAATAAAATTCATGCATAAACCCCAATTTTCTAAAGTAGGCTATGAATATAAGGAATCTAACCCAGTCCTCCAGTAGTTACTGTTTTTATAAACTTGAGAGCATCATTGACATGGCAAGCAAAATAATTAAGCTATCTAATTTATCAGGAAACATATCTTGTGGTACTTCACATTTGCAAGTAATGAAGACTCACAATTAATCCACATAGAAGAGCATCAACAAAAGAACGTGTAGAACAGTATGGAATTGACTCATAAGATCATACACATGAAGAGTTTGATCTTCCATGTGGGATAAGTAAATAGGAATGTTAACTAAATTTGAGAAATTACAGCCATTGTTGCAATCAGCAGACATATCAATTTATGAATTAAATTTCTTCGAAGATAATTGTTGCGCACTACAAACTTCACCTAAAGATTTCCCCCGCGGAGAAAAAGAGACCGTCATCATTCACCAAAGTCCTCATACCGAACAGCCAGAGTTGACTACACATAAATCCTGTTCCACCATTCCACTAAACTCAACTCAATAAAGTGTTTTTCCAACTACATGGGGTCAACTTCCACCATTCCACAATCTAGGTTCATATTCACAATCACAGTAGAAGCCTTCATCCCCCCCTCCCTAAAGTCGGATATATGAATGTTGTTCAGCTATTCCAACCTATAAAGTCTTGCACTCCATCAATTGCACTGTTTTGTTTCTTTATCAGTGTTCTAGTGTCGTTCCAAACCTTCATATTACACAAGTACATTCACTGCTGATGGCACAAGACTAAACCATATCAAGCAACAATTTTTTTTTTTCCCTGTAAGCCATGAATTTCTAAAGATTCTCGTCACTTAATTTGCCTTCCTCAGATTCACTCTTTTCAAGAATAGTTTTACTCTGGCATCTCAGGTTCCTCAAGAGATATAACTATTCTATTAAATGCTCCTAGCTACCAACATTCTGTTTCATTCTACTTGGTAACATGACCTCTAGAAGCATTTCAATTTCAGTCATCCAGCTTTAAGCCTTCGACTGATCAAGGCAAAACTTTCTTAAGCCCATTCCTTTTACAAACCTAGATGACAGAAATGGTTAACTTGGTCACCTCCAGCCTCCAGTCTACAATCTTAATGATTGCAAAGTCTTTAAGTCTTTACCCAAAATTAAGTCATCATTCAAAGTAACAAGCAGAATATACCAGGGACATTTACCAATAAAGTAATTGTCGGATAGAGAAGGGCAGGCAGTAATATTGTTCTATAGAATTATTTTTGGGTTTACTTGCTTGCCTACAGGAGTAGATAAAAACATACATATTTCACCATCAAAATGAAAGAAAGGTGCAAATTCTTAAATTAATCTACTTGACACTGTAAACAGTAAAATCCACATAAAAAAAATAGTAGGGATATGTTTCAAAAATAGTTCACTTTAGCCTTTCTTATTTTGTCTGGAATAACTTACAGCACATTCCAAACCTACAGACCTTTGATTGGCAGGCAAACAGATATTGCCTAAATTCAAACTCTCTCAATGAATCATCTTGCACTAGTTGTGACAGTGGTTTGTAGCCAGGTTTAAGCAGTGCTGCCTGATCATCACCATGGTCAAGTCCTCCAAAATCCCTCTTTTTCACAGTTGTAGCATTTACTGTAATTATAAAAATAAGTTAATGAGCAAAATTTCTTAAGACTAATAAAAGAAGCCAGAGGTGAAATTTCACCAACAAAGGAAGCAAAGGAAGCATTAATTGCTGAGTGGCAGTCATAAATGACATTTTTTCACAAATGCAACCATTATATGCTAACAGAAAATACAACTACCATAAATAAATTAGGAAATAGAAACTTCTATTAAGAATGATGCAACTGATAATAAAAGAAACTTTCAACTTCAAAAAGGAAAAAATGTATTTCTAGCTCCAGCACTTTTCAACAAGCATTGGCATTTTGACTGTCTAGGACCAAATTTCTTGCCCTGACAAATTATGACCATGGAAATAGAAACACTGCCATCTGCCCGCTCCCACCCCCAAACAAGAACCAATACACTCCTACTCCACTACCATGGTTTTGTTTGTGAGAGAGAGAAGGGGGTTCTTAAAAAGGCAGGAGAGGCCCCTTCAACAAATTCCTGTATAGTTCATGCAATTTACCAAACATAATAATTCAAAAGAATAATAAATTCTACCAATTAGTTTGTTATAGAATAAGAGCTTAGAAATATGTACAAGCTAAAAAAAGAAGTTCTCATCACATAAATGTAGGCTTACTAAGCATCACAGTCGTTTCTGATCCATATCAGTAAGATCTTACAATCCCACAACCACTCTTTGATTCATATTCAAATTAAAATCTTTTAGAAGGAAGTCAAGGTCAGATCATGATCCTTGCCTAATTCTCTAGTCCCTGTTGAGTTGTAAAACTGAAACCTAAGGACTAGAAATTGGTAGATTCATGTATCCTAAAGCTAGAGCTAATCAAGCTAACGCCTAAACTTGTCTAAACCAAAAACTGATTACTCAAACTAACCAATAACCAGCCAATGAGGCGTTGGCCAAGTGGTTGGGTTGAGGGGCAAAGAACCAGGAGGTTCCAAGTTCAAGCCCCAACCACTTGTGTCCCTCCCAAATTTGTGAGGGGAATCAGGCGGTAGTGACTTGCAATTACTGAAGATGAAGTTGATGAAACTTGTCCCAAGAGAAGACAAAGCAACAAACATGTTTTTCCTCTTTCCTTTTTTTAGTTTTCTTTTCATCTTCCTTAATTCAATTCTTTTAATTCAGTTCCTATCAAGTACACCAATTTTATATTTTTCCTACTTTCCCTGTCCTTTTGTTCTTTTTATTCTTCATTTTTCTTTTACATTGCTATCATACTTGTTTGTTAACAACTTTGGTTTATTTTCCAACTCTATTTATTTATTTATTCTTTTTCCCCTATGTTTTGTTTTTGTTTTTACTATTGCTTCTTTAGTGTAAATCTAAATAGTTGACGTTTTTGCTACCATTGGTGGTTTGATAATTAAGAACTAGTTGAGATTTCAGCATATATTGCTATACGTTAAGTTTTGATAAAATTTGTTAGTCTTATATGCAATTGCCTTAATAATTGATCAATATAATGAACAAATTTGAACCTTGATTTTCTTGTATGTTTACAAAATGTAAACTAAGGAGCTGCTATTTACACAAGTTTTACTACTTTAGATGATCTTTGGTGCTAAAAGGGTTGGTCATATGTTTCATAACATTAAAAAAATTATTTAAAAAGTATTTTCCATAGTTTGCAGAATCTTCTGCTCCGTGATCCAATTCTCAAGAGCCCCTTACTGATCCTACGTTGAATCTGAATCCTAACAATCAATATAAAGCCCAGCCTTAATGTTTTGAATGTTCAACACAACCTTTTTATATATGTAGTTTTCATTGGAGAGTGACAAATATAACACATGTTCAGGAGTACATTGTATTCTAGAACACCACTGTTATGAAGTATGCAGATATAGATATAGTTGGACCCTAACACGTGCTACTCAGTTGAATTACTGGAGTAACCAATGAATAGAAAGTGGTCACCGAAACTAGAAATTTAAATGACAAAACAAACATAATATAGTCATTAAGAACCTGTTTCCAAATAGCAAAGTTCTAGTTCATCATATTCACGTAATGCATCTTCATGAAGATGAGCCATCTCAAACAGAAAAGCCAAGCTTTCCTGCAGAAGGAGAAAATAGCAAATTAAACAAGAAAAACTCAAATTCTAAATACTTCAAGCAATAAAATAAATAAATAAATAAAAACTTCAGATGCGGGATGGAGGGTAGTGGGGTATCAAGGGGATGTGAAAGGAATGCCCTAAATTTGCACCTCTCTTCTATAGAGAACTGAGGGGACATGCTTTTATCTTTAAGGCCACTTATCAGAGTCTCAGTTAATGCACTATTTAAAAGACAACTCCCCCCCCCCCCCCCCCCCCCCATGTTTCCCCCATGGGTCAAATGACAGAGAAGCAGATAACTCCCCAGGCCCTTCTCATCCTCAATCTAGAAAGGATAAGCAAGTTTTAGCAGCCAAACCCCTTTTTTCTAGATTTTCTTGGTCATAACTAGCAAAATAAGATGTCTAAAACTGAAAATAACCTTCAAAATGAAAAAGTTACAGAAGTTCCACACTGGCATAAAGCGTTGTTCGGTGAGTTTGCGAATCTCATCCTCATAAAACTGAACACGCCTATCCAATGTATTCCTGATGGATTCCATGATCTTGGAGTCCAAGTCTTCCCAAAAGTTTGCATCTTGTCCATGTATGTCTAGTTTGCAACACCTAAATGAATGTTTAGAGTCCCCACAGGATAAGAAAGAATAAAAAGAAATAAGAAGACTAAAAAGGAAAAATATATATAATTCATATCATTATGAGCTCAACTTTCCATATGACAACCTACTTCGAAAACACCAAATGTCAACAATGATCAAACTGTTTTCAGAGATTAAATCAAACAAAGTTTGCAGAAGATGAACTTGGTAGAATTATTATCTTTTAAGAAAGAAAAAACCATGGATCAAATCAAAATGATACAAGGAAGAGATCCATCACATAAAAACTAAGTTATTCCTATAACGGAACTTAAGCACAGATTCGAGAAAGGAAAAACTAGAGATTCAGTTGCTTGCATACCTTTCTCTCTTTTTAGAGTTAAAATCTACTTCAAGTTTGGCATATATTCTTTTGGCCAACTTAGTGGCTTGGTCATTGCTCAGATGAGCTTTTGATACAAAAACAATAAACCACTCTCGTTCATCATTTTGAACGATTAGTTTTAAACGTGGTTTTAGTATGGTCTTGAACTCGTCAAGGTCCTGTACAAGAGAAAAAACAAGTAATTTACATAAGTAAAAGCAACAAAAAGAAAATTTATGAAAATAAGTTTCAACAAAGAAAAAAAAAAAGAGATCCGCACGTTGAGGACTAATTAGTAGATAGGATTTTGAGTTGTAGATTTTATCAAAATTCCAGCTATATAATTACAGTAGGATCTTAGTTGTTTATTTTTAGTAGAAGAATGATTGTTTTATAGGATTTTTGCTGTCTACTTGATTAGGACTTTTATTAAAAGTTCTCTAGGAGTCTAACTCTTTACTTGAGCGTCTATAAATAGTTTGTACTAGGGTTGTAGAGAGATGTCTGGTTGGATATGAATTAAATAAACAATTTAGGTCGTGTTTGGTTTATGATCCGGATACAGTTTATGTATCCAAAATTCCAAAAACACAAAAAATGCATTTGGTTGAGTAAATCCGGAAAACAGTTTTCAAATTATTGTGAAGAAAACAGGTTGTTTTCGGAAAACAATAAAAAGTCATTTTTTTCTAAATTTTCTGTCTCCAGATTCAATCCTTGTTTTTGAATCTCTAACCAAACGCAGGCTTTATGATTTCTTCTTCTTTTCTATTTCTTATTCTTAGTTGAGAGAGTACGCATGACATTTATGGTCGAATATTCTTGCATGTATCAAGAACATGTCCTATCGGATTGACTCTTGAAAGCCTTTGTGAAATAATAACCTTCGGTTATTGTGTGTTCTCATTCTAGGTGGTCCCTCCTTAGCTCTTAGACTAATGGATTTTGTGCAACACTGATGTCACATCCAACCAGAAAACACGAACCACACACACACAAAAACAAAAACAATAACAAAAATGACAAAGTACATGACTTCATATCAAGTTGTTTTTTCTAAAATTTGAGTGGTGTGAAGATAAAACGAAAATGTAAAGTGGTCAAATTGGTAACTTTGACAGGTGCACGGTATCATAAGATATTCAAAATCTCAATCTCAAAGGCCCAAGATCCTTTAGCTTCCTAATAGCCATAACTAAAACAAGTAGCATGGTTAATTGTATAAATAGGAAAATAAGATACCTCACATGTAACAAGAACCACGGTGGCATAAGGTTCTCGAAACCAAAATAACGATTGTTCCTGTGGAAAACGGCTACGAAGTCTAGAATCTGTTGTTAATATGAACTCTGCAGGCAATTTCTCCACATACACAGGATTATGAGTCCTGCTATTCAAGCATGCTCTTCTGAATGGCAAACGTTGCTCAAATCCATCCTTAACAATGTGCCACAAATCACTGACATCTTCAACTGTAGAACATTAAACATAACAATTTACAAGGTGGAACATTTGGCAGAACAAACTTACCATCATAAATTTTCAATCCTAATGAGGAATTGTTGAATTTAACCAATAACCTTCATGTTTGTGTCATTGATTGGCATAGTTTCAACCAATAGAGACATTCCAGATAATAAAGATGCCAAACAAAAGCTTGATTGATGTCTCCAAATAGGTTAGCATGAGTATTTGAGAAAACCAGGCAAGGTACCATTGTGAATTGTTTGAGCAACTTAGGGAAACATATCAAATGTATAAATGACATGCTACATGAAGAAAAATGCAAATAAAGTACTTTCATCTAACAAATTTTCTTTGGATTTCATTAATTCTTGCCTGTTGAAAAGGCACCAGAAATGATAAAAATACAAGGAAACACTAAATAGGCCATTACATTGGAAAGTGTGATAATGCCAAATTTGGAACTTACATAAACATTAACTTAATTTCTTGGAATTTGGAACTTTTAACAATTGATCTTGATTACAACTTATATCTTAATTCCCATGACAATCATTTTGAGACTTAAAAAACGATAATATGTATATTTTAAATTTAAATGGTAAGTAATTATTTATATATATATATATAAACTTGCCTTGGACATTTCAATTCAAAATGGGTGCATAATAAGTAAAACATAAAAAAGGGCAACTCGGTGCATGTAACTCCCGCATATGCAAGTTCCCAGGGAAGGGTCAATCTACTTTGGGTCTATTGTAAGCAACCTTACCATATATCGCAAGAGGTTGTTTCCACAACTCGAATCCGTGACCACCTAGTCACACGGCGGCAACTCCCACAGTTGCGCCAAGGCTTCCCTTCGTTATAATAAGTAAAATATACATTTATTAATTTTGTTTTCAGCTAATATAATAAAATTTATGTGTTTTTGTGTCTGGCTTCTAACAAGTTTTGTCTCGCAAAAAAGGTTACATATCTCAAGGCATGAGTTGTGCGACAATACCTAATTTCTGCACAATACGCGCGAGGGAGAGTCAACTATTACACAACTGAGAAACTTGGAAGCATTTCTAGGTTAACCATTTAACCTAGTTAAGAAATTATAATTAATACTAATAATAATAACAACAACAACAACAATAATAATAATAACAATTGTAATGAGGATGAGTTTTTTAACAAAAAACGAAAACTAGTTTATCCCATAATTCATAGCCTAGTGAGAAGTCATATATAGGAACTATTATGAAGTATCAATTTTCTCTTATAAAAAAAAGTATTGATTTTCATTATTTTTTCTAAATCAATTTGATTAAGTTACAAATGTTAGAACATCATTACAAAATATCAGCCTTTTTTTTTAGAAGAAATTGTATATTAATGAAACTCAAAAAGGTATAACAATAAATGCGGACAAGGAATCCTCCTACTCAAGAAGACAAATAAGATTATAACAAGTTGATCCATCCTTTAACTTTTAAGCCACTCAAACAAGGGAAACCCTCACCAAGTTTCTCAACCACAATTTAGTTCGAGGCACATACCCTTTTTCTTTTCTTCTTGTTTTTTTTTATTTTTTTAATTTTTGATAAGTAGAGGTAATATCATTAAACCAAGGAAAATACAAAAATGGAGGAGAAGCAATCCTCAAAGAAAACAAACTAAAAGAGAATGCTCCATCCTCAAAATAACTCAATAGGCGCAAACTCTAAGTTCCAAAACTGTGGAAACCTCCTAAAAGACAAACGTTTCCCACATTTGTGTCTTTCTCCTTTCTGGTGCTTTTTATGTGGCCAAGATTCGGAGTTTGTGCAGCATATCTGTTGGGTCTGCCCGGTCGCTAGATGGTGTCAACATTTCCCAGTTATGGACAATGCTATTGTTGATCTGGGGGATTGGAGCATTTTCCCTCTCATGAACTCTACACGCCATCCTTGGAGGGATCATTGGAGGGTGGTTTGCCTGGCGGTTTTTTGGTCATTATGGAAAGAAAGGAATAATAGAGTATTCTATGACAAGTTTTGTCCGGCATCTAGAGTATGGGAAAAGTCTCAAATGTTAGCATCTTTTTGGGTAGCTAATAGTTCATTATCCTTGGGGCATTCTCTTGTGGCCTGGCTTAGTGGGTGGGGCAACATTGTTTCACCATAGGATTTTGTGTTAGACACTTTACTTTCTCTCTCTTTGTACAGTTCTTACAACTTTTTCTCTCCAATATATATATAATACATTATAGTCTCTGTAAAAATAAAATAATAATAAAAATAAAAATAAAAAATGTGGAAACCTCCTTGAAATCATCATAAAAAATTCTCTTTTCCCTCTTCATCCAAATTATCCAAACCAATAACCATAATTACGATCTTCTAGATCTTAATGGTTTTTGCAAGTTGATCATACACTTTGTGCAACGAAGAAATCTCCTCCCTATTTGTCAGTTTGCTAAGAGAGATATTGAGCCTGTTGCTCATCAACCTCCATACTATATTCATAGAGAAGGGGCATTGGATGAAGGTATGGTTCACAAATTCACTATCTTGTTTGGAGAGAGCGCACCAATGAGGCAACAAGTGTATATGAGGATTCCTTCTTCGCATTGTATCTTGAGCATTAACCTTTCCACGAGCCACTAACCATCCAAGAATCTTGATCTTGGATAGGACCTAAGCTTCCTTGTAAAGAGGGTTGAAGAAAAGGTAGGAAGGCTAGAGTTGTCAATGAGAAAAGATAAAAATCTGCATGAAAAAGTTTCACTATTGTTCAAGAGTCCAAACTCTATAGCCTTGGGTGTTGAAACTTGAGACTTGGTTAAACTTGATGAAGAAGTGAAAGAAAGGAGTCTACCTCTCCCACCTCTCTTGGGTTTAGATCCCCTCCTTAAGTGGACGTTCCAAGAAATGCTGGTCAAAGGTGGCCCTTGGGTCTCACATAGGAAATGGGACGGTAAGAAACTAGAGTTAGGCTGGGGGTTTGTGTCTCAGCCAGAAAATGCCCAATGAGTAAAACTATAAACTAAATCCCATGAGTTCATAATAATTAACCTAAATAATGCATACACGTACAGCCACATGATTTGTAGTGTGTGTGAATTTCACCATCCATCAATTCAAACCCCAATTTGATCCACTGAACTACAACATGATTCAATCTCGATTCTTGATTCTGAAAACTATGATACAAACTATAATGTGAGCTTTACAAGTTTCTTAAAGGACAGTAGGTCATCCTGAGGTTGGCACGAAATTGGATCCAAACAGTACCTTATACTGAGAGATGGGCTTCACAAAAGGTTTTTCTTGGAAAAGGCGTGGTTTTATAATAATGTATGTATCCTTTTCTCGGATATGGCCTGGTTTTTCAAGTTCACATAAATTTACCAACCAAAATCATCCTAACTCCTGAGTAAGGTTCAAAAGAAGAAGAATACTAACTTATTTTCTTAATAATAAATACAGAGCGAAACAATAGAAAAAAAAATCATAATCATTAATCTCTAATATCTAACACAGTCTGTATTTATAGAAATAAGGGGTTAGCCTTAGACATATGAGCCTCTTCCAGAACCCCTACACACCGAGCCATGTCACAACTCACAAGCCTTAGAGACCTTGAGGATACACTTCTTAATCAATACTCTAAACATATAAAACTTGTCAAAATTCACTTTATTTCCTCTGCTCGAAGGAAGTCCTTCCTCGGAAAACAAGCTGGAGACTCCGCCAACAGGTGCTATTACACAGGTGATAATTCACTAGTAACAAAAATATTCAGTATAATCTACACATCCAATGCACGACCAAAAATCCATTAAATTAAGTTCCAGATCAGTAACCAATAGAGAACACTCGAGATCGGGGAGAAATCTTTGAGAAAAATGTATATATTTTACATGTAAATTACGCTAGTTCTTTTTTTTTTTTTTCGATCCAATTTGAATCGCGATTGTGCGCACTGTAGTGTGATCTAGAAACTGAACAAAATGAGGTGAGAAACGTGAGGTAGGGTTTATTATTACCAGATATGATGAGGTGATCGCAAGAGCTCTTAATTGACTGGAATTGCGCCAAGAAACTCGCCATGATCTGTTCGGAGAAAACATGCGAGACGAGACCGGAGAGCTCGATCGAAGAGAAGTGATTTCGTTAGAGAGACATATTTAAAGAAAGAAAGTCTGAACGTCTTGCTGAAAGTGAAAGGCACAGTGGCAGGTTAGCAGTCAAGAGCAAAGCTTGTGAAATGAGTGATCCAGTGGTTCCGAGTACGCTGGAGTATTTTTGTCTCTTCAAAGTGCGCTGTTGAAAAATGCTACTAGTATTAAAAAATAATAATAATTATTATTATTAATCTAATTGTAAATGCGAAAAACTACATCTTTATATTTATTAAATTATTTATTACTTTATGGGTTAGTTTTGACTTTATAATTTATAATCTTTATTGAAATTGCTTTAAGAAGAACAAGAAAAAAAAGGGTTTTTTTTCTTTTCTCTTTTTTCTTTTCTAAATAGCTTAAAATGTCTAGATCAGTTTATGCGCATTAATTAATCTTATAAACAAGCCTCGCTAAGGAGCCTTTTGAAAAAAGAAAAAAAAAAAACCTCAACGAGGAGAGAGTGACATTCTATTTTTAATATAACATGTGATATGATAATTGGTTGATTCAAAATAACCCGACTAATTCTATTAAATCTTTAAAAAATATATCATATTAAGTTCATAATTTAGAACAAAATATTACTTTAGTAAGATGTCTCGATTTCAAATTTTTATGTATATAAAAAAATATATTGAGAAAGGTTTTTATTTTAGTACCCAACAATTACCTTGAATGTAAGTAAATTAGTCTCATTACGAAGTAAAATGAGAACATGACCTCAGAATTTTGGTAATCAAAATAAATAAATAAAATGTGAAACTCAGTCAATTTCATTAACTTTTTCTTCTTCTTTTACTTTTTCAATAGGCGTGTCATGAATACGCAGGCTTTTGACATGATTACCCTTTAAAAATAAAAAAATTTCACAAATGTCATCCATACACAAATATTGTTAGGTTTGCCCTACTTTAAACAAGCGCCAAGTCGCCACGGAAGTAACATTTTTTTTTAATGTGAAGGGAATGCGTCTTTTGAAAAGACGCCTTCTCTTTATGTTTTTTTTATGTGAATTGAAGGCGTCTTTTGAAAAGACGCCGTCTTTTCAAAAGACGACTTCCCTTGCACAAGAAGGGAAGACATTTTTTTAAGGCAAGGGAAGGCGTTTTTTGTACCTTTTTTTATTTTAAGGGAATGCGTCTTTTAGAAAGACACCTTCCCTTAAACCTACATATACCCCACCCATTCTCACCCTACCCGTTCCCACAGTCGTCGCCCCACTCCTCTCTAAAACTCTTCGGACCATCGCCGTCGTGTGGCCGTCGCTGTAGCCGTGCGTTGTCGTCACCGTCGCCATGCTTGTTGCCATTCTCGATCACTAAACAAAGGTGCCATTTTTTATTTTTATTTTTTCATTTTCTTCTTCTTGTTGCCATTCTCGATCTCGATTTTTTTTGGTGCAGCCAATGATTGAGTCAAACATTGTGGACGTTTTTTGTCTACCAAAGGGTGATTGGCATGATATTTTTGCTGTTTTTAGGGTTTTGGGGATGGAATTTCAGTTTTTTTACTTGTTTTTAGTTTATTCGGAGAATGGAAATTTGGAACGATTTAGGCTGCTCATCGATTAACTTTCCATATCTACGGTGAAACTAGCAAGAATGAACCCGAGTTTTTGGGGTAGGGGGACAGAGCTTTGGAAGGTAGAAGGCTTAATGTTATACTCGTTGGACTACCTGGACTATAGTGGTTAGAAATTCAAAAAGCCATGCCACACCTAAGAACCATGAACATTAGTTGGTGTCCGAGATTGTAATCTTTCCCTGTTGAACTGGTTGCGTTTGGAGGTGGTGCTTGAAAGAACCTAGAACAAAGAAGGTAGCTGAAAATGAAGTTGGCCAAGATTTAGGTGATTCGACCTTCAAAATTCTTTTACCATTTTATTGTAAGTCGTAATTAGTGATCTTGTAGCGGTTTGATTAGTCATCCCAGCTTGTCTCCATGCTTCTAACCTTGTGTTTGATTTGTTTTATGAGGTGAAGATTTTTAATTTATCTTTCTTAAGGAAGTTTGATATATTGCTTCAACAAACCTTAAGAAATTCATGAATTTTTGTGGTGTCTTCTTTTAGAAAATGAATTGAATATAGGGATTTTTTAATTTTTTAATAGTACGTAGTTGCTATTAGTCAAGAACAGGATGTGTGGGATGGTTATGGCTTTTGAGTTCTTTACTGCAATTTTTTTTTTATGTAAAACTACGTTAACAAGTGTGATTTAGCAAGTGATTTTGGTTCTTTGGCTATTGTTTTAGCTTGAGGTATGAAATGAATGGAGCCTTAGTAAGGTGCAGGGAGGTATAATTGATTGGTCAATATGGATGAAAATTCTACTGATTATCTATATAAATTTTAGTAGCTAGACGACTCCACTAGTGAATGGGAGAGTTTAGGTGGTCTAGTGTAAAAGCTTGCGTGTTTGAGCATGTCAAAATGCTAGACGAAGGAAGATTTAATTTGTGGCTTCTAATTTGTGAGAAGGTCTTTGGATTTAGTGGTAATCGTTCGAATGTTGGTATTGGAGGAGGCTCAAGCCAAGAAGGTTACTATAATAACCTTTTTCCTTCTTTTTTTTAAAAACAAGAAATATGACGTGGGTCTATGATTATATTAATTTTATGCTTGAATTTGTAAAAACAAATGATTTATATACCCCAAATGGACTTAATTAAAACAAAAGTTGATGAGTTCAATTAAAACAAATGTGCATCTTAATCAACAAATTAGCTTTGTTACATTTCCTTTTAATTGTTACTTTGTTGAAGTCATAGGCTTTAATTTCTTATTTTGTTTGAAAAAATGACAATTGTATTTTGCTTATTATGTCCAGATGACAGATATATTTGTTTCTATAATATGCTACAGTGGTGGTTCTGTAGTACATGGTTCGCGAGGTACATCATACGATAGACCGCCAGCCGGGCTTGTAAGAGTCCGATTAGGCATTGGTTTTGAAGAATTTGAAGGTGTTATTCGAGGTGCACTACGGATTTCAACGTGTGCAACGATCAATATGACCTATAAATATCCTTTGTTTTTTGGCGAAAATGATTTCAATTATACGGTGCTTCCGATTAGCACTGAGCAAAGGCTAAGGGATATTTTTTCCATGTTGCAAGAGGTCTCACCTCCTACTAATATGGAGGTGTATGTAGAAGTTGTTGGTGGAAATCCAACCCAAGGTCGTCAAACGGGTCATCGCCGATGCCACATGAATTTTGGCGGTCATAGTGCACGGAGATCAATGGAGCACATTGGTCCGAGTACACCTTCACCTATTGATGCTACAATCGATCACATGACCAATGATTCTGAAGATGCCAACCCTTCAAATGTACATTTGTCTGATGATGAATTCAATTTTGAAGACGACGACAATGCCCACCTTGATGAAGACAGTGATGAAAACAGTGATGAGGATGATGGACATGAGATGGATAATTTTGTTGATATGCGTGGTACTTTCTTGAGAGTAATTAAAAATGATGGGTCTATGTATGCATCGCCACTACGAGAAGATGACAATGGCGTAAGCATTGAAGAAACAGAGTTACAAGACACTGAGTTGCATAGTATGGGTGGTACACCACAACCTACCATAGCGAGTTTTGAGGTTCCATCACCGAATTTTATGGAACTTAATCATGAAGTTATGACCCCATTATCAGACAATCATGATAACATATCGATGGGGTGGAACGAGTCACAAGATCTTTGCGAATGACTCATATTTTCCTCAAAGGAAGACTTGCAACATAGAGTAAAACGATGTTGTATAGCCAAGCAACAAGAATATGTCTTGGTCTATTCAGAACCCAAATTTTGGTCAATTAGGTGTAAGAAATGGAAAGATGGTTGTCAGTGGAGGCTACGAGCTTCGAAACGCAAGAAATCGGGATTGTTTGAGATCACAAAATGCTCATTCCCACACACATGTATTTATGCTCAAATGTCGCAAGATCATAGGCAATTGAGCTTCACAAGTGTGATATGAGGAGCCAATGTGACAGTGATTGGATTGAAAAACACAGATATTATGTTGATGAATGGCAGCGTCGTGTCGATAACTTGCCAGTTGGTAAAAATAATGATTCGTCACGTATGGAGTACAATGACCCATACATGGTTTGGTTTCGATCAATAAACATGAGGTATATGACTGAAAGTGGTGCAACTATCGATTTCTTGGTAAGAAAGTACATTATGCAATCCACGTTTTCACTTATTACTAAGCTAAGTTGTAGTTATTTTTGCTAACGTATGACCCTTTTTATTTATTTAGGTTTGCAACGTGGCTCAAATGCATTTGCGCAGTGAGGTTAATGATATGACTGTAGCGACGGACATTAAGAGGATATCAATGACTACGCTACAAACAGTGCATGCTGATTACATGATTAGGAGGGACACAACAGAGGGACAATCGTCAGCATATCATCAGAGTCTCATCACTCCTTCTGGTCGTGCTGATTCATTCACAAATGTCCACACGTCACCATTGCAGCACGATCCTTCTCCCTTTTGGCGATGCAATACCAGATGTTGATATGGACCCGACAGCTACTTCATTCGAGGACAATCCAACCTTGGGTGAAGAAGGACATTGGATAGGTAGACGACAAAGAATGTCAAGGCGAGGACGTGCATTTATAGCAAATACGACTATTGAGGCGCATGATGATCGTGAGGATGAACACATATCAACTATGCCCGTTGACGATGATCCAACACCATCTGTCGAGTAAGTTGTTCAGGTGCCTTTGCAGCAGTATACAAGAGATCACTTACGACGCAATAAACGACGTAAATGGCCAATATGTGGCACAGATTGACAAATTTAAACTTGTATATGTTTTGATAATGTTGTACTCAACATGTATGTATACTTGCTACTTCAATTCAATAATTTTTTTAAAACAAAATTACCTTGTATATGTTTAGCAATAACTTTGATTTTCCATTTAAAGTTGAATTCGGAATGGGGGTCCAAAAATTCAACCGGGTATGGGAATGAGATTCCGTCGACTCCGAAAGATCGGAGGAGGATAGTGGGACGTGCTGAAAGTGGTCGGATTAAAAAAAACCACGTGGTTTGGATTCGGTGAGGCCGAACAATTTAGTAATAACTTTGATTTTTCATTTAAAGTTGAATTTGGGATAGGGGTCCAAAAATTCAACCGGACATGGAAATGAGATTCCGTCGACTCCGTGGGATCGGGGGAGGATAGTGGGACGTGCTGAAAGTGATCGGGTTAAAAAAAACTACGTGGTTTGGATTTGGTGAGGCCGAACAGTTTAGTAATAACTTTGATTTTTCATATAAAGTTAAATTCGGGATGGGGGTCCAAAAATTCAACCGGACATGGGAATGAGACTCCGTCGACTCCGGGGAATCGGGGGAGGATAGTGGGACGTGCTGAAAGTGGTACTTAAGTGACACAAGTAAAAAAAAATTGAAAAAAAAAATTATGAAGGAAAGACGTCTTTTCCCTTCATTTAAAAAATGTCACCTCTGTGCCGACGTGGTACTTGTTTGGCGTGCTGACTGTGCGATAAATAGTAAAGTAGGGCAAATATGATAATATTTGTGTATGAATAACATTTGTAAAATTATTTTATTTTTAAAAGATAATCATGTCAAAAGCCCATGAATACGCTGTATAATTATGTTTCTTTCGATCGTGTATCTCGTGATTGTAATATCATTGCACAGAGGTTGGTTAGGCTGGCTTCTGTGTTTGGTCGTTCTTTTTTCTGGTATCTTTTTCTTAGACATGATGAATCTACTGTCTTTTTTCTTTCTTTAATAAATTTTAATTCAGTTTGATAATAAAAAATAATAAAAAAAGGATTGGCTCAAATTATTATTATTATTATTATTTTTAAGGAAGATTCACTCGAATTATTATTTGTAACATTACACAAAATCATCTGCAAGATTTGATGAAGTGAGAAATCTTACATTTTGAAACAGTTGGTAGCAATTTCACTAGCGTTTAATGATAACCAATAATTAGTTAGGTTGGATTAAATATAAGATAGTACGGCGCTTGCAATTTGGTGGTCACAGAACAAGAAAGGGGAGATATTTGTATAATATAAATAAATCTAGTCCATGCATTAAAAAAATAAAATAAAGTTATAAACTAATATTAAAATAAACATTTAGATAAAATGCTTTAGAAGAATATAAATAAAGGGATGCTATTTGATCCTCATTTAAATAATATCCAGCCCACAAAACTAAGGGCGTTAGCATATTGGTTTAAATCGTGAAATTGACGGGACATTCACGGACAGGATGCGAATGCATTATAATAATAATCGAGTGCACGAAAATACGATTAAGTACAAGTCTAATTTCATTAATTTCAAAATATATTTGTACATTAACATCCTTCTAAAATCCCTAATGAATAATACAAATAGTACAAAATATGAGTCCAAAAAACCTACACCCAGTCCACTCTAATCTCCTATAAAAAATTGGATAACAACGGAGTGAGTTACACGCTCAGTGGGTAAAATAGTTAGTGAATATAATAATTAATAAAATAAACTTCATAATCAAACATCATAAATACACATCAAAGCATCAAAATCAATACAATATGTATGTATGCATGACACCATATCGTATTGGTTTCATGATTGTACGTCGCCTGAATTCACGTACAAATATCCCTCTCCAGGAGTAGTCGGGTTCTCATTGTACGTCCCCTCTCTAAATAAATATAATGAATAGTAAACCTTGCTTCTTGCTATTCTATGAATCATAAACCATATACGTCCCTAGGTGGTATTTATGTATAATATCAATGCATTAACAGGTCCTGTCTTTACTTAACATTAGACAAGATTTGACAACGTCTGGTGATCTTTATCAAGATTCGTATCACTACGTGTAAGATTAAGATATTCAATATTACTTGTACAAGCTGATAGCTTTCAAATAAGAGCAACCAGATCAGTCACCAGTTTGAAAGGTGAGGCACGAGGTCTACTTAAATACTAATCGTCTAGAGCAGCACGCTGCCTACTGTTCACTATTTAAAGTTATTGAGGACAAGACTGAGTCTGGTTGAGCCAGATTGACCACTAATCCAACATAGCAACAACGTAATACAAGAGCTCTAAATATACATGCATAAGTATGACAAGTATAAACATTACACGCAATAATGCAATGTAAATAAATAGTATATATAATGATAAATGAATGTAAACTTTAATAAAAGTTATAAGATGCGCAAACCTATGTTTCGTTCCCCACCTTCAGATAATAACTTCCTCGAGAGCTGGCGTCTTTCCCCTAGCAAAATCGCATTACACCGCGAAGAGAGTCTAAAAAAGATAAGAAAAACTCAAGAAGAGTGAGATAGAAGAAAAATCACAAGAGAAAAGTGATTTGGTGTGAGAAATGAGGGGGGAGGGGGATTTCTTAAATAGGAAAAAAAGGTTCTCGAAGGTGAGATACCATACAATATGACAAACTGAGGCCCTCGTCGCACATCCAAGTTGACGATACAGATACGCAAGACATGTGGCACCCCATGAGTACGTATGAATCATGTGCACATGCATGAGCAATTGAAGAAAACGACAGAGACCGTGTTGATGTCTAGTCACAAAATAATGTGCACCATAGCAGGAATAATAGAAATTCCCTCGCCGTGCACTCCACTGGGGGTTGGGGATGCTTGCTTGCTTGGGGGTACCAAATCGGGCTTTCAACCAGTGCTTAGCCATAAATTGTCCTTTTCTCTTTCTTGAGCTCCTCCTTCGCATCACTGAATGAAACTCCCAGCCCTTGCACCAATAATTCAGCTGTATAGTTGTTGTCCATTGGTATGGTTGAGATGGATCTGCCCGTGACAGAAATGTTGAGAAATATCGCAACATCGTCGAGGGTAATTGTCATTTCACCAAAAGGAAGGTGAAATGTGTTTGTTTCTGGTTGCCATCTTTTCACAAACGCAAAAATCAGTGTCTTGTTGGAGCGCGTGTATGAGCAACCAATCAAGGGACTCAACCCAGATTCTTTTATTATTGCTTGAAGTTTTTTTTGCTCAGGGTGGCATTCGAGATCCTACTCACCCACCTGTGCTCTATGATTTATACACTTAAGTAGAGGTCGATGCTATAAACAAAAAAGAATATCAAAACAAATATGAATGGTCAATATTAACAAGAAATAACTGTCAACAACATATTTACTACACACTAGGGATGAAGACTTACTTCGCTAACCCATATAGCTGCAGTAATATGATTCTTGATACTAGTAAAGATGGAGGGATTGGTAGGGCCTCCCGAAAATGAGACATGGGCACTATCATCTTGTTCAGTGTACTGACTCTCTTGGCCAGTGTGTTACGTGTTTGTCTCGTCTATTTTCTTTTCTTCTTGTTCTTCTTGGTGTGCAACATTTGCAATGACCGGAAAATTAGTTTCCGTATGCCACGTCTTCTCTTTGATGCTGTAGGTCGAGTGCATGACCCACTTTACTCAGTAGAAGTATTGTTGCGTGTCCTCGACGTATTTGTACACAATAAAATGGTTAATCACTATTTATTTAAAAAAAAAAATTCAGGTAGAGTCGGCGAGTCGGCCTTGATAGAACAACCTGTACAAAGTAGGGTCGCCCATAATGGTCGACCCTATAATGAAGCTCGTTCATAGTGACGACCTTCATTCTTGCCTATTTTCTGCCTAAAATACATTGAAAAACACTTATAAATATTACATTTCATGAATAAAAGTGAATAGAAACAAAAATAACTATTAAGCAATGCATTTCTTATCGATTCAAATGATCAATCGTTGAAAAATGCACTAAAACGATGAGTGGTGATTTGCTCAAAATAAGGTCTAAATGATGCTCCCCTACACTTCAAAGCTAGAGTTTTGAAAGAGAAGAATTAATGGAGAAGAAGAAGAAACCCATAGGGGTTTGGGGGTGGGGTACGCTAGGGTGAAGAGTGGTTTAAGAGTTTTTGTGTTTTTAACTGAGATAGGTAAAGTATATATATTTTAGGGTGAGATTGTATTAATTATTGGGGGTGTTGCTAATCTATAAAAAAATATATAAATTAAGGTCAGATGGGATTTCTCTACAAAATTCAACGGGCTTCCCATCATCAAGAGGCCCGGTCCATTTTAGCAAACGACGCGCACGCTAGCTGCAATTTCGTCTTCAAGAGAGGGGTATTGAGGTCATTTCATCACCCAAACAATTTTAAGCGTTGCCGATATCGATAGGCTTTGGATGAGAGCCAGCGAGCGACCCGCCAAAATCACTCTGCTCTGCAAAGTTTCCTCTAATGGCATTTCTCTTAACTTCAGCGAACGTTTCTCACTGCGATTCGCTTATTCTCACTTCTTTCCCTTCTCTACGAAGACGCAATTTGCTTCAAATTCACTATAATTCTCGTCTGCATAGAAGGAGAGCTCGCGATTCTGTGAGATCGGTTCCGCTTAGGATTCGCTGCGTTTCTGCGAAGAAGCCATCAAAGGTTGGTTGGTTTAATTCTCGTAAATTTAGTCCTCGTTTTGTTTTGGTGTTTTTTTGATTTTTGATCTTACCGTAGTTGAGATGAGATTGTCTGATTGTGTGATAATGTGATCTGATTGACATTTTTGAAGTCGTCGACGTTGAATCATTTAGAACCAAAGCAAATAAGATGGTTTGAGAGAAGTTGAATTTAGGTTGTTGTTCTTTTGCTTGCCCGTTGGACTGAATCGGTGAGATTCTGATTGCATTTGGAGTCTGCTCATAGAGTTGCTACTAATGAAACTAGTTCATCAGAGTACAGGGAAGCAAATTATGCTAGTCATGTTACAAACTAGTTCATCAGAGTATAGGTGCTGAAGCTGATTGGCTTACGTGCAGAGGAAGTGCCTGTAGTCTATTTTTTTTTTCCTTAATATATTTTTTTTCTTGTGCGTGTGTGTGGTTTTGTGAAGGATTGCTAAATTAAATTATGGTCTTGTTTAGGACCATTTTGAAGGCCTAAGAAGCTATATAGTCAGTGGTGAGGAGAGTTTGGAAATTTAGTTTTGTATTGAGACATGAAAGTTACGAGTCACGTCATAAACTATAGCAAAGAAACAAATACAGAGGAAAACAAAGATGTCATATCTGGTTTTTTTATTAATGGAAAAATTCAAAGGAAAAGGAAGGATCTCCAAATTATTTTTTCTAGACATAGAGGAAGCATGCAATAGAGTACCAAAGTGCTAATTTGGTTTCTGCTAGTGTCAAGAAATGAAAGTAGTCTCTAGGAGATAGTATCATAGACTAAAAACCGTGTTCTTCTCTATGTCCATAATAAAGAATTTTGAGATCCTTCCTTTTATGGGCTGGGTAGTCAAGATACTGTGCCCAAAGATGCAAGACTTTATAAAAGGACAAATAACATGTCATGCTTCTCTCTTTATCTTATTGATGCCAATTAGCTAGAAGCTAATGACAGGCCTTGACCCGTGCTTGTGAGTCAAGGGGGTAAAATCAAAGATTTAAAATGCAGCATTTCCATATCCTGATACTAATATCATCACTTGACCATTTACAGACTTTTCATTAGCTTATCTCATGTGCTGTTTTCGCTGTTGCTTACCTGTCTTATTCTGTTTATATACTTTCGTAATTACCAAATAAGAAACATATTGTTATAATCCAAATATGTACCATCTTTGTGGCCTTCATATATAAATATCAAATTTTTTGCCAAATAGATTGATCCATTTCTCTATTTTCAAGAGTTTCTATGCTTTCTCGGCATTTCTTTTTAAATCATTGAATGTTGGTTTGTTTCTTTGGCAGGAATATTCATACCCTGATCAGTTGTCATTGATATCACACTTCATAAATTTTTTTCACGAATTAAAAATACTGCGAAAAGCATTTGCCATTGTCTTTATTTTCATCCAGTTTTCTTCTCCATTACCATTGGGCGAATGGGATCCATGGTTAATTTCTGCTTCAAGGGGTGTCCTTTATTCTCCAGATACAAAGGTCCCAAGGACTGGAGAACTAGCTTTGAGAAGAGCAATACCAGCAAACACAAATATGAAGGATATACAGGTGCATTAATTTGTGTACATAAAGCTTGACTTTGAGTAAAGCTATAAGACAGTAACTTTTATAGTCTTTGTTACCGTCCTATAGGATTCTCTGGAGGACATCTCATACTTGCTGAGGATACCTCAGAGAAAGCCCTATGGTACAATGGAGGGTAATGTGAAGAAAGCTCTTAAGGTATTGGTCCACTTTTTCTTTCTTGTTTCAGTATAGTTTCTTTGTTCATTTAGTTTGCAAGGGTAGAAGTGAAACTGATACCTGTAGGAGTGCTCCATTCCACTTTGAATGAAAGCTTTGATGAGTACTTCATTTAATATCTTTTAGGTGTCTAATCTCCATTAGGATTTTGCAAGTGTTGGGCCCTTGATCAACTTTTGCAGATTTCATGATAATAAACTCATCATCTACTGTAATTTCACCATTTGCATCAGATTTATGAGTTCATAAAGTGCTTATTCCTGTTGTCTTCTTGTTTGTCTTTAAGTATATTACTCTAGCATAGGTAACTGCTAAGTTGTATTTTTTTTCTTGCAGATTGCAAGGGAAGAGAAGGAATCTATCTTGGCTGGCATACCAACAGATCTTCGGGACAAGGGTTCATCTTTATATGTGTCTCTTGTAGATGAAAAGGTATGGTGGAGCAAAATGGTTTAGTTACTATTTCTGCTTATTTCTATATTCTACTAACTCACCTTAGTATCAAAATCAGTCAATTGAAGTTGACATGTTCATACTCGTAGCTTTGAAATTTGAACCAAGAATTGGAAGAGTAGAAGAAACTTTTGTTTCTTTTTGTTGCTTTCAGATAGATTGTCATCTCGTAAAAATGTAGTTTCTTTTGGGCGTCAATTGCATCTTACATCATTTCTCTCAGTTCGGATTTGCTATATAAGCCTCTTACGATTATATGACGCTGTTAACAACTGAAATTTTCCATTCACAATGGAAATTTTGTTCCCTTCACATGTCAAAAAAATGATTCTTTTTTGAATTATGTTTGCATCCATAAAATGGGTTTAAATCCCAACTTCACCCTCCCTAACTTCCTAAATGGTTCTTCTTGGCTTTCCAAAGAAAGAAAGGAATAATTTGGAATTTTACTTTTTTTTTGTTTCTAATGATGGCAATTGGTTAGTGGATAATGCAGTGTTTTGAACCTAGCTCTGTTATACTGACATTTTGGATGCTGCCAACTTATATTCTTTAGTTGCCTAGTAGATTATATAGAATCTGCAAGAATATCTCTCAACTCTTTGGTTTTCCAGAGTGGACTGCAGAAGCTCCTGGAATATATAAAGGATCAGGATCCGGATAAAGTATCTGTAGCTCTTGCATCTTCACTAGATACTGTTGCCGAGTTGGAGCTGTTGCAGGTAAAATTGAGAATCTGGTAATTTTAGTGAATAATATCAGAGGAAAATTGTACTTGTCAAGCTGAGAATTCTAATAAATTATTTCACTGGAAACTGGCAAACTGCACATATCCAAACAGTCGTAGCCTTCTGGTCTCCAATATATTTCCTTCCTTTAGAAATAACAGTATTTTCATTGAATTGACATATCATTTAACTTGTTTTGCATTGATTAGCGCTTGATTTCTGACAAGATTCAGATGCAAACTTTTGGAATGCTAGGCTCCAGGATTGTCATTTTTGTTGCCTGAACAGTACTTGAAATATCCAAGGTACAACTTTTTTCTAGGTTTTTGAGGGTCATCTTGTTTATGATATAACTTTCAGTATCGTAGTTGTTGCATTTGTGTTGCACATGTAAGTCTATCAGAGATCACTTTAACAATGCTTTGACAAATGATAAGCATATGCAGTGAGTAGGCCTATCAATATTTATTTCCTAAACCAAGGTAATCCATTTCTCAAAGATCTCAAAACATGAGAAGAAAATACAGGTAAATTTGGTTAATAATTTGTAGACATGTAAAAGCATTTGGTTAGCCAAAATCAAAAACAACTTTTTGAATAGGATCTTTTTCACCATTTTCAATTGGCTTGTAAAATAAAATAAAATAAAATCTTGAATTGTATCCTAGTTACAACTTTTAGGAAACAAACCAAATGGAGCCTAAAAGTTTTGGTATGTTGGACATTAGTCATTCTTTAAATCTTTGGAGGTAGCTAGTTATGTAAAAGCCTTAACTTTAAAACCAACAATTGTTTTCCTTCTTCCTTGCATTTAAAAAAAAAAGAAGACGTGCAGCATTTTTAACTGGAATAATAACACTTCCATATAATTTTATAGGCTTACTGGGAGGGGAACCGTTGAGTTTACTATTGAGAAAGGAGATGGCTCTACCTTTTCTACAGCTGCTGGTGGTGAACCAAAAAGTCTTGCCACACTTCAGGTTTGCCAGAAGTCACAACATTATGGATTATGACGAACTTAATGTACTTAGAAATTGTCATAAAATTAGTTATACATTAAAGAAACATTACAGTTATGAGGAGGAACTGCTTCTAGTATTATGACATTGACTACCAAGGAGGCATCCTGTGATTGAGTTTCTGTGTGGGAACTCCTGGAAATATTAGGTTCTTTTATATAAGTAGCGTGTGCTTTTAATTTTCTATGTGTAATGGCGCTTATGATTCTAGGATTCTGTTTGTTAACAGCTCGAACTTGTTATCCTGCTATATATGAATGGTATGCTAAATCAACCAATTGATAATTCTGGCCTGGGAAGTAATGCCAGTTATGATGAAATTGTCCCATGCCAGGGATGCTTCCTAATTGACTTAATTTTAGTTGCTTGGAGTTTTGATCTTCAACTCTATTGACAAAGTTTTGAGCCATGTCCCACCAAAAAAATGTGCAACTGATTGAGCAGTCCGGTGGCTGCTGTGGTTGCAACACTATATCACTCAAAATATGTATTACATCAGAAATTTTACTTGTTCATTGGATTTCGATCTGCATTTTCTTTAGATCAGTGCTTAGTTGATTGTGGTTCCATGCTTTCAGGTTGTCATTGATGGATATTCTGCCCCATTGACGGCAGGGAACTTTGCAAAACTGGTAAGGTAGTTGCACATCACTTGAGCCTCTGAATTTCACCACGTTTCTTAGACACACAAGCCCTCTCGCTATCACTCTATGTGACACAGAAAGCTCCTTCTAGGATCAATCCTCTACTGGATGCGTACACATGGGCAGAGCCCTACAAGGCCTCTACACACCCATGACAGGAAGGCAGTTCTTTTAAGATCCTGTCTGTGGAACTCGTGGACATATTTTGTTGCAGCTGGCTTATATCACAACCTCTTTATCTAAAAACCTTTCTAGAATATGGTTCCAAAAGGAAATTGATATAGTACATCTCCAGATGCTGATTCATTGAGTTTAATTATGCTTATCATTTGACCTAACCTTTATTTTATTTTATTTTTGGCTAAGAAGATAACCTGACCTTTTTCCAGGTGGTTGATGGGGCATATGATGGGGTGAAGCTAGTCTGTACTAACCAAGCAGTTCTTTCAGGCAACACGCCTGGGCAGCAAAACAATGGTTATGGTTCTCCATTGGAAATAAAGCCATCTGGACAATTTGAGCCATTGTATAGAACAGCACTGAGTGTGCAGGTTAGTTTGTTTTGTCTTCTCTGCCACTTCATCGATAGCTCTTGCCTAGCTGCTTTTTCATGACTAATAGTTCATTTGTTCCTTGTGAAGGATGGGGAGTTACCCGTGCTTCCATTATCTGTTTATGGAGCAGTTGCTATGGCACATAGTGAAGTCTCCGAGGAGTACTCTTCGCCGTTTCAATTTTTCTTTTATCTCTATGATAAACGAAGTGTGAGTAAAGCACCGATCTCTTTTGATATTAAAAAGATTGACAGCATTAAGAAGCTATATTGATCTCCTTATTACAACATCAAAGGATTCTTTTCTGGTGGATTGATGAAATTGACAATTCCTGCTTCCTACAGGCTGGTCTTGGAGGGCTATCTTTTGATGAAGGCCAATTTTCTGTGTTTGGGTATGTTTTTATACCTTATATTTCTAATATGAAATATTTTGGTACACAGTTGCAGTATTTGGTTTTACTTTTTCTTTTGCTTCCAAAGTCATTCTTTTACTTATTGTTCACTTGATTGGAGTTTTGAGTCATGTGGTTATCCTTATGGTCATTGTTTCTACAAACAGATACACCACTGCTGGGAGAGAATTGCTTTCACAGATCAAAACAGGTGACTTGATACGTTCCGCAAAGCTGATAGAAGGTCGAGATCGTCTCATATTGCCAGACAAAAATGATGATCTCACCAGCTGAATTGGTCATTTTTTTTCCCATTCTTATTAAAATTGCTACTACCAGGTTGGCACATCGATTATAGAGCTCGTCATTGATTTTGGTTGTAACTTCCAAGCAGAGCCCCTGACTTTCAGCTACTTTAATGTACTTGCTTGAGCTCAAACACACAACTATGTTTAAATGTGCTCATATCTGTGACCTTTTCTTTCATTTTCTTAAAGAAACTGAAATCTATGTGGTTGGAAAGTCGAGTCATTATAAAGAAACTGAATCAATTGTCTCGTCACAAGTATATACAAACTATATATTTGAAATTGAATGTGTTGTTGATCATATTGAGTTGACTGGCTGCATTTATCCACAGTATTTCAATGTTTGGCAAACACAATAAAACACTACTATAAATCAAAAGCTGCAACTCAACAATTACAGTAAAATGTTAAATTCCAAACTACTACTCTTTTTCAACACCTCTGGCTCAACCAAGACAAGATATCACTCCTAACAATCTCAACATTCTCATCAGTCTCACCAAACAACAACGAATGCATCATCCTATCATAAATCTTCATCGTCTTGTCTTCGCTCCTCGCAGTTTTATACAAGTCTCTACTCACCTCCGGATCAGTAACAACATCTGCACTTCCATGCAACACAATAAACGGAAACCTCACATCACTCAATCTCCCATTCACAATATCAGTAACTCTCAACAACTCCATCACCGTCCCTAATCTCGGCTTCCCCGTGTACCTCTTCGGATTCTTCGCAGCGACAATCTTCTTTTCTTCAACTTTCACCGACTTATCAAGAAGATCGACCGTAGGAACAATCGCCAGAGTCGGCACAAATCTCGCAACGAAGCCAAGAATCTCCGGAATCGGCCACTTAGGTCTAACATTATCGGAGATTTTACACATCGGCGCGACGAGAATCGCGCCGTTCCAGGCTTGTTGATCTTTGAAATGGATCAAGAGACAGATGGCGCCGCCCATGGATTCTCCGTAGAGGAAAGACGGGAGGTTCTGGAAATTAGGGTTTTGCTTGATGGAATTGAAGTAGGAGAAGCAATCGTCGACGACGTGATCGAGATTGGGGACGAAGGCTTTGAGGCCTTGGGATTGGCCGTGGCCTTGGAGATCGAGAGCGAAGCAGGCGAAACCGTGTTGAGCGAGGAAGATTGGTGTGAGCTGGAAGGTCCAGCTGATGTCGTTGCCATAGCCGTGGACCATGCAGATTATGGCGCGTGGAGGAGATGAGGAGGGAGAGGGAAGCCATGAGCGAGTGAAGAGAGAGAGGCCTCTGGGAGATGTGTAGAAGGATTTGGAAGCGTTGATGTTTTGGAGTTTGTAGTATTCTTCTTCTGATTCGGGTTTGGTTCCCCAGAAATGGAGGGTTCTTTGCTGCAGGTCTGCTTCTTCCATTGAACTTGTTACAGTTAGTTTAGCTTCTTCTTCTTCTTCTTGTAGTGGTAGTAGTTTTCGGTTTTGTTGAAGGAAGTGCTGGAGTGTTCTGTTTGTTGTTGTTCAGTTTTGTTTCGTGATTGGTTGCCTCGCTTGTTTTTGTTTTTTTTTGGGTCCGGTAACTAGTTGCAGGGCAGCTCGAAACTCGGGATGTTTTCTTTATCTTTTATGTGTGTTCTTTGGAGCTCGACTTAGAGTTAGAGGTATGGCTGCAAAGAAAGAGTGTTTGGATTAGATTTGGGTTTTTTTTTTTTTTGAGTCAACTCATTAGTCTCTTTTGACTAATATCAGAAAGTTTGTAGTGGTGTACAAAATAGGAAAAAACCAAAAAACAGTTTTCAGTTTTATTTTATTTTTAATTAGAGATAAATATAATAAAAGAAAATTGTTATTCTATCTATAAAATGTACAGTTACATATTTAAGTTGTGTAATAAATATTTTAATGGTAGAACATGCGTAGTTATATTTAAAGTTGTACTTTATTGTAGTTAGATTAATATTTTTATAATAAAATATTTTAAAATATGATATCAAACAAGAAAAATATTAATCTAACTGTAAAAAAATACAGCTCTAATGTAACTATTTATTCATGTTCATTAGATGTTTATGCATTTTTTTTGTTATTAGATTAACATTTTACTATCAAATAACTAATGTCAATTTAGCCTTAATAGAACAGAATGGAGGAAGTGGCTTCATAGTGGTTAACTTTGAGGTATGTTTGGATCAGGTTGGGGCTCTTCGAGTCAACTCATTTGGTTATTTAATTATTAAGTATTTTACTTCTTTTTATATGTTTTGGTTAGTAGAGTCACCATTGAAAACCTATTGGGGCAAACACTTGGTTAGCTCCGAATGGTGGTGTGTATCCAAAGCCCCACCTTCTCTTCCAGATAAAGTAGGAGTTCGACCATGGTGATTGGTTCACATAGTCTAACTGTGAGCCCCATCTTCTCTCCTACTGCTATGCTGCCACGAGAGTCCTAATTTCCTAGGGCCTCATGCGCATCCTTTATCCTTTTGTGCATCGAAAACAAAAAAAAAAAACCATTGGGCAATTCATAAAGAAAGCCACAGCCCAACTTGCAGGTTACTAAATGCAAGGCTTGGTTGATGAAATGAAGCCCAATTGAACCAGTAAACCCAGCCCAACTTTGAGGAACTTAATCTGAACGCTTGGTTGATAAAAAAAAATAATAATAGGGATTTGGGTTTCAAGGCTTAGGCAGAATAAGTTGAATAACTCCTAGCTCAATTTGGGCTGTTTTAGAGTCTTCTTGAATATTGGAGTATATCTAGAGCCTTAGAAAATGAACTGTTAGAATTAGGACTTGGAAATTAGAACAGGCTACGTTTATATAAGAAAGTTAAAGTTATATTTTAGTGTTTCTAAATTTCTTGAAGAGCCATTTGTTACCATAATATAACAAGTTTTTGTCGCTTAGACTGACTGCTGATATCTAATATTAATCTATCATTTTAAACATTAAATTTTATCCAAATTTTAAACCCAAAGCCCTTAAAAGTTTTTTTTTTTTTTGCTTGAAACTTTATATTTTTTTTTAATAACCCCTCTTACCAAATTTGATTCAAATGATACATGTTGTCATTAAAGTAGTATTAAAAATTTACTAAATTTTCCTCTTTTTCTTAAAAAAAAAAAAAAATCTCATCTATGTGTGTGTGTGTGTGGTAACCACTGGACACCTTTTTCCAAAAGAAAGTAAACATGTCCCCCTTCCTGCTGTTAGGCGTTAGCCCAATAAGGGGTTGATATTTGAAGGGGCCCTCGTCATCATCATCTCTTATCTCTTTATAATTTAAGTCAACAACCTGGCTTCTTTCTTATTACCAAAACAAAAGTAGGTGTTGTAAAGTTTTCCATTGTTGGTATTCTAGGCGTATCTTAATCAAAATTGAGGGCGACTCTGATCACCTGTTTGCTAGTCTTACTTGTTCTGCACAAGTACTATTCTTTATTCTTTAATTATTCTGTCTCTCTTTTTTTTCTTTTTTCTTTATTTTTTTTCTTGCTTTTCTTTTACTTCTCTTAACGACTTCTCTCTCCTTTGCTATATTAATCAAGCAATAGATGGTTCATTGGTTGTTTTTTCTTTTGACAAATTATTCAAGAAGGTAAAATAATTAATTAGTAGCTTTTGGACTCTTTGTGCACCCAGAACAAGCTTTTCTCTCTTTCTTTCTTTCTTTTGTTTGTTATTTTATATGGGTGCTCGTCTAATTAGCGTTTATTAGTTAATGAGTTTAAAGCATTTGTCAAGGTTGGTTTTATTTCATATGGTGTAGTTGGAAGCCTGCCTACTTTTTGAAAAGTTTGCTTTGTTAGACCCTTTCTTGTAATTTCCAAGTGAAATGCTCGTAGTCCTTTCAAAGGTTATTGCATGTAATAGAACAAGATAATTCTAATCTCAGTTGGAAAGAGAAAAAAGAAAAGGAACAATATTCTAAACATGAAAGGAAGACTGAAATGGACAAGCTGCTGTTTGCTTATATTGAATAAATGCAAACTTTGGATTTCCATTTCTTTTGATTGGTTTATCTGTTGGGTAAGGACTATTTGATTTTAATCCTTGTTTCTAATGGATAAAGGTTTCTAAGTTTTATATTGATGAGTACTGTAGAAGACTTATAATTTTCTGTGAGATTTGTCAGTCAAATACAAATTGTGGAGTGTTGGATTTGAACTTTTTCTTGTGCTCTATATATTCTATTATGCCTTTACTATCTTGAAGTTTTCAATAATATTGAAGTTCTCAAGTCAACACAACTAATTGATTTTAATCCTTGTTTCTAATGGATAAAGGTTTCTAAGTTTTATATTGATGAGTACTGTAGAAGACTTATAATTTTCTGTGAGATTTGTCAGTCAAATACAAATTGTGGAGTGTTGGATTTGAACTTTTTCTTGTGCTCTATATATTCTATTATGCCTTTACTATCTACGAGTTTTCAATAATATTGAAGTTCAAGTCAACACAAGTTGGTTCAGCGGTTGAGTGTAAGCGCACTTACCTTGGAGGGAGGGGGTTCGAATCCTAACCGTGCCACCCACCACTATGTTGGCCAACGGTGTCTGAGGGCGTTTATGGTCGTGTCCAGAGGAATTAGTAGGAATCATGATATTCATAATACCCGCTTACCTCAAAAAAAAAAAAAAAAAAAAAAAGTTCTCACTGAACACTATGAACTGGTTGTCATTAAGGGCCTTTGTGATGTGCGCATTCAGAAGTGATGCCAGTATAATTAAAACTTGTGTTTCCAAGTGCCCATCGTGTGTGTGTTTATATATATGTTTTCAATGCTCAGCCTTTTTATATTTTATTTTATTTTTCTGTTGGGAGAGGAGCAACAGTATGCGCAGAGCACAAAGCTCACTACTCATTTGGCTTCACGCAAACACACAGACAAAAAAAAACAAAAAAAACAAAAAAAAAAAAACCTGTAATTTGCTTTGGAAGGAATTGCACAGTTTTTAATGACATGCACAGTACGCCTATAGCTTTAGTAGTTTTTGATGTCAAATCTTATTTTCTGTCACCAGTGATTGGTTCGATAATGCATTTACCTACTTAAGTAGATCTTTGAAGGAAAATAGAAAAATCTTATCTTAGTTGTTAGGTAATATCTCGTTGAAAGTTGTTTCCTTGAATCAGTATCAATTGTAGGCACTGATATGTGTTAAAAAAAAAGAAAAAAGAAAAAAGAAAAGGGATTTTGTAAAAAATACTAGTCCTCCCATTAAAAAGAGTGCTTTCAGGTTTTGAAGCAGTCAGACAACCGCACTTTACTGCCTACCTTCACACCTGCTTTGTATACCTTGAAGGAACAATGGTTATCTAGATGTTAGGCAATGCTCAGTCAAAAAGAGTACAGGATTTGGGTCTTTATCAGATAAGAACAAGATCTGGACGCGGAAATGTGTTTAAGAAATTCAATATAGGAGCTTTGTTTAACCACTAGTGGGTCTATAAAGGAGGTTTACTGCAATGAAATTGTCACTCAAAACGGAAAGTGTGATTATAAAATTATGCAATCATGATATTTAGGTCCCTTTGTTGATGTAAGCCAGCGTTATGTCACTAAATACAACAGCTAAAACCTTCAATTTTTAATGCCTAGCAGGTTCATACAAACTCTACTGGGTGTTCAGAGTACCTAGTCAGTGCAGATGACTATACCCTCTGATTTTGGATTCCCTTAAGCCCAAGTGAATTAGTTGAGGATGTTAGAAACTGTTTGACCTAAAAGTTGGTAAAGGCCCGACTGATTATATCAAGTGAGGATGCACATAACTGGTTAGATGTTTGAATTATTAAAAGATGTTATCGAGCTTGAATTAGCTCAACAAATTAGTGGTACCAATTAAAGTTGAAGTCGTGGGTCTAATCCTTTCACCATCCCCACGCATGCCACAATATATATAATAGAGTTTTTCTTATAGGATAGATTGTGGTCTCTCATTTCAAAATGACCATTGATTCCAATGCCATCCATGCTATTTGGCCGTCCAAGTCTTCACAGGCAATCATGATGGTACATAGATTAGATAACGATAAGCACCAGAGTCGATGAGCATTTCGAAATTCTTTATAGGCCTTTGTTATATTGATCCAATACCTCACAAAGAGGTGGAGAAATAAAATAGGACAAAAATATAACGAGGGTTGCGAGCCACAAACATCATGTTGGAGGCAGTTCTGAAATGTTAAAAAAAGACAAAACCAATGTGGGTTTTTGCCTTTGAATATGGAGACAGAATTGGTTGTAAACATGTTTCATGATGTCCTTTCCGATGGACAAAATAGTAGAATACCGATTTCCACTATCATGAAAGGTGCATTATGTTTAGATCATATTATCTGCATTAGAATCTTCTAATCCGAGGGGAACTGTGATATGTAGGAAGGATAGGAACACTTCTTTACAAACACCAATGATTTTTGATGAAAGATTTCCTAAAACTTATCCATCAGTATTAAGTGCCTCCTAATTTGTATGCGCTCTTGCATGCTATGTTGGATGGGACGTCACTGTTCACTTTCTACCATCTGCAGAGCATCAAATCCTAGGCTTGGGGTCCATTCATTGGGATTATCTCTAATCATGGATATAAACACCACTCAGATCAAATCTCCAGCATTTGTTTATACCTAACCTAATAAGCATACAATTTGGGTGATGAAAGAGATAATTGTCATGTTGTGTCTTATGAAATAGAGAAGTTGGAGTCCAAGTCATAGTTCAACAACTGATATTGTTATTTATCATTCATTCACCACATTGACTCCTCAATCAACAATCACAACCCACAGGTTCCCCCACATACTTGTTCTTCTCTTTGATGATGAGATTCCTAAAAGCATCTCAACTTTTTTTTTTTTTTCTTATTAGAAGCACCACTATATTTGAGATTCGTAGTGTTATCTTTCCAGGTGTCACTCCTAGGACATGAAAAACGGGAAACCGTGATGTAGTCAATCTACACTTGCAAACACCAAGTGGTGCTAGTCTATGGTCTGTATCTTCCATAGCATTATAAATTTATAACTATAGGTTTAATGCTAAAGTCATGATTTAGTAAGATTGCATTAGCACTTGAAGGCATGGATAGCAAAGATGGTTATGAGGCTAAATGGAATGGTTTTTAATACAAATTTAGTGCACATTGGGATGTGATTAATTCTATAAGCTTGGATGTTGTACCGCTGTGAAAAATAGGTACAGGTTCCTTGTATCTCATGTCTAGGACAACCTATGAAAGATAGCAGAACTGAAACAGAATCCTAACCAATAAGACTACTTAGGATACATTAATAACACCTCATTTACTACATACAAAGAAAACTGCCAGGTGCCCGTCCCCCCACCCCCTTTTACTCGATGAATTTCAACAATACTTGTTATAATATGTTATAAACCTATAATATTGTTTATCTGCTCTCTCTGTAAAAGAGAGCCTTCAGTAATATCTATGCAGAGATTATATGTCCTTGTTCAATAACTGATGCTTTGAAGAAACTGATTGTTTTTTATTTAGCCAAAAAGAGTAGACAAAGCTATATTAATAATTAGAAAAGATGAGAGATAGTACTGCTTTGATCAGGCTTGCTTCCTAGTTCCTATATTATTATATAGCGAAAAAATGTAGGATGTTTCGACTTTCTAGCAATAGCTATCCGGGTAAAGATAGTGGTTAGTTTGAAGATAGATAGGGTGCTACACCTAGTTGTTAAGAGTATTGAAACAAATGGATTTGAGACATTTTACATAGCAACGTTATTCATGTGAGTGTATATATGATTTCAACAACCCACATTAAAATGGAGGTTCCACTAGCAAATCCATACCCATGCACAATAAAGCTCTCAAATCCACGTCAGATATCACACAATGCAATCCAATAAAACTATTTGCCACCATGGACTTTTGATCCATTTCTGATTTTAAAATAGACTTCTTTGAAGATGGATGTTGTGGGTACTATTACTTCTCATGCTTATATATACATGGCAGTCCTTGTGTTCTGCATTGTTACTTGTGGTGTTTTGGGTTCTTTTGATAAGTGAGTGCTAACAGTTGTTTGGTTTAATTTGATGTTGAAGCTGATGGCTTTTTTCATATGGCCTCTGCTAGCTATATTTGTTATCGAGCCTGTTGTGAGTATAAGACATGGAATTAGGCCACATGAGAAAGCATCAGGAAGCGAGGATCTTGTTACTGACTTGCCTGGACAACCTGATGTTCAATTCCGACATTATGCTGGTTATGTTACTGTGAATGAAAATAATGGAAGAGCACTATTCTACTGGTTTTATGAAGCATGGAATCATCCTGATGAGAAGCCTTTAGTCCTTTGGCTAAATGGCGGCAAGTATCCATATAGATCATTTGCTAAATCTCTTCCTTTAATGTCAATGCTATTCTAACACAAGAGTTTGACACGCTACTTGACACAATGATCCAAGTCTGTTGGTCAAGCGCAGCATATATCAAGATATGCGCTGCATACACATCTAACGGACTTCTACCTACAGAAGTGTCAATAGAGTGTGTCAACTTCTTGTGTTAGAAAATTGTTTCTCTTTTCTCTTTATTCCTATTGCTTTATTTTGTTGAATTCTATTTAGAAAGGATGGATAACCATCATTCTAATAGGTTAAGGATATTTAAGCCACAACATTATTTAACATGTGGGTGCAGTGAACAAGCATTTCCCTAATTATACAAACCTTTCTGCCATATATCCTCTTGGTTATTTTAGCTAAATAATATTGTATAGTCCCTGCAGAGCACTGAGCACTTAAAACTGATCTGACCTGATGGCGCAGAAAGCTTTGTCAGCATACCAGTAATGTCCATGCCTTTATGGTTTTCACTATGTGCAGATCAATAATTGCTTCTAAAACATGTATTAAATATTAAGAGAGAGACCCACATGCTCACTTGTGATGTCCATTGCCTGGGAAATTGGAATGTGGCAGGTTTCATGTTGGTTTGCCTTTAGACAACTCACTTATTAAAACGAAGTTTAAATGAATGTCGTTCCTTTATTTTCTCAATTCTTTTATATATATATGCATATTCTTCAAATTTTTTTTTTCTGGTTTCTACCTCGTTCAAGTTAATACTATAAGCTTATACTCTTTCCTGGCTGCTTTAACATTGTATTCTTTGGAGGTGACGTGGTTGCATGTGGTTCAGGTCCTGGGTGTTCTTCTGTGGGATATGGAGCAACACAAGAGATTGGTCCGTTTATTGTGGACACGGATGGACGTGGACTTAAATTAAATAATTACGCATGGAACAAAGGTTTGCACTTAAATTAAACAATTATTGATTGGATAAGGGTTTCCTAACAAACACAAGAATACATGTATATTCACTTGCAAGCATGAGTACTTAGATGCGAACATCTACATGTGTCCCGCATCCTAGATAGGCTCTTTTAATCCTAGACCACTAATTCTTTTCTGGGCATTATTGAAAATAAAGTAATAAAGTAATAATCAATATTAATTTAATTGTCTCTATGCCCATGATGCAGAAGCCAACATGATATTCCTGGAATCTCCTGTTGGTGTTGGCTTTTCTTACTCAAATACAACTAGTGATTATGATATCCTTGGAGATGACTTTACAGGTGAGACCTACACAAGTGGTTTATACTTGGAGCAACTGCCCACTAAGCTTATAGATCAATAGAGTACTATGAATCTTATTATTTGCCTTCTTTCTTTTGATATTAGCAAATGATACACACACTTTCCTGCACAAGTGGTTCCTCAAGTTCCCTACATACAGAAATCGGCAATTTTACATTGCAGGGGAGAGTTATGCAGGTATTCTAGCCTCAACAACCTCACTGATTACATTTTAATAGAGTGCTTTCATCCCTCCTATTGATTTATACAACTTGCATGGACAGGTAAATACGTTCCTGAGTTAGCCGAGATCATTTATGACATGAATAAGGATCCTTCTCTATACATTGATCTCAAAGGATTTCTGGTATGATCCTATTCTTTCTTGGTGATTATGAATCTTATGCTACCTGCAGCGATTGAACTTTTCTGAACCAAAAATACAGACAATATTCTTTTGCCTTGCTATTGTTCACATATTTAGTAATCTATGGCAACACTTGTATAATGTTTGCCTTTCTACGAAGAAATGACTTTTGAAATAGCAATCTGATTGCAATTATACGTATAACTTTGCGATTTCTGTTTGAAATATAGTTGGGTAATCCTGAAACATCAGATGCTGAGGACTGGAGAGGGATGGTGGATTATGCTTGGAGCCATGCGGTAGTATCAGACGAAACTCACAAAATGATCAAAGATAATTGTGACTTTGACAGTGATGATACATGGAATAACAGTAACTGCAATGAGGGGGTGGATGAGCTTCTAAAGCAGTACAAGGAAATTGACATCTATAGCCTCTATACCTCAGTCTGCATGAACTCTTCAACAGCTTCCAGTGGCAAATCAACACAAGTCATGTTCAAGGCCTCATCTAAGATGGTTACAAATAAACTGATCTTTCATTTTCTTCTTCTTCATATGCTTATAAAGTGACTTTCCTTTAAGCTCCGAATTCTAGAGCTTTGATGACTATCTTATTCAAATAGATGCCAAGAATTATGGGTGGTTATGATCCTTGCCTCGATGATTATGCAACTGTTTTTTACAATAGACCAGACGTTCAAAAAGCCTTCCATGTGAGCAATGGTAGTAACCTGAAGAACTGGAGCATCTGCAAGTAATGCTTTCTCTCTCCCTCTATTTATAATATGTATTGCTGTGAAGTAAATTCTCGAATTTCTAATCTTCTAGTAAAGACTGAAGCTTACTAAATTCTAAGGGGAGTAAAATGAAAATATTATATATGTGTTTTGGTGCAGTCATAAAATATTCAGAGGATGGTCAAATTCCAAGCAATCAGTTCTTCCCATATACAAAAAGCTGATTGCAGCAGGACTCAGAATATGGGTCTACAGGTCATGCTTCTGGAGACCTATTTTTCTTGTTATAAGATATTACCAGCTAATCTTCTGCGAGTTTCATCATGGTTTTTTCCTTTTTTTGGGTGCTCAGTGGGGACACAGATGGAAGAGTTCCTGTGCTGTCCACAAGGTACAGTTTGAGTGCTCTTGGACTGCCCATCACTGGAGCATGGAGGCCTTGGTATCACCAGAAACAGGTAGAAGTCTCAAGAAGATATTTATAAACTCAACCCACTTCCATTGGTATTATTCTCATTAAAGATTGCAATCCCATCGGATGTCCTCCACTAAAGCTTAATTTCTTATTAATGAAGAGGCTACTGCTGAGTCTCCACCAAGACCCTATGAAGGGAAAAAAAAAGAAACAAAAAAGTTTCTGTATGATGATATAATAGAAGAAAGTGTTTCAGTGGGATCAACTTAGACCAATAAAAAAGAGAAGTGCTAAGGTAACTCTTAATGTGACATGTAACATGACTTGCATCATGATAGAAACGTGATTTCACTTGAAAAAGAAATACCTACTTAACAAAGACACTCTTCTAAGTGACTCTGGTGGTGGACGTCGTAGTAAGAGTGTAAATTTTTTCAAAAGAAAAAATTATTACAGTTAGTTTGATAATGATCTAGTGTTTGTTGCTTCTTCTGTAATTATCAAAATTGACCATTTAGAATCCTATCTATTGCTGATTAGAGCTTAACTTGATTTTGGGCATTCTTGTTTTGCCTCTTAAAAAAAAAGCTGATTAAAACGGAATTTGAATGGGTGCAGGTGAGCGGGTGGCTTCAAGAATATAAGGGTCTCACATTTGCGACATTCAGAGGGGCTGGACATGCTGTGCCCATTTTCAAACCAAGTGAATCATTGGCTTTCTTTGCTTTCTTCCTTTCTGGTGAGACTCCACCATTTGAGAGAGACTAATTAAGGTGTGATCAAGCATGGCTGGTTACCATCCCTGCATGGTTCCCAAAATTTTCTCTTCTCAACTTCTACGTCAGGAAATGTAATAGTTTACTAAGTGTGGTGCAAAACTGCATCAAGAGATGAAATAATAATCTTATCTTGTGTATTTACGCAGTTTTCCTCCATCTTCTTCACTTTTTTGCGTCGCTTTTTAAGGGCGATCTCCTCTACCTCTGGTGTTGAGACTGTTAATGATAACTTTCATATGCTGTTGGAAATTTATCAGCTATAACTTTTAGGTGAAGCGATTTCTATTTCTAATACCTTAATATTATACTCATAAAAGTCTTGTTCACAAAAGAGAACCCAGTATAGCGTTTCTCCTACAGAACCAAATAGATGAGAAAATTATATGTAGAGGGCTTTTGGTTTTATTTTTTATTATTAATTTTTTTTTGAGATATATTGATAATGAAGCTTAAGGAGTACAAAGGAAAGTTGAAGGAAGAGGACCAAGGGGTGCTCATCCTTCCAAAACAGAGCTGAACTAAAGGCAACAACAATTACAAACAAGATTACCAGTTCCTAGGCCAATCACCAAGCTGAAGGGAGATGGTTTTTGTTTGTACTCACAAATTTTTTTTTTAATTCTTTCTGTACCCACATCAAAATTAAAAAAATAATCTTCCTCACTTACCCGCATCCAAACTTTACCCTTTCTTCTTTATCCAAAAAATTTCAACCGTATAACCTTAAATCTCTTTCAATATTGTCTTCTTTCATTCTTAAACCAATTTCTTTTACTTCAAAAGAGTGTAGAAGGGGAGAAAATCAAACGAGTTCGACTTTGTTCTTGAAGAGTTTTGCATTTTAGAGAGTGTGAAGTTTGATTTCAAAATAACTACTTCAATTAGAAAATACATATTTTTATATATCATATTTGATATTTAAGACTTGAACGTTGAGTTTATGTTATTTTTTATGTGAAAAACATTGTCGCAAACTCATCTCCTAGTTTATATTTTTTTTAGATACCAGGATTCCGGAATCTCCTAGTTAATAGACCCAAATGGATATAGGTTAAGTGCAATAAAATCAAAGTGTTTTTCCATTCATGACAGAAGGGTCCGGCTATTTCCATCCACCTAATTCTATCTCTTCACCCACTTACTTTCTTTACCTACCCAAAAATTTAAAATAACTCATCCTCTTTCTCCACCCTCTCATATTCTTATTATGCCCTTCACATTTTCAAACCCCAAAGCCATTTTCCATTTCCTTCTCTCTCATTTTTTTTTCTCATCTCCATTGATTTATGATTTCGTCGAGTTTTTAGGGCATTCAACAGGTTAGAACACTGCTAGGAATGATTATGAGCAATTTTGTCGCGAAATCTTGCAAAGAAATCGCGTTATTTAGGGTTTTTAAGGCCTCGAAGTAAAAGTGATTCAAAAAATTGAATCAACCAAATCAGTAAGTAAATATTTGATTTCTTCACGTTTAAGTTGGTTTTAATGTTACATTGTTGTATTGGATTGTTTTTGTGCAAAAAAAAAAAAGGTTGAAAATGGTGAAATGGAGGCGGCGGAAATAGATTCCAAAAACCCATTTTGCGTTGGAATCGCAATCGTCCGACCTATCGATTGAATGTGTGTTCGACCCAGACAATTGAACATATGCTCTCTGTTCGACTAGACAAGGTCGGACACATACAAAGACAGGGTCGGACGTCTTATGCTCTGTCCGTTCCAATGAGGGCGGATAGAGCATTTTTTTGGTTTTTTTAATTTTTTTTGTTTTTGTTTAAGCTAAATATCAACTGTTTGTCCTAATTGTATAGATTTTTGTATGTATTTGACTATTTTGATAGATATGGCGCCAAGAACAATAAGGAGAGGTCGTTCGGAAGAACAAAGCTCGCAAAGAAGAAGACCAACGACCTCAGAGAGACGAAGACGACGCGAGTCACCACCACCACCCCCTGTTACACATGAAGAAGAACAACAACAATTTAAAAAAGAACCTATGCAGGTTGGGGTGGAGGGAGAAGGAGACAATGGTGTATTGAAGGGTCCTTGCCCCAGGGGACCTACTGATTCTTCAGTCCTTTCCTATTTCAAGGGGCACGTAGCATACTACGTGTGGAAAATCAGGTATACCACTCTCGTAACTTAATTCAATTGAGGTTATGATTAAATTTAAATATTGGTAGATTCTTATAATTTTTTGTTTATTCGCTTAAAAACAAAATATATAGAAGTGTTGAAACTACGAGGCAAAGTTAGCTTCTTGGAACCTCAGTAAACATCCCGAGAGAGAGAGAGAGAGAGTAATGGAGATAGTTATAAACACCGGCCTTCACCATTTGGTGGCTTGTACTTATAGTTGTGCCAACAGGCCGTTGATAGTTGTTTTTGTAGAGATGTAGCAACCAGAGATTAATTCATTTCACCTACCATTCGGTGAAATGACCCTTACACTGAACGATGTAATGGTTTTGCTTAGGATTTCAACATTGGGCAAGAAAGTGAATGAAGATGCATTGAGCAATGCAGAAGCAGTAATCATACTTCAAGAAGCTCTGGGGGTTTTGGCGCAAGAGGCATTTGATGGGGTGAATGAGAAGAGAAGTCAATCGGTTCGATTGGATTGGTTGCTAAAAAAATTTGGATCGAAGCTTCAAGGAAACCAACAATATCTTTCAGTCGAGCATACAACGAGAGCATATCTTTTGTTCATCTTAGGTTGCACCTTTTTCACGGATAAGAGTGGTACAAGGGCGAACATAATTTACTTGCCACTGTTGATGAATCTGAATGAGGTTGACAATTTTGCATAGGGAGCTGCTTGTCTGGAGCATCTGTATCGTCAGTTGGGATATGCCACGAGATATCACGTGCAACAGATTGCGGGGTGCATGACATTACTTGAGGTATAACTATTTCTATCATTTTGGTTTAACTAAATTAAACTTGAAATAAATATGTTTGTGTTATATTAATTGTTTTTCTTATGTTTGGTAGGCATGAATATACGAGTACTTCCCCTTTCTTGAGACCGCACGTAAATCGTGGATATAAGAACAACCTCCCGTGTGCCATGAAGTGGAAACCTCGCAAGGAACAAGGTCTAGCAGAAGATTACGTTGAAGTTCTACGCGAGATAATTGATGATCTTAAGCCAAATCAGGTAAATGCTACTTTTTTATGTTAAATTTGTTATATACATCATATCAACTTATATCTTAGGTCTTTATTATTTTGTTCAAGTTGCATGAGACCCTTACACAAACTGTAGGGCCGAAAGCCCTCTATGTGAAGAAACATTTTATACCTCGTGCGTAACGTTTTTTGATGTGGTCGAGCCCTACCATCCTGACCAAGTTTTTCGTCAATTTGGACATGTACAGAAGATCCCACGTCCTCTTATACGTCCTGTTCGAGCTAAGAGGAGTGCTAGGTAGGGGTGTTCATGGGTTGAGTTAGGTCGTGTTGAGGCTAAAATCTAACCCAACCCAAACAATTCGAGTTGATAAATTTAAAACCCAACCCGACCCAATATATCTTCTAACCCAACCTAACCCAACCCAACCCAAACAGTTCGGATTGGGTTTGGGTTGGGTCGGTTTAATCAGGTTAGACTTAAGCCTCATATTTGACATATAATTTATTGATATAAGAACTTTAATTATTCATTTACTGTTTAGATTTGCTAGTAATTTTTTCCACTATTATTTTGCAATGAGTAGTCTGTTAATATTACATATTAGTAGATAGTAATAATAATTTACAAAATAGCAACGCATTGATTGAGATTGTATATATTAATAGTATAGTAACCCTATGATATATATATATATATATTATGGTATAAACTAAATTAGATAGTAATAGATAAGAATCATAAGATACATATAAATCTTAAAAAAATAATGCCTAGAGGGGTATTTTAGAGTTTTAACACTTATCTCGGTTCGGGTATGTTTAATCGGGTTTTTAGGGGCTCAACCCATGACCCAACCCAAACTAATCGGGTTGGGTATTTTAGAACCTAACCCAACCCAACCCAAACAACCTATTTAATCTAACCCAAACCAACCCAAAAAGTTCGGTTCGGTCGGGTTGGTCGGGTTGATGAACACCCTTAGTGTTAGGGGCGTGATTACAACGTCCATCACATGTTCATTGATCAGTATTGGGAGAATTGGGACTATCATTTATTACAAGCGGCTGCACGAGGGGAACAAGTTTATAATGCATGGGACGCTGTACCAGAATATCTTGAGTGGTTCGAACAGATTTCACATCTAAAGGTGCAGAACCCTGAATATCGACTATTCACTCAAGCGCCAACTTCAACGGAGAATTTAGAAATTTTGGTAATAAATCATATTAATATATATGATTTTATTGAATTTGACAGTAATTGATCTTTTGATTTTAAAGGGAGCACAACAACTGAGGTTTGGCGATGTTGAAGTCCTTGAGAACAACTCAAGGACGTGAGACATCAATTGATGTTGTGTTTTGGGGGATTGACGACGTCATCGAAGTTTTAGTCGGCACAAGCATCAATGAAGAAGAGGAACATGCCGAAGAAGAACGAGCCCAAACTCCAGTTCTCCACTTCGAAGACTGGTTACACACTCCAATTACGCACTTCGAATGTGGTGAGAGCTCGCGCGGAGTCGAAGAAGATGCACCTGCCGAAACACCTACCTTTCGAGTACGAATTCGAAGAAGACAAGATTAGCCTTTTTGTTTTTGGACTAGGATAATTTTTGATCTTTTGTGCGATGAATTTTCAACTTCAACAAACAATTTCATTAATGCTAATAAACACAAATTTACATGTATTATTTTTATGGTTGCTACATTGTGAACTGTACCAATAAAATGCAAAATCCTATCTAGATATGGGGTGTCCCAACCCTTAGCGCACGATAGATGGTACTTTGCCCAATTTGCAGCAACGGGTGACACTGGACTTGTCGGGGCCAAAATAACCTGTCAATGAACAATTATCAATGTTAATCAACTAGACAAGGCAAATCATAGATTTATATAAATTAACAAGTATAACACAATACATACTATTTTTATACCTGCACAAAGTGACACTCACTTACGAACCCATAGCAAATTGTCATCTCTGCGATACCGGAACAGGTTCACACCTTAGTGGAAGAAATGTTAAAACACTGTTGGGCTGAGATAAGTACAAATGTCAGGTTGTACTTGCTTGCAATCAAGTGACCCATCTCAGGCATTGTCATCCAAACACGTGAAGGTGCTGGGATCTCATGACAATCAAGTGCCTGCATGATTTCATCAACTCTGCCACTAACTGGAAAACGACCTCGTAGTGATTCTTGAAACTTATGAGTTCCTCTAAGTATATAAACTACGAGGTGAAAGCTTGTCCTTATGTGAGCCATGATTCTTTGTCCTGTGAACCTTAAGTGGTCGTGGTCGCTTACCCTTAGTCATCGTGTTTTTAGGGGAGCAACTGCCTTGCTGGGATAAGACATGCTCAAAGAATGATAGATCTCTCTTGGTTGACTTATTAACTTTCAAACTCGGTCTTCCCTGAGTATTTCTTTTTATGGCGGGCTCTGTGATCACTGTAGATGATGGCTTGGATATCTCTCTCAACCTCTTTAGCATCTTTTTCTCCCAGATGTGTCACATTGCTCAAACTCTCTACAAAAGACCTCGATCTCCTTGTGGCATTGTAATTTCTTCCAATGTGCATCCACCAAAATAGTAGAAATGAGCCGACTTTCTTTGTGATATTTAAAGTTCTAATGTGCACAAGGTAACCCATGAGTTTTTCTTAACACGCATCGACAAGTAAAAGTTTCAAAATCTGTCTCCTTGAAACATTCACATTCATTCTGAATCTTTTCGATTGCATAAATCAAGACAACCCCTCGCAAGTGCCCATATATAGGTCCTCTATGGACGTGTTTTGTGGTAAATAAGCTTTTCTCAAAAGATGACGATATCTCGGTATGTTGCTAAGTTAACAGAGAATGTGTTGTGATCCAGCTACTCTCAAACGTTCCTTGTGAAGAACCCAAGTGTTTCTTCAACTTTGCATGTGCACTTTCGGCCTGGTTAGTTGTGACATTGCCGAAATGCATGATCTCATTTGTCCAAGCCGCCACAAATCTTTCCTTGTGGTTCAATTACCACTCATTGTATAGATAGAGAAAGAGCGTAGGGTAAGCTTCATAAGATTTTGAAAGCACTTTCCAATGCTCTTCATACTGCTCTTCTGTCTCTGAATCCACCAAACTATGCCACATGCCCATGAACTTCATATGGTCACTGCTATCCTTGAACAATGGTTTCGATTTTGCCAACACGTTCTTGTTAATATGCCAACTGCACAACAAATTCCTAACATTTGAAAAAACAATATTCACTGCATTCATCGGGGGCAATTCTCTATCAGTAAGAAAAACCTTTGGTTGTGGCCACCCTTCTACCAGATCCTTCAACTTCTCAAGTGCCTATATGTAGCTCTCATGTTACTCGTTCTCCATGAATACATGCGCCACCGAAAATGTGAGATGAGTTGATGTAACGCCAACTATATCAAGTAACTAATATCGATAGATATTCGTCTTATACGTGCAATCCATTATCAAAACTGTAGGAAAACAACGTAACAAGTTGACCGATATTGGGTGTGCGTAAAACAACGCCTGTACATGATCAGTGTTTTTGTCGGACTTGTGCCACTCGACGTATTATTCTTCAGCTAACTTCGTCATCAAATATTGCATCTGAGACCTCCCACCATGTTCCAACAATTGATACTTGCTACGTGCATTGTATATGGTCTTTAGTGTAGATGTATTGTCTGCATCCCTTCGCTTCAGAGAATTCAGTATATCTCTAGGCCTTGCTTGACTCTTGCTCATATTCACAAACATTTCCATCTCATCCATTGTCAGTAGGCCCGCGTAAGAGTGCCCTTCCATCCGATCAGCAGGTAGATAATTATGAGTGCCACAATCCACTTTTATCATCTAATCGTCATCAGTGGCCAATTTTTGCCCCCGTAATAACAATTACACTTCTTCGATGAGGTTTTATTGACTTTCTTCTTTCTTGTGTCTTTTGGATTGTACACACCGCACCTCTCACATGCAAGCTTGATTCTCGGTCGCCTACCCTTCGTCCCCCTGCATCCGAGCTCTTGATAACGATAACAAAACCATTTGCACGACCTACTTCCCTTGCCCATGCAATAAGTTCGGCCTTACTCTTAAACACAATATCGGTTGTGAACTCATGAGTGTAGTCCCGAACTAACACCAACTCATTGCCAACAATTTTGGATTCATCAAATCTCTCGTCATCCTGATGAATTATAACTCAATATTAGTATTACATATAAAATAAAACAAGAAAATAAAAAAAAAACCTTAAAAAAACTCCAAAAATGCTATGTCCGACCAGAATAAGTCGAACATAAGCTTTCTGTTCAGCTAAACATCGGATAGAAGCATTATGTTTGACCTTTTAGAGTCGGACAAGAAATGTATTGTCTAATTCTAACAAGTCGGACGTAATATTTGCACTGATTTATTTTGTTATGTCTGACCAATCGTGAACGAACATTTTCTTGTGTGTCCGATCATTATGGTTGGACACTCCACTTTCTGTTCGTCCACGATAGGTCAAACAAAATGATTCCGGGGCCCATTTTTTGGGATTCAAAATTCATTTTCGCCCCCTTTCCACTTTGATTTTAAGTTTTTTTTTGCATAAAAATAGTATAAATACCAAATGCACGTACCGTAGGGGGTGAAGAACGGCTTGAATCTCTTTCCATTATAGGTCTAACGACTTGCTTGATGATGCATACTTTCAACACTTTGAACACTTTTCGAATGACTTGCAAACACTTCAAATCGAAAAGAACCACTTGCGAATAGTTGAAGACGTGTTTGTAATTCAAAAAATACACTAAAATCATAAGATCGAAGATTGAGATTCGTTGGAGGGTTGATTAGTTTTAGGGTTTAGAGTATGAGTTGAATGGTTGATGGGTAGGTGAAGAGAAAAGTGGAAGGATTTAAGAGGTTTAATAGATGTTCTTTTTGGTAACTTTATATGAAGATTTTTTAGTCTTTTTACTTTTAAGATGAGATGGGTAAAGAGATAAGAATGGGTAAGTAAAATAGTCGGATTCATGACAGAAATACCCAATGCAAAGATTCTTTGACTCTGTTTCACAAAAGATCAGTCCATTAAGTTATTTCGGGCCGAGCTTAACATCCTTTAAATCCAAAAAATGTTTAGCCTAGTATATGTTTTTTTAGTGGACTTGTTTAATGTTGCTAACAACAGATAATTAAGAATATACATACGATTATTGACGAGATTCATCAATCTAATCTAATAGTATCCTACCCAGTAGTACACATTAAAAACTTTTTTAATTATAGTAAATAGTGATACGATAGGTGGCATACATTGCATTTTCATACATTTTTCAATCCACAACTCAACTTAATTCAACTTAAATAAAAATGGCTACATAAATATATTTCTTACAACAAATGTTAACTAGTTCTAACAGTGTGCATTCGAACCTTTTTATTTAAAGTCGATAGTTTGATTATCTTTCTTTATAAATAAGTAAAAGTTTTTTCTCATTTAATAAAAGTGAGAGTGAGACCATAATAATTAATTTACATAATTTATATTTAAGTCTTTTATGTCTTTTGTCATTATATTCACATTCTTAACTCTATTAACAGATTTTAACTTTTTTTAACTTAGTATCAACATCTTCTAACTTTTGTACCACCGCAAAAAAAAAATGTTTCCTGCCGATAAACTTTTTATCAAAAGCTAAGTTCATATTTAATAAATACATTATATTTGTAGTTTGTCGTAAAGAATATTTTTTTTATTTTGTAATTAGTTTATGGTGTGCTGTGTGCAGCACGCTTTGAGTTTAGACTCGAGAGATAAGCGTTGGCTGCGGCGCCGACGAGTCGTGGGCGTGGTCCGCGTGTGTCCATTGTCTGCGCAGCCTTTGAATATTATATTAGTCCCCACACGGGCCGCCGCTTTATTTATTATTATTATTATTATTATTATTATTATATTTTTAAGTGTGTTTTTGCCTTTTTCCAGCTCTTTTTCTTAGTCTCGTCCCTATCAAGAAGAGGTCAAGCAAGCGATTTATAAGAGGATTCACACCAAAATGGAAAATTATAATTTGATCACAAAACTATGCTTTTAGATGAAATTAGTTTTAGAAGTAATAGAAGAAGGATATTCTTTGCTAACTCAAATTTATGTGCCACAACAATAATCCTCCAAAGTACTTATAGGAGCATATATATATATATATATAAAGCTGATTAGACATCTACTTGAAAGGATAATAAACATGAAGAGAAAATAAGGGGTCCTAACAACTACTTTACCAATTATTTTTAACTTTTTTTTTTTTTGATCTACCCTCGACTAAATCAAACATATGTAAATAGATATATAAAGTGTTAATATTAAAAATGCTTGCAAGTTTACCATTAAGATTGTATACATCTAAAGTGTTAATATTCGTTTTCAAATCCTATGTATCAAAAGTTTTTTTGTTTTTGTTTTGTCAATGATGAATTTCTATTACAATTTCCATATTTAGAGTATAACCGGCCAACAAGCAAAATGTAGGCACAACATAAAATGTGAAACAATATCCTTCTAAAGAAATAGTAGCAACTCATTTATGTATAGTATTAATTATTATGGTCTCTATTTGATGTGACAAAGATACCTAACCTTTCAAAGAAAAATATGACTTGAACACTAGTGACCAAGAATTTATAAGGTGTTACAATTAATAGCTAGCCATGCACGACTAGAACATAACGTGGTGAGAGGACTGAATCAAATAGTTGAACAATTTCTTTATATATAACTAATTGCTAAACCAAGTGTCTGAAAACCTCATTAAACACATTGATCACGAAATAAATTTTGTTCAAGTAATTTATTTTTTCACATAACTTTCAAGAATATGCAAGCGTCTCCTTGGCACAAGATTTACCTTATTCTTGATCTCTCTCATATGTTGGGATTGATAAATAAAGACTCTTCAGCCATAATATTAGTAACTATGACCAATAATGATTTCTCATTCTAATACAACTCATCCAACATGGTTATTTTCTTGTTCAAGTATAACTAGATCATAAGACAATTATTCATATTTACTAAGTCTAAATTATTTTTTAAATACAAACTTGTTAGTTCGAATACAATTAGGAATATATCCATGTTTGAGCACAAAACACATTTTGACAACTAAATTCCTAATTAACAGCACAAGATCCAAAAGAGTTTCCAACCAATAATTTAGGTTGATATTTTTGTCCTCCTTTTTCCCTGCTATTTAAATTGTTATGTACGTACATTCAATGCCCTTAAAGCTTTGGAATTATTTAGTAGTGAATGCACAAAATAAAAGTCATAGAAAGGGACACAACCACACGTTCCCCGTGTTCCCAATTAATGTCACAGGATCATAACCAAAGACAGGAAATTACTCAACCAGTATTTAGGTTAATACACGTTTTCAGTATCCATTTTCAGCATATCAAATTAATTAGCTAATATTATGTTTAAGGAAAAAAAAGTCCAAAAAATCGTCTTAATTTAATTCTAATTAGTTTTTTTTTTTTTTACCAGTTCTTGGGCATCTGGGAGGTGTCTTTTTCCGTTTTACGGAGAGACTAATCCTCCCAAACTTGAAGGGTTTGGTGAGTTTCTCTCTCCCAATCAAAATATGTCCAAGATGAGGTTCGAACTTTGATGAGTTCCTTAACCCATCCTAAGGCTCACTCCCGTTACCATCAAATTGGTTGGTTAAATTCTAATTAGTTGCAATACCAAACTTTAGGTCCCGTAAAAAATTACGACTACCAAACATTAATTTGGGTTGGGGAACCCCTCTTTAATTAGTTACGGAAAATGATTAGTGGACCTAATTTTGACACCCATTTTTATCACAATTGCCCTTCTTAGTGCATTTATGTTGAATGCACTCGAATCATCTATTGATTAATTAGAGTATCCCATGAATTTAATTAGCTAATATGCAAATAATGAGTGTTGAATTTGATATAAAATGCCACCTCTTAGCTTAAGAAGAGAATAAAATGAAGATAATATTGTAGGCCATTTATGATTGGGGGCCATAATAAATTCACACTGGGGTCGTTCAAGATCGAAATTTCCTGTCGAATTGAATGTTGATATCAACTAATTATGTCAGCAACAACATCATAGAAGAAATTTCGAGGCTGATTCAATTAGTCATGTTTTTGTTTTTTTAAAATTTTTCAAATTGGTGGTAATGCAATTCACACCCAGTTCATGATGTCATGATGTGAACGAAAAGAATGTGTTTCTCGCTAACCCTAACAGTCTCGTAGTATTGTCTAATCCATGACCAATTTTCTTGTTCCCAAGTTGATTCAGCTCCATATCTAGTGTGTCTACTACACGTCTTTAACGATGACTTGTTCGATTACAAATACCCATTGTCTTCTAGCTTCAGTACTACTATAAATATAAATGCTTTATAAGTTTAGCAAATATCGCAAACTATTGAGATTAATGGCAGAACTATTCTCAGTTCAACAAGAAGAGCTAGCTCTTAAGATCAAGAAGGAGATGTTCTTCAGTACTTCTGATGATCTCTACTCTATTGTTTCACCTTCTGCTTATGACACTGCATGGCTAGCCATGATTCCTGATCCTCATCAACCTGGTCGTCCAATGTTTCCTAAATGCTTGACATGGTTGCTTGAGAATCAAAGCCAAGATGGGTTCTGGGGAGAGCCATTTGATCATTTGGCTTCCTTGATTCCTTCTGCTCTTGCTTGCATGGTTGCACTTAAGAAGTGGAACGTAGACTCTCATCATGATGACCATATATTTAAAGGTATATATATGACTATAAATATAGGTATATATATACAAAATTGCTTTAATTTCCTCAATATGTGTGTGTGTAAAATGCTTTGAATTGGACATGTGATCAAGGGCTTAGCCAGAAATTTTATTTAGAGTGGGCTAAAAATTTTTTTTAGACAAACTTCGACGGTATAAAGAAAATTCATTGATTAATATATGTAAATTACTAATATTCAAAGGATAAACATGTATAGTTACATATGTAGTTGCAACTTTTACAGTTAGATTATCATTTTTCTTTCAATAAGAAAAATACTAATCTAAATTGTAAAAATTTGTAACTACATACGCAACTATATATGTGTATCCATTAGATCATTTATTGCACACTTTAAGATATGTTAATCGCTAATATCTAAAGGATATGCATCTGTAGTTATTTTGAATCCAGCTAAGCATTATTATAAAAAAAGAGTCAAACTAAACTTTTTAAAAATCATTTGACAACTTTATCTTTAATGCTGTAAATCGACGCTTGAGTGACAAATTAAAAAAAATGTGTTTTTAAATGTTTATATGTAATTTTTTTATTTGATTATGATTATAATTTGTTCGCTATTATATTTTAAAAAATTAATATTTTTAATAGTTTTCTTTTTGGGAGCTGGGGCTGTCAGGGTTGGTAGCAAGTACTATGGCTCCGCCCATGTGATCATATATGATATAAAATATATGATGAATATTGCACGTGTTTAACAAGATTGACGCTTTGATATCGTGTTAAAAACTGTTAAACTCAAAAGTTATAGTTAATGGGCAGAGACTTAACCATCTATATATCCAAGTACTTTTAGTTATTAGCTGCAACATGTGTATATACTAATGCAAACTTTTGAATGTTTTGTGGTTACTGGAAATGTAGGTTTGGTGTTTGTTCATGAAAATATGGAGAAGCTTCTCATCACTAACGAGCGGTATAGTTATCGCCCGAGTTGGTTTACGCTTGTTTTTCCTGCTATGGTTGAGCTTGCACGATCAGAAGGTCTAGAATTGGAGTTTCTTGAAGCTTTGCAAGGGCCGATGCAGCAAATTTTCAATGCGAGACAGAGAATTCTTGAAACGTACGTGCTTCATTAATTTTCCTAAGTAACTTTACAATTGAAAGGAAGTTAATGATTTTGTAGCACTACCTACATATACTAACATGCAGGTTAATTAATTCCATTTGCAGGCAAGAACTTGGTAATCTGCCAGTTTATTCTCCAATGGCTGTCCATCTAGAAGCTTTGCCTGCATCATATGACAATGATCTCCAAGAAATACTAGTTCAACACCAGAGTAGTGAAGATGGTTCTTTATTCCAATCACCTTCTGCAACTGTACGCATGTTCATGGCTACTGGGAATGAAGCTTGCTTGCATTATTTAAAATCCATTGTCCATATATGTGGCATTAACGGAGGTGAGAATAGTTTTATGGGTGACAGTAATAAAAATATTTTTGTCTTTATACAACTACAACTAAGTATATTCGAGACAATTCAATGGTGTATAAAAGTGACGTTTCTATCAATATTATCTAGAAATGTCAACGTAGCATTATCAATCTAAAGCTGATGATCGTCTGATTAATTTCATGAACATACAGTTCCGTGCATGTATCCCTTGGATGAAGAACTTATAAAGCTTTGCATGATCAATCACTTGGAGAGGTTGGGGTTGGCCGAGCAATTCATTGAAGGGATTGAAGATATTTTGGCGGAGAGTTATCGGTTAGTTCTTGATTAATCTAGACCCTACATAGAAACCAAACACATGCATCATTTTTTTAAAGAAAAAGTGAAGATATTTAAATTATATAGACAATGAATTGAACCCTAAACTCAGACGGGCAAATAGAATCTCGCCTGTAGAGAATAGGGTTTGGATGGTTTCGTGTTGATTAAGATATATAGCCCGGCACCCGTTCCCATCTGCAATGTATACAATAGTACACAAACAAAAAACATTAATATTCATAAATGCATACCTTTATACATATATATTTATTGCTAATGTATTAATTTTTTATTTTGTGTGGCTCCTACTGATCTGGTAGGATAGCTAACTAGCATGATCGGCGCAGGACTTCCTGAACTACTCATTCATGCATGTTAAATGCACAGACCTAACCTGTAGCTTCAATAATTAATCTAAAAGAAAGTTTGTGGATATAATTGTATGCTTGCTGCAGGAACTACATGAATCAAGAATCAAGAACCATGGGAAAGGAGGTGGAGCCAATACAGATGTACAAGGACTCGTTGGCATTTAGACTTCTTAGAAGGCATGGTTACCATGTATCTCCATGTAAGGACTCAAAATTAAAGTTTAATAATAGAATTGCATGCATTATCATAAGTATCATCTGCATATAGTGTTAAAAATGCTATTGAATCTTATGCTATGATAAATAAGTGCATTTATACAAAAAAAAAAAAAGTGCATTTATACATAGCATGATCATCTTTAATTAATTTGGTAACATATATATAACATTAATTTTTATAGCATATTTCCCAAATTTATTTTATTTTATAGCATAGTATTTTTTGTTCAGCATCAAATATATATCCTGGACTCAATTGCATATGTATGATTCTTCTTGGCAGGGAGATTTTGCTGGTTTCTATGTCACAACGACATACGAATGCACATTGAAGAGAACTACGAATACTTTGCAGGTGCCATGTTTAATGTTCATAGAGCCTCTGATCTCAAGTTTTTAGGAGAAGAAGTGCTTGCAGATGCTAGATCTTTCTCGAGAAAAATATTAGAGAAGGCAAAATTGTTGGATGCTCATGAAACTATTGCTGTTATATCGCCAAATTTTCAAAGAATGGTACCTAATTGTTCATCAACCATTTATAAAATAATATTAACCAAGTTTTATTTCAAAAATTCAGATAAAATATAAAATTTCTTTTCAAGATTTTTTTTACTGTTACATTGATCAAAAAACTATTTTTAATATTGATTCATGTATTTTTGAGGACATAGATTGAGCATGAATTGAAGCTTCCATGGCTTGCTCGATTGGATCATTTAGAGCATAGGATGTCCATTGAAGGTCATGAAATGAATGCTCCAATATGGATGAACAAGGGCTTCTTTCCTAGGTATGGATCTACATGGCCTTTTAGCGATATATTTAAAATATGTTAGGAATTAATTGAAGATCATATTCTAACAATAAATAAAACTCATTCCTACAATCAGAATATTGTTCCATCATCATAATGGTGCGCTACTGGAACTTGCTAAAGAGGCCTTCAAATTTCGTCAGTCGATCTATAAAAATGAGTTGGAGAAATTAAAGAGGTAAAGCCAAAAAAAGAAAGAAAATAAAGAAATATTATTTCCCTCATCTTGAAAATGTATGCAGTATATATATTGGATTAATGGTTGCAATATAATATATACATATAGGTGGTCAAAGGAAACGGGGCTTAGTGATATGGGATTTGGTAGAGAGAAAACTACATACTGCTACTTTGCTAGTGCTGCTAGCACCTCTCTTCCTTGCCACTCAGAGACGCGATTAGTAGCTGCAAAGAGTGGTATTTTAATTACAGTTGCTGATGATTTCTTTGATATGGAAGGTTCCTTGGAAGAATTGTATCTGCTAACAGATGCTGTTAAAAGGTTAACTTTTTTTTTTTCCCAAGATGTAGCTATTAAAATCTTTATTTATCTTCATGTATATGTCTTATTTCATGTTATTTTGCAATTTTAATCAGATGGGATGGCAAGGATTTGAAAGGGCACGGCAAAGTTATATTTAATGTCCTTGATGATCTTGTGGGAGATGTTGCTGTGAAATTCTTCAATGAACAACGAAGGAACATAACAAAAATACTTCAAGATTTAGTAGGTTTCTACTTTCTATATAGCCACTTTTACTGTACTATTTATGCTTTAATATATCTTAACTTCAAAGTATATTTTCAAAAAAAAGTGTTCTATTATTATGCTATTAATAAGCAACAAAAACGGTGTTTTGATGTAGTGGTATCATACATTTAAGTCATGGATGACTGAAGCTGAATGGAGTAGAAGATCACACATTCCATCAACAGAGGAATACCTCAAAACAGGGATGACGTCCATAGCTGTTCACATCCAAGTTATCATGACTTCTTGTTATATAAATCCAACCCTACCATTTCATACAATGAGGCACATTACCGAACAAAAAATTACAAAGTTGCTCATGGTCTCATGTCGCCTCCTCAATGACATTCAAAGCTATCAGGTGCACATACATACACATAGACACACATGCATTCATAATATGATATTACTATTAGTATTCTCTAATAATATCATTGGGTTTTAACGCTTTCAATTGCTTTTGTTTTTCAGAAAGAGCTGGATGATGGGAAAGTGAACCTTGTTCTATTATACATGAAAGGAAATACACAAGCAGATATTGATGATTCCATTGCTTACTTGCAAAAGATATTGGAAAGAGAGAAGAAGGATTTCCTTGAACATGTTTTGATAGATGACATATGCAATATGCCCAAATCAATCAAAGAGATCCATCTAAGTTGTTTGAAAGCGTTCCAGATGTTCTTCAATTCTAACAATGCATTTGATTCGAATAATGAGCTCCTCGACAACATTAATAAGGCAATTTACCTTCCTCTAGAGGAGGCCTTAAAACCTCATGGATCACCATCATTATTGCCGTCGTCACTTGCTGGAATACAAAAATCGAATGGTTTGACGCAAGAACTATCAATCAAAAAGGCTCATCCTACGCTTAAATCCATCAACAACTCGCAAATGTTTCGATCAAGTTCGGTTTCTCGGGTTGCAATTCAACCAAGATTTTTCGCTGGATCAAATGTTAATATTCTTCCAAGTATATATCCTCAGTTCATTTGAGATGTACATGTGTACTTGGACTAAAACATATTATATATAGTGATAAGAGTTTGTAGGATGTTATAATGCATTAATTAAGTACCTGTTGTTATAGGATGGATAGCCTTGAAATCTCATAAATAAGGCGTGTAATTAATATTGTTAAATAAATGAATACTTTAAATCAATATAGTAAAACTTTTTTAATCTCTTTTTCTCTAAGGATCTAGTTTTTAGTTTGAAAGTCAAATGGCTCAAAAATATGTCATGAAAATTTGTATATTAATGGCTTTGTGTTTTATAAAGAGAGACTTATAGACAGTAATGTCAAGATCCAATGACATGTTACAAGATATAATTATAAGTAAAGTTAAAGTGACACTGTAAAACATCTTATGAGACACCAATAATTATACACTATTAATTTTCTTCAAATCTCGTTTTAACATAAGTTTTAGAGAAGATCAATAGTTTAACAATTTTCAATAATTGTTCAGTTCAATTATGTATATTGTGCTCACATGCGCTATGTTTTTCATTTACACATATTAATGAATATATTACATACTCATTAATTTAATAGCCTGTAGGGCTTGGCATGCCATTTCCTGGCATGACATCCACTTATATAAAGGCCGAAGACCAGGCTCAGGCCCATATTCTTAAAATTGGGCTTTCCAGCCCAAATAACTTTAAATTTTTGCAAGGTAAGGTTTAACGGTTCAACGGGCATTTATTCACGAAAAAGCCACAGGTCCGGACAATATATAAGATGAGGCGGTTCACGTGTTTTATTACAGTTAGAGCGATAGAAACTACCGGTCGGAACTAGATCTGAAATTCTCCGACGAGAAATACGATATCGGAATCGGATCTCCTTCACAATGGTGGTGAAGTTGGAACCAGCTGGAGATCTGAAGAAGGGGAGCCATGGATCTACGGCGTTCTTTGTTTTTGTCGATTATCTTTTTCTTCTCATCTTCTTAGCGTTCCTCTGTTTCTTCCTGTGTAAAATGGTAGGAATTTGATTCGTGAAAAGAGGACGAAAGAGTTGTTTCTTTGAGGCGATTTGGTTTTTGAGATTTTCAGGATCTGTTGACTATGATAAGGTGAGTTAATCTCTTCTTTGTTGTTTTAATGATGTTATCTGTAATGCGGTTTGTGTTTTCTTTGTTTGATGATCTGAAGTCTTAATTATTGAATGCTGGATGTAGAAATGGTGGTTTTGTTTTTCGGTTTGGTATTTGTCATCGGATCGGCCTATATAATGTGTGTTTTTTCTATTTTTTGGCGAATTGATGCAATTTTTCTGCGTTACTTCTCCCAATCCCGATGGTAGCATAGGCCATAGTGATTTTGAATCACTAATTTTTTTATTTTTTTTCAAATTTGGTTTTATTTAAGGTTTTGTTTGGATCAGAACTTCTGTTTGTGCAAAAAAGAAAGTTTTTTTTGTTTGATATTGTGATGATGAGTTATGGATTAAATTAACTGGTTTTGTATGATTTATCGGTATGAGAGATCTTGCTTAAGCAACTCTAGCAGATCAAGTTTTCTGATGTTTGAGTATTTTTCGATTTTGTAATATTTATTAGTAAAGTGAGAATTGGATTTTAAGGTTTTCGCACTTGACTTTGGCTTTTTTTTAAGTATATTTTATCGTACCATGTTTCGTGTTAATGCCAATTTCTGCAACTTTGGAGAAATGACTTGATAGGTAATATGTATGAGATTTTACGCCTGCTTGGATTGACTTTTTTCGTTGAAAACACAGGTGATCTTTTTCCCAAGCTATTTGGGCTAAATCTACTTGTATTAAGATAGCATCAAATTAGAAGAACTCAGTAATAGTCCTGTGACTAGTTTTCATTGAAATGAAGCATGATTCCACAAATTCAATAGCCAGGCTGAGTTTTATCTGCTTCAGGATTAGATCTTTTAGACTTCCACTTGTATATGTTAGATCTAAAACAAAATTGGGGAGAATACAACTTTATTACTCTAAATCTTGTTTTTGACAATCTACTGATATGATGCATTTATAATCACCAAAAATACAACTCTTAACCAACTAAAACTCTAAATTAGGATCCTATTACAAAAACACTAATAAACTCATAATCCAATCATAAACTCAAAATCGTAATTGGACTCAAAATCTAATAAAAGTATAATCTAGAATATCTCCAACAGTTTACTAGTCTCTTCTATTTAGTATCTGTTTGTTTTCATACCAATTTGTTTTCCATTAAAAAGATAGAAACATGTTGATACTCTTAATGATAGCTTGATTTGCATTGTTGGTCCTCCACCTATCAGTTATAGCTTTTTGGTTCGGCGGTTTCTTACATAATATCAAAGTGCTGGTTTTGTAAGAGGTCTTGAGTTCTAGTCTCTTGTTGTTTGGTATTTTCATGATTGATATTTGTCACTTATAGGTCTATCTCTCCACATGCAAGATGGGGCCATAGGTGAGGGTGAGTATTAATAATAGCATGATATGCATTGTTGGGCCCATTGTAGTCAAAATCGCAATTGAAATTGTTAAATTGTACGATAGGGGTGTATGGGTTGGGCAAAATGGAACCCAACCTGAACCAATAACTAGCTCTTCAACCCAACCCAACCCAACCCAAGGGTTGGGTTGGTCATTCGAGTTGAGATTGCTTGATTTTTTTTTTCAAGAAGATGGGTTGAATTTTAAAGAAATAAAATAGAAAAAAGAACTTTATTGTTCTTTGTTGAAGCAAAAAAGAAGAAGAAGCAAAATGAAGAAGAAGAAGAAGAAGAAGAAGAAGAAGAAGAAGAAGAAGAAGAAGAACCTTAGGTTCGGGTTGGGTTGGGTTTCAAAGGTGTCAGGTCAGTCAACTCATAACCCAACCCGAATGATTTTTGAACTCAACCCAACCTAATCTAAACACCTAGATCAACCCAACCCAACCCAACCATTGGGTTATGTTCTGTTCGATCTGATTGGTTGGTTTGGTCGAGTTGGCCGGTTCAGTCAGGTTGTCTTACATCCCTATTGTACGATTCACTATTCGATTTACCCAAAACCAATTCGAATAAGATTCTTGAATACACTTGTGAATCTTAAATGAGTCGGTCCAAATCGTAGGTGAATCAGACTATCAGTTCATATTGGTAGTAAATCTTAATTGAATCAAAACACATTACAAGCTGAATTGTAGTTGATCGATCTGAATTGTTAATTAGCTAAAAAACACAAATGTCTTTATAACTCTTTGGCTACTTAATATACAAATATATGATTCACATATGTATTGTGAATTTTACAATTCATCGATTTTAATCTCCATTAAATTCATCAAGCCTCGAAACGATTCGATAATGATTCACAAGTTTGACAACCATGGTTGGGCCTTCCTTCACTAATGACATCCCTACTTTTTACCTAGACTTAATATTGGAATGTGTTCCTAGTTTAACTACAAGAAAAAGGTCTTCAATAACATTTACAAAACGTCATTGCAACAATTCCTTAACGTTTTTCTAAACGTCAAGTATTAAGGCGTAGTAGTAACCAGCGGTGGGTTGGTCTAGTGGTTGGGTGCAAGCGCACCTACCCCGAAGGTCTCAAGTTCGAAACACCTCCCACCACTTGTTGGCCAACAACATCCTTGAGTGGTTGTAGTCGTGCTCCAAAGAGATTAGGGGGGACGTAAGTCTTCGATACTCGCTGACCTTAAAAAAAAAGCATAGTAGTAGGTAAAAACTAAGATGACATTTTGGACAACTACCGGTGGGTTGGTTCAGTGGCTAGGTGCAAGCGTACCTACCATGAAGGTCTCAAGTTTGAGACACCTCTCACCATTTGTTGGCCAACGACGTCCTTGAGTGTTTGTGGTTGTGCTCTAGAGGGTTAGAGAGGATGTAAGTCCCCGATACCTGCTGATCTCAAAAAAAAAAAAAAAGATGACGTTTTGTGGACGCTCTTGATCAGGTTTAATTTTGTGAACTCAATCATTTGTTGATTATTTAGAAACATCCTCTTATGATTTTCATCGACAATATAAAAAACGTTTTTGACAATATATTTTTGACAATTTGGGAAATGTCATTGTTGTATGTTGTTTTTACGTTTTGTAATGGTTGTTGTTTTATTTTCTATTGCGTTTTCTTATAATCGTCATTTTACTTTGTTAACGTTTTATAAAACGCCATTGAAAATTTATTATCAACAGTTTGAGAAACATCATTGTTGTACGTTATTTTACGTTTTATAGTGGTCATTGTTTTCCCTTTATTTACGTTTTTAATTGTTGTAGTTTTACTTTTTTGATGTTTTAGTAAATGTCATAAAAATACTTTTGTTGACGCATTATAAAACGTCTTAGAAAATCATGTTCTATACTATCTTTTTTATATTCAAATATCATTTGTATTATATATACCTAAAGACATAAATTTAAATGTTACACAAAACATAACAAAATGGTTATAATTACTCATGAAAATTTACAAAATATCTTTAAACCATTATAATGATCTACATTACTCAAAAACAATTTATAAACTATCTCTAAATTACATATAAAGTTATCCCAAAAAGACGCTGCAAAAAAATCTACATAAAAGTTTTTTCTTATAAGTCTTTGATGATCAAACTTTGTAGCAAAATCTTGAGTTCAATCTAGATATGTAAATAAAATAAAATAAAAGATTAAGTCAATAATCAACTATTCATAATATATCAAAGTATAAATAATTGTATATATATCAATAATATATTACAAACATTATTGATAAACTACAAATATAAGTAAGAAAAAATTAAAAACAATCCTCATAAACAATTGTTAATCAACAATTGAAAATTTCAAAACTTGTAAAAAACCTGTCATGACACACTTTGCATACTTTGATAAGCTGATATGTTGAAAATACAAAGGTTTACAATTAAAAGTTATTTCTAGCTTAGACAGTTTTTTTTTTGTTCTCTCTTACTTAGGATCACATTTATTTTACCTGTACAACCTATCATAAAATATAGCATATACAACATTCTTTGATTTCACAAATAATAGTTCATGCGACCCAAATCACCAGGAACTCCAAAAAGCGAAATGAATTTGACCACATTCATAATAACATTCACTCTACCCATAATTCATAACTATTAACAATGTTTCTAAAGTATTTTAGACATCTATTATAACAAACGTAATCAAGAATATATGGGCAATTTCTTATGGGGTGCAAGAGCTTTTTTTCTTCATCAATGGAAAAAGAGAAAACCAAAAAAATACTCTCATGAAACCATTCATTCGCTATCTTCATCTCAACCCAAAAAGAGAAAAAAAGCTCCATAACTCTCAACCAAGTTTGTCAAGTTTAACCTAATATAACACTTGATAATATATTAAAACTAATGGACTACTTGTCCATATAAAATTTCCCATTCTTGGTAAGGAAATGCAATTAATAGGGGTGTCAAAAACTAAATGTGAATGATTTTCAATGACGAGAAATATGTATTGAAATCTAATTTGAAAAATATGAGAAACATTAGAGTAATTGGTATAAAAAATTGCGAAGATAAGCAACTATGGATAGATGTCTGATATGCACTTTCCATTGCTCGTCATCTTGAATGAATTGTCATTTTATTCATTCAAGCATACCCATCATATTTGAACCAAGACGTTCAAATGTGATTCGTCTATACATATACAGGCTATGCATTTGAATAATCTATATAGTCAAATTGTTAAGTTGACCAGAATATTATAATCCAACCAATTGCTATCTTTATGCAAATAAATATATTTATTCAACTAATCATACTGCGCAATTATTTTCATTCAACAATCGAATACAATACGTTTAAGCAAATAAATATTTTCTTAAATAAGGATTATATCTTTTCTAAATCATGTTATGGACCACGCGACAGTGCTTCCTAGTGCATTTTCCAAGTATTTTCCTTCATCTATGGCTCTGAATAATTCAACATTTGGATTAATAACATAATCAACCCAAATCCTCCAACAATTTCTTCCTAGTCGTGCGTTATGGACCTTTGTGTCAAGATTAGTCGAAGAAATCCTTCCCTCTGCTACAACTTCAACTTTGTTTTCCGAGTTCCAGTTCTATCGATGACACTTATCATTTTCACTTGGAAACTTTCTTTGTAAGGAGCCACTTTCTTGTAGTGATTACATCCATTTAAATATTTAATAAGGGACACATGGTTAGCAAATCAAATATGAGATTTATACATTATCAACACTTCTACTTCGACGACTCTATTAAACAAAGTAAGAAGAAAGGATTATTTAATGCCTACATAAGACAAACAAAACACAATGTTTTCTTATATTATTTTATCGATAACACTCATAAAGTTACAAATACCATTACCTGACACTCTTGTGAGGATCGAAAATTTGATTTCGACTTGACTTCGGTCACTTGAAAATTAGAATTAATTCGGAGAAATTTAATTCAACATGAAAAATTTTGGTAAAAATTTGCTAAATTAGAGAAGCTTTGAGAATTTTTGCATATATGCTTAAATATCTAGATTTATTGTAGTATAAGCTAAAATTTAATATAAATAGACACTTTTAATACATAAAAACACCAATAAGTGACTTAACAAAATCAATCTTGTTAAGTGGGTTGATAAATTTGAAATAGTAGCTTTTGGTCTTAATTTTTTTTTTTTTTTTGATATTTAATATTGTAGTGGCTTGTTTCTTTCTTGACCATATACTTTACTAGTTTGAATTCCACTATACTTAATTTATTAGTTTATTATTTAAATGCATTATTTTTTAATCTTGTTTTATTTGAGTTAACTAAAAGAAGATGACTTTGAGAACTCTTTTAATTTATTTTTAAATTTTTATCTTATTTTAACTTTATTTATTTATTTTTTTGCTTCTTTTCTTCTCTTTTTGGCAGTGTTTTCAAGGCGTCGCCTAGGCTGTCACCTAGGCATTTTTGGGAGAAAACGCCTAGGCTCTGTGCTAGGCAGGCAGTGAGGGTTTGTATAAATATTTAAAAAGTTTAGAAGAGTCTCTCTAATTAAAAAAAAAGCTTTAAAAACATAAATGCCCCCCCTTTCTACAGTAAACCCTCAAACATTTCTCTCCCTAAGCCCATCATTTCCATTTGCTCCGACCAAAAAATGCCGTCAAAATCTTTGGCGACCCTCCGGTGATATATATTTAAGTTATGTACTTTTGAACCTTTTGAACAATGTGTATTGTGGCATGAATTAATGTTTTGTGAACATGATTTTAATTAATATCAAGTGTTTTTTTATCATTTTATGAATTTTTAACATTTATTATAGAATACAATTAGATATATATAATTTTGTATATGAATTGTCCAATGACTTATAAATAATTAATTAATTATCTAGGGACCTATAAATAAATATATATTTTTATCGCCTGGGCTACGCCTCATCCAAACATGACAAATCGCCTAGACATCGCCTTGGCGCTTTGAAAACACTGCTTTTTGGTAAAGCATATCTCACAAACTACATAATTTATTAGCTTGTTAAATTATATTTTAAAATTTATATAGCTATGTTGGTTGATGAAGTTGAAAGTAATACATAATTATTAGTATTTTTTTTATTTTTTATTGATAAAATAATATTTTTTTACTTCTCTGTCAAATTTTGTTGAATTTTATCGAATTACATTTTTAAATTGAAAAATAGAAATTTTATCGAAGTTTATCAAATTTTGTGAAATTTTTTGAATTATTTCGGCGAATGTTTGCATTTTTTATTTTACATCCACTTTGCACTTCAATGGTAAAAAAAAGAAAAACAATTCGTGGAAGTTCGCCGAATTTTGGAAAATTTTTGAACCATGCACTCTTGTTGTGATAGCATGGCGGCAGCTAAGGCTTTTTTTTATATTTTTTATTATTATCACTTGCATACCTTTTGTTTTTTGTTCACGCGCTCTTTGATTTGTATCTGCTTGCACTCTTGCACTCTTGCACTCTTCCATCCTTTTTTTTAAAGCAGAAATTTATGTGTTTTATTAGTATATAAATCATATTTACAAGCATTTGGATAAGCATCAAAGATGCTTAACCTTGTTAGAAATTAACCTATATTTATAGTAAACATGATTCATAGGAGAAATTTATAGTGAATGTATTTTGGTGTGAACATATTTAACAGGTTCATAAATGTATTTTGGAGTTAATGAATACATGTATGTATCTAGGATTAGTGTGATCTATGAACTTAGTGGTTCATGTATGTCAAGATTCATGTATGCATTTATTGTATTTGCTTAGGTAGGGTCCTATAAGTACCTCATGTATTTCTTATTTTTAAATCAAGCAAAGTGCACAAGTTCAAGTCATTCTCCTTCTTTAATATTTTTCTTGTTTAGAGTTTGTGTGCTCACTACGTTTCCAACAAACCTATCTATATAGCATCCATGTTTTTCCTTTTTTTTTCACACGTACATATATAATACCCATTGGTTTCTTTTTTACAAAAAAAAAAAAAAAACCTGTATAGCGTCCATGTTACAGAACGTCCAGCAACTAAAACATTGGATTCCTAGAACACCGGATTCGACTCGTACCTCGTATTCTATCTACTAACAATTAGACCAGCTTTGATACCAGTTTGTCAATGAAAGTCCTTGACAATCCCAGCCTCATACACCCACGAACCTTGCAGCTTGATTTCTTCCCAAACTTGCTTAACTTCCTTAGCCTTGTTGTTTAAGATTCTGCTATTCCGTTTGATCCAAATTGCCCACATGGCTGCGAGCTATGCAATTCTACTGGCTGCACTTTTCCATCCTTACGATTGCATGCGTCAAAATCTCGAGAACCAAAGGAAGTTTTACATATCATCATTTGGTTCCATGCTTACTTAATCTCAGCCATATAAATACATGCATCTTTAATTTGTTCTAAACTTTAAATTCTATCTCCAACTCCATTTTGATGACCACTGTCTTGGCCTCATACAACTGTTCATCAACCTCACAACTTATAATTTATCCAATGAACACAATAAAAGAGTAAACACGCTACAAATCATCTCAATTCTCAAATTCAAGATGCTAAAGGAGAAAAAAAGACCAATTCTTATTATCGGTCAACTAAAACAAATCCAACATAACAAAGGATAATTTCGATAATTAGCAACCACAACTCATTATAACAACCTATATGTTTGACATATATACATAATTATAAATATATATACACACATCGTGGACAAAATAGGTAAGTAAATGGCTTTGCTAAGTTCAGCTTCAAAGACTGAAATCCTACCAAAATACATAAATCACAAAATTTAACAAAAAAACCATCATACAAAACAAGAATTTGACCTATGTGCATCCGATCGTAATTGCAAGTAATGAAAACGCATAAAAAACAAGGACATGCTAGAGGTTCATCTAAATCCATAGATTAGACAAACAAAATATTGAGAAAAATGCATAACATTTGAAATTAAACAAAAGAAAACCACTATTTGCTTCAAATTTAAACCAAAAAGAAGTAGAAAACCACTAAAATCACGGAAAATCGCACTATAAAGCAGTAGAGGAAATTGTTGATTTTCAGAGAACCAATTTTGCGCTATAGTCTTAAATGCTCTGTAGCTCAACTTCAGAACGAGTTACTGCCTACAACAAGTGAAATTGAGAAAGAAAGAAATAAGAAAGATACCAGAGAGAGTTGGAAAGCTAAGAAGAGCAAGAATAAAACTTTCTCTTTCTCACAACAATGTTGGCTTTGCAAGGGCACAAACACCGCGTTAGTCCCATTAATTTGGGTTGAAAGTATGAATTTGTTAATATAAAAATACACAAAAGTCTCATTTAGGTTAAAAATTACAAATTTGTTTATACAAGGACACAACTCGGTTTAGGATAGAAATTATAAATTAGTTTATGTAAGCATAGAATAGTCTCATTTAATGTCAAAATTATAGATTTATTTATATAAATACATGAAAGTCCCATTTTAAATGAAAATTGTGAACTTATATAGACACAAGAGAGTCCATTGGGGGCAAGGTATGAAACTTCGATTTCGCCCTAAACTTCGACCTTCAAAAATCAGAATTAATTCGGAGAAGTTTAATTCGACATGGAGAATTTTTGTAAAAATTTGCTAAATTAGAGAAGTTTAGAGAATTTTTGCATATATGCTTAAATATCTAAATTTATTGTAGTATAAGCTAAAAACTAATATAAATAGACACTTTTAATACATAAAAATATCAATAAGCGACCTAACAAAATCAATCTTGTTAAGTGAGTTGATGAATTTGAATGACGACTTTTGGTCTTAATTTGTTTTCTTTATTTTGATATTTACTTTTGTGGTGGCTTGCTTCTCGACCATATACTTTACTAGTTTGAATTCTATCATGCTTAATTTATTAGTTTATTATTTGAATGTGTTGTTTATTAATCTTGTTTCATAAGAGTTAACTAAAAAAAGATGACTTTAGGAAATCTTTTAATTTATTTTTAAGTTTTTATCTTATTTCGATTTTAACTATTTATTTATTTTGCTTTTTTTTTTTTTTGGTAAAGCATATCCCATAAACTACATAATTTGTTAACTTGTTAAATTATTTTTTAAAATTTATATTGCTATGTTGGTTGATGAAGTTGAAAATAATCATAATTATTAGTGTTTTTTTTGTTTTTTATTGATGAAGTAACATCTTTTTTACTTCTCTGTCTAATTTCATCGAATTTTATCGAATTTTTGCTCGAATTTTTGCATTTTTTTATTGAAAAACTAAACTTTTGTCGAAGTTTATCGAATTTCGTCGAAATTGTCGAAGTTTATCGAATTTTTGCATTTTTTATTTTACATCCCACTTTGCACTTCGATGGTAAAAAAACCGAAAAAATTCGCCGAATTTCGGCGAATTTTTAGTCCTTGATTGGGGGTGAAATTATGAGTGTTTTTTTTATAAGCACACAAAAGTCCCTTTTAGGGTAAAATTGGGGGTGAAATTATGAATTTGTTTATATAAGCACACGAAAGTCTCATTTAGTGTAGAAATTATATATTTATTTATATAAGCAAACAAAAATCTTGTTTACATAAGCACACGAAAGTCCTATTTTGGATGAATTGACAATTTTTTTATTTAAGCAGTCAAAACTCCCGTTTAGGGTAGAAATTATAAATTTGTTTTTATAAGTAGATAAGTATTTTAGTAGGGTCGAAATTATAAGTCTTTTACATAAGCACTTGAAAGTCCTATTTTGGATGAATATTATGAATTTATATATGTAAGCATATGAAAGTCCATTTGGGTTAAAATTAGGAATTTATTTATAGAAGCAAACAAAAGTCCCCTTTAGATTTAAAGTTATGAATTAGTTTGTATAAGCACACGTGATTGCCACTTGTAGTATAAGTTATAAGTTTTTTTTACGTAAGCACACAAGAGTCTCATTTAGGTCAACATGATATATTTTTTTTATATAAACACACGAAAGTCTTATTACGGGAAAAAGTTATGAATATTTTTATATAAGCACACGAAAGTCCCATTTAGCGCGAAATTTATATATTTATTTATATAAGCACAGAAAAATCTCTTTTATGGTGAAAACATTGAATATGTTTCTATAAGGACTCAAAGCCCCATATGGGCTGTAAATTATTAATTTATTTATATAAGCACTCAAAACTTTCATTTAGGGTAGAAATTATAAATTTATTTTTATAAGTAAATAAGTATTCTTGTAGGGTCGAAGTTATAAATCAATTTACATAAGCACACAAAAGTTCTATTTTGGGTGAACTGGCAATTTGTTTTAATAAGCGCACAAAACTCCCATTTAGGTAGAAATTATAATTTTTTTTTTATAAGTAGATAAGTATTCCAATAGGGTCGAAACTATAAATCTGTTTACATAAGCACACGAAAGTCCAATTTTGGGTGAATATTTTGAATTTATTATTATTTTTTTGGTTTCACCCCTGAGCGGCACCCAAGTGGTGTCACATGGATTCGACCCGAGTTGGATCACAAAGGTGCAAAGATCTCCCAACAAATGGTAGTTCCATACACGAGGGGGGTTTTGAACTCACGACCTCGCTTAAAGGGAACGTATGCCAAGCCATCCGAACCAACCAAATGTTGGTGAATATTATGAATTTATTTATGTATTGGTTTATGTAAGATCACATAATTGCCATTTGTAGTATAAGTTATAAGTTTGTTTACATAAACACACGAAAGTTCCCTTTAGGTAAAAACTTAGGAATTGGTTTATATAAGCTCACATAATTGCCATTTGTACCCATCAGGGTATTGGCTTGATGGTCGGGAGGCGAGGGCGAATTTATGGAGGTCTCAAGTTCGAATCTTGGCTTGGTGAATTTTCTGCCCTGGGTATCCGGACTACTGCGTGGTGGGTGCGTGTAGGTCCCAGTGGATTAGTTAGTTCCTAGTAAAAAAATAAAAATAAAAATAAATAATAGCCATTTGTAGTATAAGTCATAAGTTTGTTTACGTAAGCACACAAGAGTCTCATTTAGGGTCAACATGATATATTTGTTTATTTAAACACACGAAAGTCCCATTATAAGAAAAAATTAAGAATTTCTTTATATTGGCACACGAAAGTACCATTAAGCGCATAAATTATAATTTTATTTATATAAGCACACAAAAATCTCTTTTATGGTCAAAGCATTGAATCTGTTTCTATAAGGACTCAAAGGCGCATTTGGGTTGCAAATTATGAATTTGTTTATATAAGAACTCAAAACAACCATTTAGGCTAGAAATTATAAATTTGTTTTTATTAGTAGATAAGTATTCCAGTAAGCCGCATTTGGGTTGCAAATTATGAATTTTTTTAGATAAGAACTCAAAACAACCATTTAGGCTAGAAATTATAAATTTGTTTTTATAAGTAGATAAGTATTCCAATAGGGTCGAAATTATAAATATGTTTACATAAGTACACGAAAGTCCTATTTTGGGTGAATATTATGAATTTATATATGTAAGCATATGAAAGTTCCATTTGGGTTAAAATTAGGAATTTGTTAATATAAGCAAATGAAAGTTCCCATTAGGTTAAAAATTATGAATTGGTTTATATAAGCTCACATAATTGCTATTTGTAGTATAAGCTATAAGTTTGTTTACATAAGCACACAAGAGTCTCATTTAGGGTCAACATGATATATTTGTTTATATAATATACGAAAGTCCCATTATAAGAAAAAATTATGAATTTATTTATATATAAGCACACAAAAGTCCCTTTTTGCGCAGAAATTCTATATTTATTTATATAAGCACAAAAAAGTCTCTTTTATGGTCAAAACATTGAATTTGTTTCTATAAGGACTCAAAGCCCCATTTCGGTTGTAAATTATTAATTTGTTTATATAAGCACTCAAAACTCTCATTTAGGGTAGAAATTTAAGTTTGTTTTTATAAGTAGATGAGTATTCTAGTAGACTCGAAATTATAAATCTGTTTACATAAGCTAGTGAAAGTCCTATTTTAGGTGAATTTGCAATTTGTTTATATAAGCACTCAAAACTCCCATTTAGGGTAAAAATTATAAATTTGTTTTTATAAGTAGATAAGTATTCCAGTAGGGTTAAAATTATAAATCCTTTTACTTAAGTACACGGAAGTCCTATTTTGGGTGAATTTTATGAATTTATTTATGTACGCATATGAAAGTCCTATATGGGTTAAAATTAGGAATTTGTTTATATAAGCAAACGAAAGTCTCCTTTAGGTTAAAAATTATGCACATAATTGCCATTTGTAATATAAGTTATAAGTTTATTTACATAAGCACACAAGAGTCTCATTTCAGGTCAACATGATATATTTGTTTGTATAAACGCACTAAAGTCCCATTACGGGAAAAAATTATGAATTTGTTTATATAAGCACACGAGAGTCCCATTTATATATTTATTTATATAAGCCCACAAAAATCTCATTTATGGTCAAAACATTGAATTTGTTTCTATAAGGACTCAAAAACCCATCTGGGTTGTAAATTATGAATTTGTTTGTATAAGCACTCAAACCTCCCATTTAGTGTAGAAATTATAAATTTGTTTTTATAAGTAGATATTCCAGTAGGGTTGAAATTATAAATTTATTTACATAAGCACACAAAAGGCCTATTTTGGGTAAATTGGCAAGTTTTTTATTTAAGCACTCAAAACTCCCATTTAGAGTAGAAATTATAAATTTGTATTTATAAGTAGATAAGTATTCTAGTAAGGTCGAAAATATAAATTTGTTTACATAAACACAAGAAAGTCCTATTTTGGATGAATTAGCAATTTGTTTATATAAGCATGCAAAACTCCCATTTAGGGTAGAAATTATAAATTTATTTTTATAAGTAGATATTCCAGTAGGGTTGAAATTATAAATTTTTTTACATAAGCACACGAAAGGCCTATTTTGGGTGAATTGGCAATTTTTTTATTTAAGCACTCAAAACTCCCATTTAGGGTAGAAATTATAAATTTGTATTTATAAGAAAATAAGTATTCGAGTAGGGTCGAAAATATAAATCTGTTTACATAAGCACAAGAAAGTCTTATTTTGAATGAATTGGCAATTTGTTTATAAAAGCATGCAAATCTCCCATTTAGGGTAGAAATTATAAATTTGTTTCTATAAGTAGATAAGTATTTCAGTAGGGTCGAAATTATAAATTTGTTTCTATAAGTAGATAAGCATTCCAGTAGGGTCGAAATTATAAATTTGTTTACGTAAGCACACGAAAAATTTATTTTAGGTGAATTTTATGAATTTATTTATGTAAGCATATGAAAGTCCTATTTGGGTAAAAATTAGGAATTTGTTTATATAAGCAAACGAAAGTCCCCTTTATGTTAAAAATTATGAATTTGTTTATATAAGCTCACATAATTTTCATTTGTAGTATAAGTTATAAGTTTGTTTACATAAGCACACGAGTCTCATTTAGTGTCCATGATATATTTGTTTGTATAAACACACGAAACTTCCATTACGAGAAAAAAATTATGACTTTGTTTATAAAAACACATGAAAGTCCCATTTAGCGCAGAATTTATATATTTATTTATATAAGCACACAAAAATCACTTTTATGGTCAATACATTGAATCTATTTCCGTAAGGCCTCAAAGCCCCATTTGGGTTGTAAATTATTAATTTTTTTTATATATGCACTCAAAACTCTCATTTAGGGTAGAAATTATAATTTTTTTTTATAAGTAGATAAGTATTCCAGTAGTGACGCAATTATAAGTCCTATTTTGATTGAATTGGCAATTTGTTTATATAAGCACTCAAAACTCTCATTTAGAGTAGAAATTATAATTTTTTTTTTATTAGTAACTATTCCAGTAGGGTTGAAATTTAAAATCTGTTTACATAAGCACACGAAAGTCCTATTTTGGGTGAATATTATGAATTTATTTATGTAAGCGTATGAAAGTCCCATTTAGGTTCAAATTAATAATTTGTTTATATAAGCAAACGAAAGTCCCTTTTAGGTTAAAAGTTATGAATTGGTTTATATAAGCTCACATAATTGTCATTTGTAGTATAAGTTATCAGTTTTTTTGCAAAAGCACACAAGAGTCTCATTTATGGTGAACTTGATATATTTTTTTATATAAACACACGAAAGTTGCATTTAACGCAAAATTTATATATTTATTTATATAAGCACACAAAAATCTCTTTTATGGTCAAAACATTGAATTTTTTTTTATATAAGCACTCAAAACTCCTTTTTAGGGTAGAAATTATAAATTTGTTTTTATAAGTAGATAAGTGTGCTAGTGGGGTTGAAATTATAAATCTGTTTAAATAAGCATACAAAATTTCTATTTTGGGTTAATTGGCAATTTGTTTATATAACCACTCAAAACTCCCATTTAGGTAGATAGGTAAAAATTATAAAAAAAAAATTATAAGTAGATAAGTATTCTAGTAGGGTCAATATTATAAATTTGTTTACATAAGTACACGAAAGTCCTATTTTGGGTTAATATTATGAGTTTATTTATGTTAGCATATGAAAGTCTCGTCTGGGTTAAAATTAAGAATTTGTTTATATAAGCAAATGAAAGTCCCCTTTAGGCTAAAAATTATGAATTAGTTTATATAAGCTCACATAATTTTTATTTGTAGTATACGTTATAAGTTTGTTTACATAAGCACACAAGATTCTCAGTTAGGGTCAACATGATATTTGATTATTTATACACTCAAAAGTTCCCTTTAGGTTAAATATTATGAATTGGATTATATAAGCTCACATAATTGCCATTTGTAGTAGAAGTTATAAGTTTGTTTACATAAGCACACAAAAGCATCATTTAGCGTCAACATGCTTTATTTGTTAATATAAACACACGAAAGACCTCGTTAGTTTAAAAATTATGAATTGGTTTATATAAGCTCACATAATTGCCATGTGTAGTATAAGTTATAAGTTTGTTTACATAAGCACACAAGAGTCTCATTTAGGGTCAACATGATTTTTTTTTCTATAAACACACGAAAGTCCCTTTACGGGAAAAAAATATGAATTTGTTTATATAAGCACACGAAAGCCCCATTTAGCATAAAATTATATATTTATTTATATAAGTTCACAAAAATCTCTTTTATTGTCAAAACATTGAATATGTTTCTATAAGGACTCAAAGCCCCATTTGAGTTGTAAATTATGAATTTGTTTGTATAAGCACTCAAAACTCTCATTTAGGGTAAAAATTATAAATTTGTATTTAGAAGTAGATAAGTATTTCAGTAGGGTCGAAATTATAAATTTGTTTACATAAGCACACAAAAGTCCCATTTTGGGTGAATTTGTAATTTGTTTATATAAGCAGAACTCCCATTTAGGATAGAAATATAAATTAGTTTTTATAAGTAGATAAGTATTCCAGTAGGGTCAAAATTATAAATTTGTTTTCATAAGGCACAAAAAAGTCCTATTTTGGGAGGATATTATGAATTTATTTATGTACGCATATGAAAGTCCCATTTGAGTTAAAATTTGAAATTTGTTTATATAAGCAAACGTCAGTCCACTTTAGGTTAAAAATTATGAATTGGTTTATATGAGCTCACATAATTGCTATTTGTAGTATAAGTTAGAAGTTTGTTTACAAAAGGACACAAGAGTCTCATTTAGGGTCAACATGCTATATTTGTTTATATAAACACACGAAAGTCCCATTACGGGAAAAAATTATGAATTTATTTATATAAGCACGCGAAAGTCCCAATTAGCGCAAAAAATATATGTTTATATAAGCACACAAAAATCTCTTTATGGTTAAAACATTGAATTTGTTTCTATAAGGACTCAACGCCCCATTTTGGTTGAAATTATGAATTTGTTTATATAAGCACACAAAACTCTCATTTAGGGTAGAAATTATAAATTTGTATTTATAAGTAGATAAGTATTCCAGTTGGGTCAAAATTATAAATTTGTTTATATAAGCACACAAAAATCCTATTTTGGTTGAATTAGCAATTGTTTATATAAGCACTTAAAACTCCCATTTAGGGTAGAAATTATAAATTTTTGTTTATAAGTAAATAAGTATTCCAGTAGGGTCGAAACTATAAATATGTTTACATATGCACAACGAAAGTCCTATTTTGGGTGAATATTATGAATTT